>CM052887.1:51764621-51892480 GCA_028534135.1 Potos flavus
CTAAACTTCCCACGTCTCCCCTGCGGGTTCCTTGGGCTGCGTGGATCTTCCATGGGCCTTCGGAGATCTGTATTGTGCCGGCGCGGAGAGTTGGCTGAGCTGGCCGCTCACACCACACAAAGGGATATTGAAACGCCCCTTTCCATCGGATCTCTTCTCTTGGCTCCACCGTCTCCCCTCCCCAGCAAGCTCTTCATACACACATTCAGACATTCTCCTGGGACGCATTGTCTTCCCAGTTTGATTTCTTTCTCTTTCACTCCGTATCCACCCTGTTTTGGTAACCATGGCAATAGGTGAAACACAATCCCAATATTTGCTCGCCGCCGCTGTCATCCAGCCCAGCACGCGCATTGCTGGGTCTTGTTTTTGTGTTTGTTTAATGTTCCCAAGCCTGAAGTCAGATGCATCTGGGCAAGGACACCGTCCGGTTCGGAACACCCCCTCTCAGACAGTTTTCAGGCACGTCTTCTTTGTGTATCTGTGTACGTGTGCATGTGCGTGTGTCCCTGTCTGCTCTGGAACATTGTACAAATAAGTTCAGCTTGTGTCAGAATAGCCGGGGGGGGGGGGGAGGAAATTTTACAAATCCTGTTACAGGGAAGTTCTGCTTTGCAGAGATATATTTTGGTCTCATTCTTGGAATTTGTGTATCTTTCCAAGATTTTTGCCAGCACCACTAATAACGAAAGTTTGCTTTGCACTTTGGTCTGATGGCTCTGCCTTGATTTGGCATTTAATGTGGCAAGTACAGAAAATCTATCAGGAAATTCGTGCCTTGAGGGTGACGGAAGGTGGGACACGGGGGTGGTTGGAAAAAGTAATGTTTTCCTAAAGTTTTGGGATTTTTCTTTTCTTAAAAAATAAAAGGCAGAATTTAATCTTCGAGTAAAAAACTAACAAAGAGTACATTTTCCCTCCTTGTAGCCTTTTAAAATTGTCTTTTTTATCCCATGTTAGTTTGAAAAGCTAGCAGGACTATGGTACTGAGTACTGTTTGCCTCGGTAGGAAGAAGATGAATCACTAGCTTCTCAGAATAGTTAAGTCCCACACAATGAAACAAAACAGCAAGTATTTGTGTGTTGAAATGGTATTCGCAGTCACCAGAACAGAAGATGTGTTTAAGAAGGACAGATTTCATCCAACTGTGGCCTTGGATTGTAGAGATTAAAAGCGCAGCCAGAGAGGCGAGGCGGTAACGTGATTCCAGTAGACAGCCAGGATCTGAAGTGGCAGAGGGAACAGGAGTGCCCTGGGCTAGAATTTCAGAGCTGGCACGTGTTTCACTTGCGCCCTTTCCTGGAACATCCTTCTCCCTTTCGGCACTTTGCATGGGAACGCGCCCGTGTTTCTGTGGTACTCGAGGGCTCAGTCTGCTCCTGTGTCCCTTCTAGCCCGTGCTGCCCCACTCAGCTCCGCACACCAGGGCACTCTCTGGGAGCCCCTCACAGGGGGCTGGCACCTTCCTGGAGGCTTCTGGCTCTCTCTGGCTGCCTTGCCTCTCCTATCCTATTTCCTTCGCCTCTGCAAACCTCACTCTTCCTTTCTTTTCTTTTCTCTCCCAAGACTTGGCTCAAATGCACCTTTCCTATGAAGTCTTCTCAGCTTCCTCAGGTTGCGCGCAGTTCTTCTGCATGCCTTCTGCACGCAAGGGTGGACTCCATTTGTACCTTGTTTATCTCTTCCTTGGGGGCTTTATTATGTGTCGTTGTCTGCGTTCTGGCCTCACGACCAGCCTGTGATCTCTTAGAGCACAGAGGCCAAATTGATTCAGCTCCTTGTCCCCAGGTTGGCATCTCGAATGTTCTAGGTGCCCAGGAAATGTTTGTTGATAGAATGAGCAAGGGAAAGTCTGATCACCTAATTTAGATGAGGATGTTACTGTGAATTAATATGTCACCCCACCCCACACTGTGGGGTTGTTTTTTTTTTTTTTTTCCTTAAGTTTCAGGGATAAGGTAGGACTTAACTTAGATGATTGATTCACAGTGAGAGAATTTCAGGACCCATGACAAGTGGGTAGGAGAGAGATATTTGAGCAGGTGAGAATCCTTCCTACAACTCCCCAAATCCCTGCATTGGTTGGTACCTGGGCCTCTGCCAGCCACAGCCAAGTGCAGCTCTGCAGGGAAGCCCTGCACAAGCCCTCGAGGCCCAGTGTGGCCCCTCCGAGGGTGAGGTGGCTTTATACTAAGGTGTTTGATACTTCAGTATTGAAATCACCTTGGTGTAGGCCCAAGACTTTAGTACTTTTTTTAATACATAAATTCATGAATTCCGGGGGCGCTTGGGTGGCTTAGTCAGTTAAGCATCTGCCTTTAGCTCAGGTCATGATCCCAGGGTCCTGGGATCAAGCCCCACGTCGGTCTCCTTGCTCAGCGGGGAGCTTGCTTCTCCCTCTGCCTGCCGCTCCCCTTGCTTGTGCTCTCTCTCTCTCTGACAAATAAATAAATAAAATCTTTTAGTCAATCAGTTAATTAATTAATTCACGAATTCCAATGTACTTTAGGTCAAAAATTAATAGTGGCAAACTTTTAGAGGTACGTTAAAATGAAAATATTCTTATTTCCCTGTTCATATATGTAATATATCAAAAGTTAGGTTCATACTGAATGTATACTTAACATCCTGTTTTTAAAAAATTTCACATATTGTAAGCATTTTCCCATATCAAGTGTGTGTTTTTGTTTTTTTTTTTAAGATTTTATTTGTTTATTTGACAGAGAGAGAGAGATCACAAGTAGGCAGAGAGGCAGGCAGAGAGAGAGGGGGAAGCAGGGTCCCTGCCGAGCAGAGAGCCTGATGCGGGGCTCGATCCCAGGACCCTGAGATCATGATCTGAGCCGAAGGCAGAGACTTTCACCCACTGAGCCACCCAGGCACCCCTCAAGTGTTTTTTGAAAACATTTTAATAATTGTATGATTTATCCTGTGGGTGTCACATAAAAATTTTAACTGTTCCCTTGTATCTATTTCTGGATATTTAGGTTTTCTCTACTAGAAAAAAACCCTTTGATTATAAAAATAAATCTTAAAAACCTGATCTGAAATTATTTACTTATATCTTTGATTATTTCTTTAGGATAGATGCCTAGAATTAGGATTATGAGGTCAAAGAGAATTAAACATTTTAACGTCTTTATATATATATACTGCCAAATTTCTTAAAATTTACACTAATTTTCATTCCTATATTTAATACAGGAGGATATCTAAGCATTTTCAGAAGTGTTCAGCATTATCATTTTTTAAAATAGATTTATTTATTTATTTTAGAGAGAGAGAAAGAGACAGAGAACGTGCTGGGGGGGGGGGCGTTGGGAGGAGCAGAGGGAGAGGGAAAGAGAGAATCACAAGTAGACTCCCCACTGACCATGGAACCCAACACAGGGCTCAATCTCAGGACCCTGAGATCATGACCTGAGCCAAAATCAAGAGTCAGATGCTTAACCGACTGAGCCACCCAGGCACTCCAAGCATTATCATCTTTTAACAAAATCTTTGCCAGTTTTGTTTGCATTTTTTACATTATGGGTCATGTTGCATGTCTTTTTCTATATTTCTTGGTTAGTTGATTTTCATCTTTGATACATTTCTGTACTTTACAGCAATTTTTCTTAATTAGGACTAATATTGGAATGCGGGGGAAAAGGATAGAGCAGGTTGTCCTCCCTCTACTGCATTTTTCAAATCCTTATTAATTAGGATTTTCTTACCTTACTTTCTTACCTTACTTCACTCATTATACATTTGTTTCTAAGACCTTAAAATACATACTTTAAAATATATTCAGTAGGTTTTTTTGGGGGGAGGGGGTTGTTTCGTTTTGTTGACACCACTCTTTTGCTTGGAAGCACAGTGTTTTGAGGGTTTTTAAAAACTCTCCTTAAGGGACGCTTGGGTGGCTCAGTCTGTTAAGTGGCTGCCTTTGGCTCAGGTCATGATCCCAGAATCCTGGGATCAAGTCCCGCATCGGGCTCCTTGGTCGGCAGGAGGCCTGCTTCTCTCTCTGCCTCTGCCTGCTTGTGCTCTCTCCCTCTCTTTCTCTGACAAATGGATAAATAGAATCTTGAAAAAGAAAATCCTCCTTAAGTTTTCTGGGTTTTGTCGTTATTCAGCTTAATATTGTCTTCCCTAGGAATATAAATGTGGCTCTTCCACATTTTCTGTTTATCTAGCCAAGCCTTCGTCTATTTAAATATATACCTGAGTACCTTAAACAAACTAAAGATATGTTCGTGTCTTTCACAGTTACCTGAGGTAGGATTATATGGCTCCTGTTCTTATCCCGTTTATGAGAAATCAACCTCTGACCATTTTATTTCACCAGTCACTATGCAAGTAGATGGATTTATATTGATTAAACTTTATCATCATGACTGGATGGTTAAATGTCGCTGATTCTATTCTCAAGCAAGAAAGTTAAACAGAGAATATAAAAGAGCTTTAAGTCCCATGGGATGATATTAATGGAGTATTATTTTAAGGTTGAGTGAGTCTTCTGGTAACCAGATTTTGACCCCCTCACTAGTGCCTAGGCTCCCCAAAGGGAGGGCTCTGAGCACCTAGTACATAGTTGGCACAAAATATCCCTGTGTCGAATGAACAAATATGAGTAATTAATTATTTAATATCAAACGTGCATTGAGTGCCGATCACGGGCCATATTAACTGTGTGATTTCCAGGTAGTGAAGACTTAGCAAGGCACTGTACATCAAGCACTTCCACTTGGCCTTTATGTATATTGTCTGACTTAATTCTCACACCTGTCCTATAAAAACCATATCCCTGTTTTTATAGGCAAATGAACTGCCCAAGATCACTTGACCAACAAATGACAGACCAAGGATTTAAACCTAGCTTTGTGGTCTGACCCTTCCATGCTTTGGCAACCTAAAAACAAAGTGGCGACTGGCTTCCAGTAGGGGTGGAAGCATGCAGCGAGAATCAATTGACAAATATTTATCGTTAGCATCAACTATGCACTAGGCTTCTTTTTTTTTTCTTTTTAAACAGTAGGCCTCTGACGTTCCTGAGCGGTTTTGCCTGGCTTTGTTGTGACTCTCCAAACCCCTGCTTGTGGCCCATCATTTCCTGCACCCAGGGCGACAAGCAGAGAACAAAACCAAATTGTAATCCTGACCCTGAATGGAGGGCCATCCTGACTGTTGTCCCCCCACCCAGAGCTGTAGCAAATGCGGGTCAAATCTGGGCCCCGGCAGAAGTTCAAATCACTGTCGGTTATGGCATTTGAGGGTTATTTTTTCCTATTTGAAACCTTGAATGTTAAACTGGAAAAGATCAAGTCTCTGTTGTTAGCAATAATGTGAATAACGGCTTCTAGCTCGTATTTTAAGATCTGCAGAACATTTTCACACCTTTCACATAGACTATCAAGCTAGTCTCTCCTTGGAGCTACAGCTCTCAACTGGAATTAAGAATAAGATGGTTCTTTTTTTTTTTTTTTTTTTTTTTCTCTCTGAGCAGCAGGGTGAAGCATTGATTAAGAGCAAAGACCTGAGAATCAGACTGTCTGGCTTCAAATCCTAGCTGCATGACTTGGTTTCCTGACTTTTCTGTTCTTCATTTACTCATCTATAAAATGGGGGTTGATGGGAGGGCCTCTCTTAGAGAGTTGTTTTGAGGATTAAATGAGGTAATACAGGGCAATCATTGGACACAGTACCTGGCACGTAGTATTCTCGCTCGCTCCCTCTATTTTTTCCCCTTTCTTTTTTCCTGCTTCAAAGGGTACTTCTTTTTCTTTTATTGTTTAATTCATGATGTTTAAAACATACTTGTACAAAGTCCATAGTCTTACAGAAAACTGAAACTAAGAGAGATTAAGTACCTTACCTTTGATCATTCAGCAAAGTTGTGGTAAACTCAGTTCTAGAATTAAACTCCTAGTTTTGATTAATGCACTAAATTACTGTGCTCTTTATTGATACTTGGATGTAGAAACCCATGGGAGTTATACAGCTGTTGCTTCGAATTCACCAACTAATTGAAACATGTAAAAATGAAGATGACTTTAAAAACTGTTTTAAAATAGTTTTAAAAAATTATTTTAGAAAACAGTTCAGTGTGGCATATTTTCGTATTTCAAGCACATGTTAATGTTTTATGGTTAGTTCACAAACATACGAATATGAAAACATTTTACAACATTAAAGTATCAGAGCCGAAATTACACAAAAGACCAAAGGCTCACCAAGAAATATATATTAAATTCCATTGCCTAAAATAGACTTTTACTGCGTCTGTACAAATTACTTTAAATTACACAAATATTTGGAATATGTCTAGCCATGAGCCCCGGCTGGGTACCCTAAAATGACACGAGCAGTGCCATGCCAACTTCTGGCATTTAGTTTTTTCCAAAACACCTAGAATCATCATTGGTTTCAATGAGAGCATCCCTTATGCTCTGCAAGTGCGTTTGAAAGAAGTGCTAGTGAAGGAGAGAAAGAGTCCCTCGGTCCCTTGGGTGAAGGTAGTTGAGTATCTAGGACATGGTTAAGAAGGCTCTTTGCCAACATACCCTTTGGAACAACCATACCCGTGATAACAGAGTGTGAAGACCTGATTATTTTCAAATCTGATGAATGAGTCCAGCTGTTCTACAAGCCAGTATGGGGTATGTGAGAACATGGGATCACAGCTAAAGCATGTTTATCTCACTCCATCATTGCAGTGAACTTTATCTCCTGGGAATTTTCTTAAAGAGCAAGTCTGGGCAGAGTCATGGCTTAATGACCAGGGGCTCTACAAGTTCCTAAGTTCCAGTGATGCAAAGACAGCGCCTGTGTTTGTAAGGAAAGATAAGCTAAAAAGCCGGGCATGTTCCTCAGACAAAGATAATTTGTCACATCACCACCATTAATCTCTTAGTTCTCAGCTCACTTGGTTCCAAGAGATCTGTTTTGTAGATTTATTACATATAAAGCAATGTCTTTACCAGTCCACCGAGCATTCCATTCATCTCTTCATCCCTTTGTTCAAAATCGAACACCTCCAAAATGCCAATATTGTACTTGGTTTTGGGGGGATCAAACTGTGACTAAGATGTAACTCAAGCCTTTAGGAATTCACAGTCCAAAGCAAGACTCAGATAAACAAATAGGCAACTGAGGATATTATGATAAATGCTACGATAAAGACATGTACAAAGCATGTGCCTAATTTGCCTGCAGGGTGATGGTGGTGAGGCTTCCAAAGGGGCCCACAGGGAAGACTTCTCAGATGGAGGGAGCTCCCGCACTCTCCAGTAAAGTAGCCACTACCCACGTGTGGCCATTTACATTTTAAGTTTATCAAAATAAAATAAAATTTAAAATACAGTTCTGAGATGCAATAGCCACATTTTGAGTGTTCAATGGCCACGGTTAGCCAGTGGCTGCCATGTTGTACTACACAGATAAGGAACATTTCCATCATCAGAAAAATTTCTACTTACGGCCCTGGTCTGAGCAGATTGGACTGATGGGAGGGGGAGGGCTTTCCAGGGAGAATAAACAGAATGAACCCAAACCCGGAGATGCTGGGGAAGAAACGGCATTTAAAAATTAGCTATCAAAAAACATTTTTTAAAAAATTTATATGTAGACGCATGTATTGATTCAAGAAGCATTTACTATCCTATAGCTGTGGTCTTTGCAAAGAGGCATATGACAAAGTGTCAGCCTCTAAATAACTTAACATATATATGGGCAAGGTAGGAACCATAAAAAATTACCAAAATACTATATCTTGAGTTCGGAGTAGAGACTCATTGATTACTGGGTGTTAGCAAGGAGAATCGGAAGGGCAGGCCCGTCTTCAAACCTCCATGAAGTTGTTCCTTTTTATCTGGGTCTTGAAGAGCTGTTAGGATTCAGACAGAAAGGTGGAGTTAAATTCCTACCTTGGTTAAAAAAACATTCAAGTTTCGCACAGTTATTCCAGCGTTAGGGTCCAGCAAGCATCTGAGAAGCTGAGGGCTTTCCCCACTGGCATATTCATTAATGTCTTTCTACTAAGACTGCCGTTTATACAATGGGGAGCTTATTTGGCTGTGCCAACTTACACGGAATAGTCTCCCTTCTAAATGGTGTTAGCATGGATTAGTTTAGAGAAGCTTGAGCCAGATCTTGTTTGCATTAGGTGGTTGAAAAAAGGATTGGGGTGTGTGGGGGGGGGTGGGTATTAAGGATTATGCAAATCACTGACCAGTATGTAGGCTGGAAACCGGAGACTTCTATAAAAGCAGCTTTTATGTGCCAATAGGTGAGAGAACTTGGAAGCAGTTGTAGGCGTATTATGGGGCAGATGACTTAGGCAGAGCCAATGAAAATATCAGTAAATGCTTATGTACATATATAAATTCAAGTCTCTGAATTGTACAATCAGATCTCATGAAACTCATCCCTGGCATTTATTCCTTGAAGTTACAATGACCACTTCCCTTTTGCGTTTGTTATTTTTCCTCGTCTGGAAGCATCTACAAAGTGCAATTAAGGTCTTGCTTATCACAAAAGCCACTTGTCCTTCCATTTCTAGGATTATGATGTACTTTGTTGTTTGGGAAACGCCAGTCATAGGACTTTGCGAAGGAAATCTTCCAGTCATCCAGGAAGAGAAGGATTTGAGAGGGTGACAGAGAAAGGTCTTCTTAATAAAAAACTAGTCTGATGTGTGCTGAGACTCAGACTTAGAGATGAGGTCTTTCGAAATTGTGTAAAATGGTGGGTAAATAAAGGGAAAGCCAGTTTTGCAGATGACTCTTTAGAATCTCCTTTAAAATGGGGTAATCCAAGCTCTCTTCATCATCCTTTGCCAGTGGAAAACCCTTCCAGAAGGTCTAATGCTTTAGAAAACAGAAAGACAATTGGAAAGATGACATGAATGGTTTGGGAGAAAAGGAGAAATTTTCTTCCATTATCATTTGGTATGTAATTTCTGAAACTTAAGTGTAGTTTGATATTTATGCAGGAAAAATAAATTCAAAAGGACAATATTGTAAGTGAATTTTATGCTTTGCGCGTCTCAAGACCAAGAAGACATTATGAACGCGTTACTTGGGTGCACAGTGGATTTTCTCCACACTTGTTGCATTAACTGATTTCTGCTTGACTGTAGGTGGTTGAGTTACCAAAAGTGCTACGGGGTTGAGCAGATTTCAAAAGGTTTTCAGTGCTGCCTTTGGAACTCCTAGGTGGATCTTCTGCACATAATTCTGTTAAAGGCCGGCCTGACTCTCACACAAGAGTGGTGTTCCCAAAGCGTGTTTAAAAGTCAGTCTCTGGGGCACCTAGGTGGCTCAGTGGGTTAAAGCCTCTGCCTTCGGCTCGGGTCATGATCTCAGGGTCCTGGAATCGAGCCCCGCATCGGGCCCTCTGCTCAGCGGGGAGCCTGCTTCCCCCTCTCTCTCTGCCTACTTGTGATCTCTCTCCCTCTGTCAAATAAATAAATAAAATCTCTAAAAAAAAATAAAAAAATAAAAGTCAGTCATTCAGAACTCAAAACACAGTTTTCCTCACGAGAAATGTTAGAGATGGTTACTTTCCCAGGGCTGCCCACAAAAGCCTTTTATTCTGTAATGTATCTGAAAGAGTCTGTCTCCATGTGTTGAGAAAAGAATGGAGTAGTTTGGGACAGGACTCCCCTCCAACCCCCCTAAGGACAGCCCTTGTTATTTACTGTGGAGGCAGCCACCGGGCGTCAGTGAGAAGGAAAGGAAACCTGTTTCTCTCTGAGGGGAGCCTATCCCTGAAATTATCTGTGGTACAGCCTTTTGTAGAGTGAACTTTTATTCGTCAAGTTGTATTACTTCTTTAAAATGACAGCACGATGCCTCTGGAATTAAGTATGTTTTCAACTTTGTCTTCTTTTAGTACTGTGAGCTCGATGGTGGCTATTCCACACCATTACTAGACTTAGCAACCAGGGAATGATGATCACGTGACCATGGAAATCAATGTCCCCAAGATTCATCTTTAGCAAAGGCCCGCATCTCCCACCAACTTAGATACTGACATTTTCATAGCTCTTAAAAATAGCCGGGGTGTGCTGGGCTCACATTCCATTGATATATTATGACTTTTTGATGTCTGACCAATTGATTGATTGATTGATTCTTTTTAGCATCGAAACCAAAGACCAGAGTGATGGAGATGACCTAGAGAAAGGTTCAATCTCTCTCCTCTGAGCACTGGGCTAATTGAAGCAATTCTTTGTATTTACTTCTTAGAGAACAAGCCCTTCATCTCCTCCTCGTCATCAATGGCACTACCATTCTCTAACATTTTTGCCCACCTCGAAAGTATATCTGATTCCTAAAATATGAGTTACTACCCCTGCAACCTTCACTCACCTATCATGATATACTTGGGAAATTTTCAGCCTGTCTCACAGACTATTGCTTTTTCTTGCTTGGCTTTCACTATGTGAGAGTTGAATTTTGGATGGCAAAATAGACCCTAAGGTACTCTGGCTAATTGTCCATAGTAATCAAGGATATTTTTGAAAAAAGAAAGAACAGAGAAATGGACATTAGAACACTTAGGAAACTAATTTGTTTCTGTTTTGATTTGTTAGAGCTGCCATAACACAGCACCACAGACGGGTGGCTCAAACAACAGAAATTTACCGTCTAACAATTCTGAGGACTAGAAGTTCAAGATCAAGGTGTCAGCAGAGTTGGTTCCTCTGAGGGGGAAGGCTCTGTACCAGGTCACTCACCTTGGCTTGTGGGTCACCACCTTCTCTTTGTCTCTTCACATGGTCTTCCTCTGTATATCTGTGTCTTCATCTCCTCTTCTTGTAAGGACACCGGCCATATTGGATTAGAGCCCACCCATAGGACTTCATATTACCGTAATTGCCTCTTTAAAGGTCCTAACTCCAAATATGGTTACATTCAGAAGTACTGTAGGTTAGGACTTCAATATCTAAATTAAGGGGCAGAGGAGGGACACACAAATTCAGCTGGTAACAGTTTCCAGAACTAATCTGAAGGTTACTTAAATCTTAAACACAACCTTGACCAAGATCCCATGATTCACCTTTGCAAATCAGATCTCGAATTCCAGTGGAAGGTCTATGGGAATAGTAAAGCTTAACAGTGCTGTGTTGGCCTTTTCGATAAAGAGCTCTCCCTTGATAAACACAGCTTACAGATTGGCCCATTTCTAAAGCTTAAAAGCAGGGCTAGGACAAGAGAGACCAGAGAGGCGCCCAGGGTGCGATATAAGAAAGTACTCCCTGTCAGGGCTGTACCATGACTTTGCACCGACACATTTGTGTGACACTGAGAATGAGTATCCCCTTAAACCTTTGCCCTGGCATCTCTCCCGCCTCGCCCTAGTCCCCACACTTTTTCGGAGGAAGGCGAAAGCTGTCCATGTGTCATCCACATAGCTCTTTCAACCAAGTTCTGTTAAACACCTAGTATTTAAGTAGCATTAACTAGTATTTCAGAGGTGGGCTGAAAGTGTGACGGTTAACAGGGGTGGAGGGAAGCAGCCTGGGTCCCGAGTCCCTCCCTTGTTGTTAGCGACAGCCACGGAACCAAGAACAAGTTTGGGGGTTTGTGTGCCTTATGTCTGCATCCATAACCCAATGGGATACTTGCTCTTCTTTGGCCGATTTCTCAACCATGTGCTCAGTGGCCTAGAGAAAAGCATGGAATTTGGAAAGTGGATCAGTGCCCGTCGGGGTGAGTCTATGCTCAGGCTCAGAATCGGCTTTGTTCATCCATTCTGTATCAGTGCTGTGATCTTGCCCGGAGTGCCGGCTGTATTCTCAGAGCTGAGAAGGAACAGACCTACCCTTACCACTGCCTATGGCTGTTGCCTCTGCTGTGAACTCGAGAAACCTGTTTCTGCTGTGGCAAAGCAGAGCTCCATGGCCCAGAGCAGATGTGTGCCCACTGCCGGAGCACACCGCTGCCTAGCGTTGACTCGGAGCCGTCTAGATGGGAGAGAAATTTCCCTCTTACCCCTGCGGCCATTGATCTGACCACTGAAACAGTGATGATGGTTTTCTTCAGAAGTGGCATGATTAGTAGGGCAGCGAATGCTGCTGTTTGCTAAGAGGCCAGGGAGGACAGCTCAGTCCAATGCTTTCAGGATTCCCCTTGTCATGCCCACAGGACACTGCGGCTCTCTCCTTTTGCCTTAAAACACGTACAGGGCGCCTGGGTGGCTCAGTGGGTTAAGCTTCTGCCTTCGGCTCAGGTCATGATCTCAGGGTCCTGGGATCGAGCCCCGCATCGGGCTCTCTGCTCAGCAGGGAGCCTGCTTCCCCCTCTCTCTCTGCCTGCCTCTCTGCCTACTTGTGATCTCTCTCTCTCTGTCAAATAAATAAATAAGATCTTTAAAAAAAAACAAAAACACGTATGTCTTCTGAGAGCCTGCACGAGTGCTCCTTTAGGAAGTTCGGCTCCTTGCTAGCTCAGTGCCTTAATGTGAATTTGTAGAGCCTTACTAAATATTTCCTATTCTGAAGGGAAAACAAAAGCTATCTCTACCCTTCCATCTGACTATTAAAAATGTCATTGTAAAACTTCCTTTAGAAGTTGGTTTCTAAGGACATTCAAAGCTACTTTTGCAATGGGCCCACCTTTTTTTTAGTGTTACGGGAAAGTTTCACCATGAATATTAGCAAAAATAAGTTCACTAGTGACATGAGGAAAAAGAAATTTCACTTATAAGGGAAGTCGGCCTGTAACTTTGTCCTTCTAGCACAACACTACACGCAACAAGGAAATTATGTTCAATGTGGCATCCGTCTGGAGCAGCCCATTTTAACACCATGAAGGCTACTCGAATTGTGTCTTGTGGCTAAATTATATAATCTAAGATCTTGCTCTTCAAAGTGGGGTCCCTCAACCTGCAGCATTAGTATCACCTGAGAGCTTGCTGGGGATGCAGGACCTTAGGCCCCACCTCAGACTTACTAAATGCAGACCGCGATTTTCATAAAATCCTCAGGTGGCTCAGAGGCACAGTGAAATGTGAGAAACACTGGTATAGGAACTATCGAACCTGAGGAGGTTCTGGCCCAAGACAGGAATATTTGAATCACCCACTCTCCCCAAAAGCTGCTAATGACCCTGAGCAGTTGTGTTACAGAAGACGGTCCCCCCCCCACTCCTTTTGTGATTGGTCCCTGACTTATCCAATCTTTTTAAGACCCCTTCAGTTTCTAATGAAGCTTAATTGATGAGCTCTGTTTGTGAAAAGCTCAGGCCCTAGTAAGCACACACTCCCACTGGGTACACAACTAAATAGTTTATGAGGTAATTCGTATTTTAATGTCTTTACTAATGAGCTCTTTCAGTAATGAAATCTCCCGAGAAAATGTTACTGGTTCACAGACCTTACTTAGGATTCTACAGCGGTGGGGCTGATAGAGCCGGAAGCTTTAGGCTCCAGCGTAGAAAAGAGTTCCAGTTCAAAAAGAGTCCGATTTTTTTTTTTTTTCTCAAAAAAAAAAAAAAAATTCAAATAAGGGTTGTTGTTTTTTTTTAAATACCTTATTTTCTAAGCTTCTATCTTCTCTATCATTTTTCATGTTAGAAATAAGACTTTCTTTCCTGAAGCAGTTCTGGCACTCTTTACTTCTGCTATAAGTAAATACTCTGAGAGCTGCCAGTGTGTCTAATCTTATATGAACAAGAAGGTTGGATGGAGAGGAAGAGGAAAAGGGACACACACACACACATACACACACACATGTGCAAGTACATACCCAGCAGCACCTGGCCAGAGATTCAATGGCCTTTCATCGTCTGTATTTTAAATATTCTCAGCAGGATCCTTTCTATAATAGATGATGAATGCATCAATCACTCCTCGTTAAGAGTAAAGTCAGAAAGAATCCCACAATAAGAAGGGAGCATTTAGAACTGCAGAGTAACCGATCAACTTGACTGTTCCCTGCAGCCCGGCAGAATTCTGTCCAAGGGGAGTTAGAGCCAATTCCCTTTAAGTGAGGGAGGATGTGATGTCCTGTGGGCTGGCTGGCAGCTGTCTAGAACCTGTCACGGTGGAGGGACTCACCTTTCTGCTTCCACAGCTGAGCAGAGAGAAGACACACACGCATTCTTGAACCCTAACTTGAAGCCGCACACCCAGGCAAGGCGGACCAGACCTTTTTTTTTTTTTTTCTTCCTCCGTTTGTCCCTCTGGGCAAGGTGCAGGCCACCGGGCTGGGCATCTGACACTCTGACACGCTGCCTGTGGCCTGTGCTATAAATGATGGTGCGGCATGGCTTGATCCTACTTCGCATGACACAAAGATCAGAGCCTCCCAGCATGTCATGGATCATAAAAAACAGCCTTCTTTTACCAGTTTTGCCCTTTAATTTGTTAATAGCATCCCTCCCTGAAGGAACAAGCTGGATGCAGGAGATGGAGAAGGTCCTGGAAGGTATCAGGAAAACCCCTTTAGAATCGCCGCTCACAGTGATGGATGATGTCTGTTCCTGTAGGACAAAAGGCAGAAAAATATGACAGCGTCAGTGAATGTATTCCAGTCGGGCCTATGGCCATGTGCCTGGCTTCGGATCATCCTTTGTTACCTGATTACGTTGGAGAAGCAGGATACAAAATAATGACTTAATAGGCCATGTTTTAATAACATGTCTGTAGGTCACTTGGAACAGGGACAGTGAAGAGCGGAAGTGTGGTGTTTTGTGTTTCTACAGGCAAGATCAGTGCCTGTGGTGCTTTCTTGGTAGTCTCTGCAAGTCCCGATCTATACAAGATAAATGTAGTGGTAAGTCCCTAGATCTGCAGGCATCTTGGATTTTTATGAATGAGGCAAGCACATAGATGTGTAAAACTCCTTTGAAATCCAAATTATAACTCTTCTTGTCATCAGGAGACAGAACTTGTGTGGGTAGAGGAAATCTCTTTTCTCAAAGCCAGAGCTGGTGATTTTGAGGGCAGAGCCTGCCTTCTGAGCATGACCCTTTGAAACTAGAGAGAGTTTGTCCTAGCCAAGGAGGGCAAGGTGCTAGAACTTACTGTTGTGAAACAAGAAGGATCTCAGAGTTCTGGAGAAGACTTCTTAAATGCCTGGAGTTGGCTTAGGAGTCACCTTTGTTTTTGAGAGGTGAGACTTTATTATCCATGGAACAAATGAAGCTGGAACTTGACATTGGAGCATATTGCTGAGCAAGGAAGTCTCAAACAGACTTGACTTACTACAGCGTGCCAGTGAGGAAAAGAAGCCCGCCTGTGCCCCAGCATACAGTTAGGATTTCAGAGTGGTTTGTAGGTCTTGGCCCTCCAGAGCTTGTGTGTCTCTGAGAGATGCTGCCTGGAAAGCAACACAATGAAAGGGGGGAAGAAAAATCACAGTGCCATTTTTCCTTCCGGTGTCATAGCTACTTCTGTGCAGGGACGAAGAAAGCAATCAAAGAGCAGGAGGCTATGATATTTTATAAGAGTTGAGGATTTAATGCTCTTGAAAGTTCATGCTTCTACTGAAGCTATCTTGAGCCAGTTGCAACCATCCTTGAGAAAGAAAATTGGGAGGGGGCATTTGTAAGCAGACTCTAAGTCTGGCTTTATGAGGTGCATGTTCTAGCCCCTTATTCTCTGGGTATTTCAGCCTCAACGAAAACCAAGGCCTCAACACAGAGTGGTAATTTCAGCAACTTTCCCAAACAGCGATCTGGATGAGACAAGTCGGCTCTTCCCATTTACTTATGAGTTAATTGGCATTTAAACTCAAGTCTCCAGGCCAGTGATTTATTTTAATAATATGTTAGCCCCATGGCAGGCCCATGACTTCATGACTGCAGCAGCGGAGAAAGGGCACACCGCCCTGATGGATGTCTCAGTGCTGCATACAGCTGATTTACGAGGCGCTCCTCTGACCTGACTCACTGTTGCCTCCTCTGCTTCAAGCCCTACTGGGTGGTAACCAGTCGTTAGAGGGTCCACCTGCTTAAAGGGACAGTAGGAAGAAGTGGGTTAAACACTACTAACTTGGAGGAAATTATTCTTGGACAAGAAATCGTTGGATACGTAAGGCAGTTTGTACACTGGTCAAATCTGATCAGTTTTCATATGTTTCTTGCATGCTGCCTTTGTTAAAACAGAAGACCATAGATGCCAGTATTATATAGACTTTAAATTATCGTTTCAAGTTCTATCAGATGTCATCTGCATTTTATAGATCTCATTACAAGTGTCCATAATGATGGAATCAGTTGATTTTTCAAGGCAATCTTTAAGGTTATTTTGTGTTTATTAGGTTGCTAGGGGTACCTAATACATCAGTATGAGTAGAAGAAATGTTTAATGCAGTTGCCAGATTTTTGTGCAAGATAAATAGTTTTACATGTCTCAGAAGTAGAATCCAATTGGCCAAGAAGTTGGCTAAGAGCTGAAATTTGACATCATTCTTGGCAATGAATTGCTTTTTTTTTTAAGTGCACAATATAAAAAAGTACCCTGCATCTTTCTAGATATATTAGACCCAAAATATAATAATAAATCAATGTATACAGATGATCAAGTATATTTCCTAACTGTTGGTCATAGCAATAGACAGCATTTCAAATGGAAATGAACTTTTTATTTTCAAAATGAGAATGTATGTCATGCATATATATGTTATAAAGCACAGTGATATAACAAATATCTGTAAACTCACCACGAAGCCCCAGAACTAGATCACCTGCCATTATAACTATGTGTGTGCTCTAGACCATTCTCCATCCTCCTACCTCACCCTGGAGGTCATCACTATCCTGAAATCTGAGCTCATCATTCCTTAGCATCTAAAAAATAGTTTTATCATGCATATATGAGTTTCTTAAAAGTAATATCGTTTAAGTTTGCTTTTTTTAGAGCTTTATATGAAATGGTATCTCGAATGGAATGGTCTAGACTTGCTTTTTGACTAATGCAAGTTTCTGACACGGAAACTCATGAATTTCATTTAAAGAAGAGGATAGCTGTATATTGATCATTTTAAGTCTATAGCATAGATGTCTGATACATAAGAAATATAAGAAATACATTTTGAGCCTTAATGTAAGATATGTAATTCTTTCTTATTGGGTTTAGGGATGCTTGTAGTTCCCCTATATATATTTTAATTAGTAAATGATTAAAACATATGAATTAAATCTTATTTTGATGTTTCTACAATGTAGTAATTAAACACAGAGAGGATACATTTTCCATGATACACTTAAACCTAATTAGTATGTAATAATTATCAAATTAAATACTCATTTTAAATATGTAATTGAGTGTCACGAGTTGAAATCTAGTTTTTATGGAACAAATTTTATTAGGCAATGAAATTTCAGGTTTCCATTAGCTTTCAGGACTGTGCTAAGCCTAGGCCTAATTATCCCTATAGAATCTTTCATTATCCATCTGTTTGCAGATTCTGAAATTTTTAAGGGTAGAAATAGGATATTTGATAGTCTCATCAAGAATTAAATGGCATATTCCTGGATGAAAGATTTTGGATTAAGTTCTCTAGGTTTCTTCCAAATATCAAGGCAATTTGGTGCCTTCCTCCTTAGCCAACACGGGAAGCAATTTGGTTGCCCTCAAGCCTGGGAAATACCAGGTAGCACAAGTGGACTGAGCATGGACCAGTAGGGACGGAGTGGGAAGGACAAACACTTCTTGTCCATGTATATTTATTAACTAAGATGCTGTTCTCAGCATTCTAAGAAAGCCGTGACTCTCTTTGAAGGGATTGCCATGATTATTATTTTGTCAGAAAAGAGAAACAGACATATTTGGAATTTATATGTCGGCCATGTGAGGATGCAATGGATTTTGTCTATAACATGTTCTTAGATTTCGGTAGACAGGTTAAATTAGCCATTTCAGAATAGACAGTGTTTTTCTGCTCCGCCGTGGAGTAACTTGTAGTCTGTAAATCTCCGGAAGGATCCAGTGCCTTCCAGATAGGACTTGCCTCCTTATGTGAGATTTCTGGATCTCATGGGTGCATCTTGTTTTTTCTTTTCATACTTAATGTCGTAATTTTTAATTTTTACATTTTTATTTTGAAATAATTTTAGACTTACAGAAAAGTTGGCAAAAATAGTACAGAGTTCCCTCCAGCAAGCTTTCCCTAATGTTAACATCTTATGTAGCTATAGTATGATTAAAACCAGGAAGTTAACATTGGCACAATGTTATTATGCTAAACTACAGACTGTATTCAAATTTCCCCATTTTTCCCACTAATGTCTTGTTTCTGTTCCAGCACCCAAACCGACTTAATGTCTTTCTTCTGTTCCAGTGCCAAATTCAGGCTCTCACATTGCATTTAGTTGTCGTGTGTCCTTGGTCTCTCTGATCTGTGACAGTTTCTCAGTTGTCCCTCAATCTTATACAAACTTGGCATTTTTAAGAGCCAGTTATTTTATAGAATGTCACCAGTTTGTGTTTGATGTTTTCTCATCGTCGTTGAGGTTATGCGTGTTTTAGAAGAATACCTCGGAGGTGACGTTGTGCGCTTTTTGGTGTATCATGTCAGGGGTACTGATGATGATAAATCTTATTGCTGGTGATATTAACCTTGCTCACTCAGTTAAAGTGATATCTGTTTTGTTTCTCCACTCTAAAGTTACTATTTTTCCCTTTGTAATTAATAATTATCTCAAGAGAATATTTTGAGACTGAGCTACTCCCTCTTTTGAGGAAAATCTGAACTTGTGAAATAAATACTGATGCAATTTCCTGCATTAACAAAGGATTCTTCACCTCTCCAAAGAATTCGGCCCAGAATTTCATTTTAAACAACAATCTCAGTTCTAGTCCATTTAAAATATGGCTCGCCTAATAGACATTGATAGTTATGCAACTTTTTGAGGCAATGTCTACTACAGTGTCTTCTTTGAGGACATTGTATGTCCTCTTAAATAAGTCATGAATATATTCTCATTCCCTTATAGAATTAAAATAATAAGTAGAATTTCTCATACCTGGCAGGTCACTGAAAAAAGAAACTAGAGTTTATCTTCCACTCTTTGTCCTTTTTTTTTTTTTTTAAAGGGAAATCCTTTTTTATTGTAAGAAATAGTTAGAGGGTAGGAAAATATATATATTTTGGTGGAAAATGTTTTAGGAGATGCTGTTCGATAACATACTTAATACCAAAGTAGATAGGCTAAGAAGATGTCAATTATATGCCATACATATGATTTCACTTTCTGGAAAACAATCCAGCAACAATACCAAGCCCTTTGAAGGTGTTATCCTTGAGGATATCTGTTTTACCTAAAAGAATTAGTCCTAAGAAAGTAATTGCAGACCTACTCAGAGATTTATGATCAAGGATATTCACTGCATGGCTATTCTCAAGTATTGGGGAAGTGGTTTGCAAAATTGAAAATAATGTAAATACCCAATAATAAAGAAAGAGTGCAGGGGTGTACAACAATTAAAAGCATCTTTTTAAAACACAAATAATGTCAGAAGAAAATGGTCAGGAGATCACAATAATATACTATGGGGAAAAAATAGAAATAATACTGTCTACACAATGTGTCCCTTCTTTCTCTCTCTCTCTCACACACATACACACACACACACACACACACACACACACACACCCCTCATTTGGAAGGAATACGTCAGAAAGTTATCTTTAGGTATTAGAATCATGAGTGATATTCATTTTCTTCTTTATACTTACTTGTTTCCCAATTCTTCCATTCTAGGCTTCTTTTATTAACAAGAAGATATTTTTGAGAAATTAAAATTAGCAATAATTTCACGGGTGTCCTTTGAGGGGGGTGGGTTCTTTGAAACCTCTTTCCAAGTCCTCCTTTCAACCCAGAGTAGATTATAGCTTTGAAAGCAACCAAATGGCATGCACTTCCTGAGTTTGTTCTCAGAAAAACTTGTGCGTATATAGGTATATGCATACATACACATTTAGGGAGCCATAATGGATTACTTGGTTAACTAAAATAAAATGCAATTTTAAAGATTTGATCTGTATTTCGAGAAAAAGATTCAATGTCTGTATTTTCTATGGTTGACTTTCTAACAGTAAATCGAAAATTCTATGGGATCTAAGGACTATGATACAAGAAGGGATAAGAGAAGGGTAACACTACCAGGGAATAGTTTTCCAGAAAAAAAAGTGGGAGGGATATCTTTTTCTATTATTCTTTTCAAGGTTAGTCTTTAAAATTAAACTTATTTAAAAAAAAAAACAAAAAAGTTTTTCAACCCCATCAAATTGCAGAAAGCCAAATATCTAGCTTTCATTTTTAATCAAACAGGCCAAATATTCGTGTTTATGTGACTAAATGAAACTTTTGTATGCCGTGGTCCATTCCATCTGCATGAATAGTAGCATTGTGGCAGGGTGAGGTCACCGCAGAAGGGAAAGTGAGGTAAGAACACAGCTGAATCTACAGGCTTTTCTGCTGCAGGGCTCACCAGCTCTTTCTTAAAGCCACAGAACGGCCATTCTCACACCGAAGGCCCTCAGTGTGTGTACGCCGGGCCGCAGCACCCCTTCCCTGTGTGTAGTGATGCACTGTGTGTCATGAATAATTCAAGTGTTCCGGGACTGAGCCAGAGGTGCAAGGAGTGATATGTAGCCAGAACCGCAGTAGTGTATCACGTCTTCTCCTCAGCACATGCGCCTTGGCCACCTGCTCTCAAAGGAGAAGACGGTACCTTCTCTTCCCTACTGCTCAGTCGCAAGACCCAGGAGGGCTTTCCGCTGTGGGAAGGGGATCCCACTGCGTGGCGTCTCCCTCCCAAGCAGTGGCAGGCTGACATCTCGGAGCTGGGTCACCAAAAGATGGGTTAAAAAGCCTGTCAGTTCATATTTTAACTACAGTTCCTACTAACTTAGAGGAATAAGTCAGTTACCAAGAGCATGCTGGCAAATAGCACTTTGCCAACGGCATCTTTACCGAGCTGTGAGAACTTGGGAAGAAACTCTCCTTCTCCCCCTCCTTCCCGCTCCAACAAGTTCTCCAGGTTTTTAACCTCCTGTTTTATAGTGGAGAGGGATTCTTCACTCTCCACTTGGCATCGAGCAGCATCCAATTTAAATAATAAGATATTTTAAGGCTAGCGGACACCATGCCTTTGCTTGTATCTGCCTCGGTAGGTGTCATGAGAATAACAAGAGCTTTTAAAAGGTCTCCGTGAAAGCTGTCCTTCCTGAGGTCTCAGCTTATAAACCCCCATTACAGGAAAAAGCCCTCCCTGAGCGTAAACTGTAAGAATAGGTAAGCCTAGTTTTTCAAAAGTATCGTATCCTATATATTGCATTTCAGGAATCAGTACTGGGGTAAATGAAAGCTTAAGTTTGATTAGGTTAAGGTTGGGCATTATGGGGCTCCTGATCCATGCCCTCAAGAAGCTTATAGGTCTGCTGAAGTGGGTGGGGGGACCAGGAAGTTAATTAAGGCAAAGCAGTTTCTGACCAGTGTGCCACGGGCATGCTATAAGGAGGAACGCTCTAGAAATTCAGGGGAGGAAAGTGTGCTTCTGGACTTGGTGGACTTGGAGAAAAGACCCAGTAAAGGAGGCAGGACATGAAGCTTGGCTTCTTCAGTTGAGGAAACAGGATGAAGAGAGAGATGGTGATGCCTTATTTACAATGGCTCTTCAAGATACCAATTACCAAATAGATGAATCCACTGACAGCTGACCCATTCTGTGTCCGGCCCTCGGTGGCAGACGTGTTGACCTGAGAGATCCCGTCCATGTGAGAGAGATGGGAGGTCCAGTTGACAAGGCACACTGGGTGCCAACTTAAGGAAACGGTCATTATCTTTTAGGCAATAATGAGTCACTGAGGATCGTGAGTAAGGGAGGGACACAGTTAAATCAGTTTTTCTGGGAGGTGAATCGGGTAGTGATGTGCAAGAAGCACATAGCAGCCAATAACAAGAAGGGGGAAAACCTCACCAAGTCAGGAATATTACAAGTTCCCCTTTGGGCAGCATTACACAGTGATTAAACCGTGAGCTCAGCTCATTTCTGTGGAAAGCTGTGGAATGGTGACCCTGACAGCTGCTCACTGTGGAAAGGATGAAACGAATGCTGCCAGCCAAAGACCCGACCACGAGGCAGGGAGCCTCTCCAGTCCATGTCTCGGAGGCTGATGTGTGACGCCAAAGTGTTTCAGAGGTCTTCAAGTCCATCCATTCATTCATTCATTGAGCCGACGTTTGTTCAGGCCTGCTATGTGCTGGGCACCATGACAGCCTCTGGAGGTATGAAATGAAACAGAGCACATTCTATCTTCTCAAAAACGTGTGCCTAATTGCTCTAGATTTTTCCCCACAAATCATAGGAAGGTGCAGAAGCCCAGAATTTACAGCATAGAGGATACCACTGTATGCAAGTTAGGATGATTGTAATACACTTGGTTAATGAAAACGCTAAGATGGTTTATTGACAAGCTGGGACACCTGTGACATCTTTAACTGCGTCTCCTTCAGAATTTTGTTGCTTCTGGTACAATCAGGTGTGGAATAATGTTAAGTATACCTTGAGCAGCTTACCTGCCTGTTGGCAAGCACGTACCAGCCTTGCCGAGGGCCAGCGACTCGGAGGTTGGGCCTATACGAGAGCGGCGTAATGGAAGGCCAGCCACAGTCATGGGAAGGGCTGGCCGGCTCCCTTTCTCAGTGAGAAGTAAATTGTATCCAAGGAGCCCTTGAGCTTTAGTGGGTTGGAGACCTGTTTATTTTGTACTTGGAAGGGAATCTTTTCCAGAAACTTTAACTGAGAACTCCAAACTTCCCTGACCAACGTGACTACCACGGGTGTTCCCCAAAATGGCCCTTCCTCACACACCACATTGATTATTCGGATCAGCCACAACCACAGACTTCGAACTCTGTAACTAAGGCTCCGAGACGTGTCTTGGGAGTTGACTGTAGTTTTCAGAGAGAGAGGTCCGTTGACCGTTCTTGCATCCTGTTTAAATTGTGGGTTATGACAATTCCAGTGGTTTTATGGATCATTGGTTCAGCCACTCACCTTTTTAAGATTGTATAACCAACCATTAATAAGCGAATTTTGGCAGTCTGCAATATGTTGTTTACAGGCACCAAGTTAATCACAGTTCATGCCCATCACGTCATGTTATTGCCACTTATCAACTACCCACGCTGATTTTTTCTTCTAGCATACTGGTACGTAGTGTTTTTTCTGAGCCAGGCACTGCTCTAAAGACTTTATAAATATTATCACGCTGAATCCTTGTAACAATCTTGTGAGATACTTACTACTACCTTACTACCCTTATTTTATAGAGGGGGAAACTGAGGCACAGAAAGATTTACCTATTCAAAGGCGCACAGTTAGTAAGGAAGCAGAACGGGACATGTAAATCTAGGAGACTCACTGCTCTAATTCTTGCCTCCAACTGTGATGCCAACATAACACTAGGCAGCAATCTGAGGATAGGAATATAGAGAGTGATAGTATTAAGAGTGGCAGTAAGTGGTGGTGATGGTACTGGTGAGAGTAATGTTGTAGCAGAGATATTGTAGTAGAATCATAGTGGTGTAGCAGCAGCTACAGTGGTAGTGGTAGTATTGTAGCAGCATTGTAGTACTAGGAGTGCAGTACTGGAGTAGTAGTAGTAGTACTAGTATAGTAGTAGCAGTAGTTGTAGTAGTGGTGATGGTGGCGGTAGTATTGTAGTAGCAGGAGTAGAAGCAACCGCATTGTAGTGCTGTAGTATTAGTGGTTGTAACAGTAGTAGTAGTAGTAGCAGTACAGTAGTGATAGTGATGGTGGTGGTAGTATTGTAGTAGCAGGAGTAGAAGCAACCACATTGTAGTACTGTAGTATTAGTGGTAGTAATAGTATAGAAGCAGTAGAGTATAGTAGCGGTGGTGATGGTGGTGGTGGTATGGTAGTAGCAGGAGTAGAAGCACCCACATTGTAGTGCTATAGTATTAGTGGTAGTAGTAGTGTAGCAGTATAGTAGCGGTGGTGATGGTAGTGGTAGTATTATAGTAGCAGGAGTAGAAGCAACAGCATTGTGGTACTATAGTGTTAGCGGTAGTAATAGTGTAATAGTAGTAGTAGAGTATAGTAGTAGTGGTGATGGTGGTAGTAGTATGGTAGTAACAAGAGTAGAAGCAACCGCATTGTAGTGCTGTAGTATTAGTGGTAGTAATAGTGTAGTAGTAGTAGAGTATGGCAGCGGTGGTGATGGCGGTGGTAGTATGGTAGTAGTATTACTGCTCATAGTAGAAGCAGCAGCATGGTGGTACTCTGTATTAGTGGTGGTAGCATGGTAGTACAGCAGCCATCATTGTGTCTCTTGTCCTTGTCACAGTATTTCGTTTCAGAGACAAGGATATTGAGGCTTAGGAAGGCCTAGTAACTAGCAAGGCTTAGAATAGTGTTTGTGCCCACATGTCTCTGTGTCCTCTGTTATCTCCTGGGATGAATACGTAAGAGGCAACAGCCCATAGAAATCACAGCTCAGATGCACGTATGCCAATGACCGCATGGCCATTGGTTTCACGATGGTGCCATCCCCTGTTTGGTGCTTGGATCGTTTCGTTGCGCTGGTTGTCCTTGATTGCATGATTGTTCTATTCAGTGACCACTTTGTTGGGGGTGCAGCTGGGAAGCGTGAGGGCTGCTATGTGAAGGAAAGGAAGTCTGCTGGGAAAAGCTAGTCAAATTAGTTGTGACTGAACTAACTTGTCAATGCAGTGAGACGGATCAGGCCAGTAGCCTCATGTAGACCCTGCTGGGGTCTGAGCCACCGGTCCGTAGGTCACCGACTCGGGCCCCTGTGAAATCCCCCTGCCACTTAAAGCAGTAAAGACTGATTAAACATGTTTATATGTAATTTGAAAATGGTTCTTTCAGGAAATGTGTGGTTCTTTAAAGTCATTTCAAGACCTGAGATCTTACTTTAGTTTATTTACACTCTAGCCAAAAAAAAATAAAATAAAAAATAAGCCCAAAGTCCCATGATGTATGGAGTCCTCTAGGAGAATTGTCAGAGCTGTTTTATATATTTTTACTCTATCAATATAGCCTTTCACAGTTCCTAATTAGTTTTGTTAGTTGACTTACAGAAAAGTGTATTTAAAGCACAACGTCAGTAATTCCACTGAGGGAGTGGCATTAATGAAAAGCACACACCGTCAGGAGGCCAATGGAAGAACAAATGGTTCGGTCCTGAGCACCCCTAATTTGTACTGGGGTGATTAACTCAACTGTTGCCCTTGTTAGAAAACACTTCAGTGGAAACCTCTAGAGATTATTCAGGCAATGGATGTGTGTGTGTGTGTGTGTGTGTGTGTGTGTGTGTGTAGGCACACTCATACCCACTTGGACATTCTTCTTCTTAAAACCAGTAAATAAGGATTAATTGAGCCTTTGGAATACCTGTCCAGTGTACTTCTGCTAACATATATGCCACAGAGATTGTATTGGAAACACAACCGAGTTTGGGCTAAGGTGCTGCATAACTTGCCAAGTAGAAAGGAAATAGCTCCAAAATAAAGAGAAGGAGCAATAAAATATAAATTTGCCCAATTTTGACATTTACTTTTGCCAGATATGTGAAGTCTGACTTTGGTTATTTATACTTACGCGGGATTTCTTAGAATAATGTATTTGAAGACTGCTGTCTCAGAGTTTCAATAGCTAGAGCAGATATGCCGTGGACTTCTGTGGTTTTTACAGTAGATATGTGCAGTCTGCCGGAAATTATAGATGCACAATTAGATTTTTACAATGTACACATTCATGCAGTTCAAACCGTGTTCCTTAAATGAGGGCTTAGTTTTCTTTATTTCCTGCTGAGTTTACCAAGTGAAGAGTTGGCTGCCAGCATTTCTAGCTAAGAAATTTGCTGTAAAACCATTGCCATTCATTTGTGCTCAGGCCAGGATGGAGGGTCACTTGCCTTTGTAGAGAGGCTGGAAGAGAGGAGGGTCATGTGTCATCACTCCAGCCTCTGCAGTTCTGGCAACGAGACCTATTCGGCGTGTATAGACCACGCGTCTTTCAGAACGCATGACGTGCCTGGGTTTATGTTTGTCTGTGGTATGCCACGGTTGTTTATTATGTGGAAGAAATGGAAAGCTTGCCAGCCCACCTCACTAATGCAAGTCTGACTAATGACATCAGCAGTAAGCTAGAACTTAGCTTCTAACCACATACAAATAGGTCTCAGGCTGCTGGTGATGCCATGATGTCAACTCCAATGCCCCCTTCATTAGCTGATGTGCTTGTCGAGGTCGATGCCAAGAGAAAGAATTTGGTTTTGTTTTCCCAATGCACCAAACATGTTTTGAACAATAGAAATACTTCTCTATCAACAGTTTTCTGGCTTGTTGATTTCCCAACTCTGTTAATTACACCCTGAGTCTGTATTTCCAGGTCTTTATTAGAACACAACATTACCTACAGGAGAGTTGATTTCTAAATCGGATTGAGTTTCCACACACACCTCTCACTCCTCTCCCTGGAGACTCCATTGGGTATCTACATGTGGCAGCAAAACCAGACCAACCAAATTATTCCACACTCCTGATGCATCACGGCAGGTTAAGACAGTAGCCTAACCAGTGGGGAAAGATATTTACAAGGTCCTACTGATGATACCACCTTGAAGATCCGAGGGAATGATTCAGACCCGCCAGAGGTTTTGCTTCAACCAATGCTGTCTCTGCATGTTTGCCTTCATCTGATGGGCAGTCTTGCCATGACTTAGGGCATATATTATCATTTGTGGCTGTCTCTTTGTGAATCAGCATTTACTTTGCCGGTATACCGTTTTGCCACACACAACAAAGCTATTTATTAAGAAGCATTTCATTCTAAGATATAGCATTGACTTATGAATATGTGCCCATTTAGGGCAGATCTGGGTCTAGTGTCAAGAAGCGCCAAATAATTTTTTTAAAAAAGAAGCAGCAAAAAAAAAAATTAAAAAAATAAAATAAAATAAATAAGTAAATAAATAAATAAAGAAGAAGCGGCAAAACCTACCTGCAACTACCTTTCATATTAATGCCTCTAGAGCCTACACAGCTATAGTTTTGGCACAGAAACAAATACCAAATGAAATTGTTGCTGAATATGTAAGAGAGAACTTTAATTAGGTGTAATAATAGCACTTTTCATTTTCAAAGCACTTTACAAATGCTAACTAATTAATCATCCGTAGTATTTCCAAGTGGTTCGGACGTATATTCTTCTTCTTGTACCGAGGGTAACACGTAGAGGGTGCTCACCTCATGGGAAGACCCTCGAGGACTCTGTCAACATATACTTCCTCCTGCTTCCCACACATTAAACCAAAGTGAGTTTTGTTAGGGGGAACTGTGGTGCGTGGCAAGATTGGGTTAGAAGGAGAGGCAAAGGAAGTGGATTCTAATATCTAGAAATTCTAAATAAATTAGCATAAGCCCGATGATTTCAAGTTCAAGATGAAAGACAAATTAAGAGAGAAAGAAATATATATTTTCCATATAGCTGTTTACCTAGGCGTGAAATGTGTTCCTTAGAGCTGGGAAGATCACATTTGCTGCTAACCAGTGGCAGGCCCTGGGGCAGCTTACTAACTGCTCTGAACTTCAGTTTCCTCTTCTATAAAATTGTGGGTGTCAGACAAGATCTTTAAGGTCCCTTTTGTTTTCAGGTTCATGGGTCTCTGCTCAAGGCAAATGGTGAGTCAACGGGCATGTCTCCATTCCTCAAAGAGGTCTCGGCAGAATGTTTCCTGAGTGGGTACCTCGTTAGTTGGTGAGCAGAGACATGGTGTAAATCTCCACACAGTACATTTATCTAATTAAAAGACTCAAGCCTTAATTAAAGGGTTCTCTCTCGTGGAGCTATACCAATATCACAAATGCAAATAGGGTAGGGTCTTTTCCAGCTGGAGAAAGTCATATAGTTAATATTTTGTATGACTGGAAGAGACTCCAGTTTGTTTTTTTTCCCTATCTGTATAGTCACTTTAAACATGTAGGAGATGGGTGGATGGGTGTTTATCATTTGTCTTATGGAAATATTTGCATGGGGGGTGTAAAAGTGATAGTTCAAGAAAATAAACCAATCATATATGCCAAGATTTCAGAAGGTTTTGATGATTCCTTAAATATTTAAATCATTTTTTGTAATAAAATGATCCTGGTTGCTTTTGGAAGCAGAATAATTTTTAGAAATGAATTTGTGACATAAAGATAAAATAGTGTGAATCTAAACTGTCACGTAACTAGTTGAGGATGAAACTGACTTCATTCTCAAACTTCTTGAGGAAGAGAGTTTGCAGTGAGGAGAAAGGTAAACTTGCCGGCCAAGTCATTTAATTAAAGCTTTATAGGTCTCCCCAAATATCCGTGCAGGTCTGCAATGATGCAACCCGTATTTGTGTTTTAAATGTGGTTACCACATTTGGCGTAAACTATTACTTTGATTGTCAGTTTGGGTCAGTTAACTGAAATACCTCACATTTCACAGAAAACCCCAAGATAAAAAATCAGTTTACAAAAAAAAATTCTGTAGGAAAAGAACTTTACAGATTTAGGTGTCCAAATGACATGTCCAAATGTTCACATCCCACAGATTAAGTTACTTTTGATTTTAAAAGAATTTTTAATATGTCGTGTTTGGTGGGTTGAATTTTCGGGCAAATATTTATTAAGCAATTTTTGTTGTTCTTATTGATGTTGACAAGGATTTGAACTTACGCACTCACAATTAAAATGCATGTCTCCTGCTGAAACACAAATCATGCCGAGGAACTTAAAGCAAAATAATGCTTTGATATAATTTTAATGACTGTCTTATAATTGTTTGTATTTCCATATCACTGTGCACCCAGAACTGAGAACCCTCTTGTGCGTTGAATCCTCCGTCCTATACAACACGAAAGCAAATACAACAAAACCTGATAAATCTAAGTATATTTTTCTTTCCCTCAGCAAAATGGTTATCTACCCTAAAGTCTTGGCTTCTTTTTTTTTTTCTTTGTGAGACTCTCAGTACAAGTAGAGGTCACTCTAGATGGTTAGAGGCGGAGAGACAGTACATTTCTTTTCATCCCTTTGTTTTCTTATATGTCTTTAGTATAAGGTCTAGACGTATAAGTTTCATTGTGCTTGAGAGCTGAGAGACACCGTAAATCTGTTAGAGATTCTTGATTTTAATCATGAATCAGTGTAAATACACAGTCCCAGAGGGTTTTATTTGTGAAAACATTCAACTTAAATGTGGGGTTTGTTTCTTACCTTTCCTGACGTTACCCAGGAACAATTGAGATTGTTAGGAACTTAAAAAGGAAGGGAGAAATCATAACAGAAAGAGGCCTAATCTTGCTTAAAGGAGGACTCATGCGTTCATTCCCCTCGGAGCTGCTCAAGGCCGCTCGGATTAGAAGTTCTCTTGTTTGTCCTGTGAGCCTTTCCCGGTGATCTGGTCTGCTCTTTAATATGAAAACATGCTTGCTCTCACTTCCATGAAAATTTCTTACTTAGACTTCTGCATCCTTAGTACTTATTAACAGGTACTCAAGTTCCGAGGTATGTGTGCATTGTAGAAACATATAATTTTTTTTTAGTGGTGCTATAAGTGCTATTTCAAAGCTTTTCTTTCTATAATTCTTTTTTTCTATAACTTGCTTTTCGGGACAGGACACTATTTCTTAGGAGCTTGGGGATGGGCAGAAAATTTTAGTTACCAGAAATATGAAAATCCTGGGCTTGCTGCTTTAATATTGTCAAGAAATTGTAAAGTTCCCCATGTAATTAATGTGCCACCCTCTACCCGAAAGCCCCCATTATCCTACCATACTTTAACCTTTAAAAGCTGCTCCTGCTGGAGGGCAATTTTCCTGTGCCTAGACCCTTTGTAGCATAGACCTGACCACCTTAGAATATATTTTCAGTAGATTCTCAATCATCCTGGTCTTATTCTGGAATTCTGGGGTTTAGTGATTGATCACAGACATATTTCCGTTAGAAAGGTTTCTTGATCTTTTTAAAAATTATTATTCATGAGATTAATTATTATTCATAATAATAAATATTATCATTCATAATCAGAAGTGTGGGATTATTTTACTTGGTGAGGGTAGTCTAGAAATACATTTCATGGCACTGGAGAGGTGTCCTTCAATGATCATTCAATCAGATATAAAAATCAATTTTCTATTGACCTAAATTAATCCCTAAGTTCTCTGTCATTTTCTTACACCACTTATTATTTTTTTAAAAATTTCCACCAAACAATAAATGATACAATGTTAACATTATAAAATTATATGGTGTTACACACAAGCCAGAGCTGAAATTCAGGGAAGGCCCTGATTTTCTTTTAAGAAAACTGACCTAGAAGTTTACACTTTCAATCTACCATTAGCCATCTGGGTTTTGGATGGCAAACACAACACTTTGCCAAGCTGTAAAATTCATGATGTTTAAGAGAAAGATCAAAACTAAAACGAGAGGCTTTAAATGTACAAATATTTGCTTAGCGCAAATATTCCTGTTGGATGGTCTTAGACCATTTGATTCCGGTGGGTTAAAAGAAAGTCTGAAAAAAAAAAAAAGAAAGTCTGAGCTATAATTTATTTGATTTCTATTTTTACAGTGTGCTTTTCCACTTTTCAAAACTCTTTGCAAATATTACTGATTTATAAAGCTGCTATCTTCCTGTGAGGAATGCAGTCCTTCTTCGTAGATTAACTATTAGATTTTTTTTAATTTAAGTTTTTTAAATTTAAAATTAAAAAAATTTTTAAAAAATTAAGTTTTACATATTTTAAGAAGTGAAAATTTGTTTCCTTCTTTTCCTTAGTGCTTAAATACAAATGTTGATGGTAATTTCTCTTTCTCTGGTTGTGAAGAATCTATTTCTGAGGATAATGAGATTTGGAAGGACCCCTTACATTATGTTGATGTCACATAAATCATCTTTAGTCACCTCAGTGTTTTATCTGACCAAACATGATTTTGCATTTATAGTCAGATTCTCTGCCCATACAGCCATGAAATAGAATCTAAAATGTTGGTCATCAAAATGGTGACAAGGATGAGCTGAATATCTCCCTGGTGTTTACTTGAATAATGTTTTTGTTGTTTTGAATCATAAAGTATTGGACAGGGTCCCAAAATGGACTTTATTATAAATTAGCCTTTGAATATCTCACCTGTGGTTGTCACTTGTGTCAGGATGGGAACCAGAAAGAGCAGAGACAATAGTGGGCATATTTACATCCCCCACAGCCTGGTCTGATTTTCTTGAACACAATCTGAATTTTTTCTTAAAGATCAGTGACATAGGACTCTACATCTCCAGCTGTTTTACTATTGTACAAATTCAGCGCTTGAATATGGGAAAATATTTATCCAAGATTCTTTGTCAACATTTCATTCAAAGAAACATAGATGCATCTCAGGTGTGCAATTTGCTGTTTAGCTGTTATTCCTTTGGCATTCCTCTCAAGGAAAGCAAACACAAATCAAGCAAGCCACAAAGGAAAGCAAGCCACAAAATCGCATTTACTTTACCCATATCTTTGCGTGTACATCTATCTTTATCTTTCCCATAGAGCTATGCCATAAGTAGACAAGAAAGGAGAAAGAAGGAAAGAAAAAAAAGAAAGAAAGCAAAACAACAACAACTGAAAGAGAGGGTCAGTCCTGGCAGTAAAAAGAGAGGAAAATGTTGGTTAAGACATGAAAGGCTGGAAAGAAGGAATCTCTTCTTTGCCTGTTGGTATTTACAGCAGAAAATCTGTTTCTCATACATTGCACCAGATCTGAAACCCAGCAGTATTTATGATGGGCGCACACCCATTTCCTTAGAGAGTAAATGGAGTAAGGCATAGAGCATGTTTCCAAATATGGTCCCATCCTGCTTCAGGCCCCCTCTGTCTACCCGGTGGTGGCAGATTGCTGAAGCTAATGCTTACGTTCAGGTCAGTTTGGGAATTAACCACAAATCATCACTGACTCTAATCTCAGAAGTTTTCTTTGGGTGGTATAGCAGGAAAAAGCAACAGCTTTGAAGTCAGACTAATGTGAGTTTAACACCTTGGATGAGTTACTTAGACTTGGAGCTACAGTTTTCCAGAGTGTAAACGGTAACTCTTAATCACACCAAATAAAAAAATTCATGAGATAATATTTGTATATTCCTTAGCCTATGCCTAGTGCATAGTAAGATCTCATTAAATATTATTTATTGGTTTAGCCACTAGACTCATTTTCTTTATGTTGTACACCATCTCTTTAAAGTTACTTAAAAATCATTTAGCTAAATAAATGAGAAATAAAACACAGTCTATGAAAAGAAGAAAATGTGATGCTTTATGCCTCAAGATTTTTGTTAAATTTCCTGCTTGGTTCCCTGTAAAGGATTTAAACAGAGCTCTTGAACCCGGTCTCATTGCGTCTAGCTTCTTCTAGAAAGTGCAGGAGAGGCTGAATCAGTGTACAGCAAACATTTAAGGATCCAGGAGTGGGCATATCAAGTTTCAGCCATTAGAATGAAGAAGGTCCATCAGACTCTGGCTGTTGGTTGAGATGGAGACCTTAGGACAGCTTTTATGGATAACTAAACCTCATGTAGAATGATGAGGAAGATCCTCCCTCGAGCTCTAGATCAGCAAGTCTCAGTAAATCTAGATTTTTGGGTCCCATCGCCTGTTAATCTTCACTGTAAAATATAGGGACCACCTTGCCTCCTCAGCAAGGTTTCATTTATAAGATAAAATTTAGGGACAGGGTGATATCATGCTTTGAACCTCAATAAAATATGAAGTACAAGTTATTTGTGCACCTGTTCAAACCCAGAGCCTGAAGAGTATTTGTATACTAATGTCTAGTTCTGCTTCTTTTGTTTGTGTGTTTGTTTTAACAAAGAGTAATACACATTTGATTTTAAACTGCATGCTAGGAGAAAAGTTCTGGAAGGAGAATCGCTCAGGACCCTATGTTTTGTCTTCACATCCTGACTTAATTTTGAAAAATTAAAATGACTTCATTCAGGATTTATGTACCCAAGTAACTTAGCCCGTTTTAAAATCCTCACAGCCCACCCCCATCCTGTATGAATACATTTTTTAAAATTGTGATTATGTGTACCAGACTTGGCTATAGGCAGTATGCCACTGACAAGTCAGAAAGCATGAGAGGGAGGGAGGAAGGAAGGATAGGAGGGAAAGAGGAAGTAGGGGGAGAGAAGATGAATGGAAATTCTAAGGCGGCTCAGGGAGGCTCTCTATTTGCTGTATTCACAACACATTGTTTTCTTTGTTTGAGCTTTGCTCTGTCCTTTCAGGAATCTTCCTATTAGTAAATATCTTAATAAACCTGGGTTCGTTTTGCTTGGCAGTGGTTCCGATTAGAGATGTTGCAAAATAACCATTCAGCCCAACATGGCCCTAAAGACTCAGAGTTTCCAAGATGAATCAGGACAGACATGGCATAGACTGATGAGCATTTTAACCTTTAACCTGAGGGGGTGGGGACGAGAGGCATACTGTGAATTGGCAAACACCCTTTCTGCTGCCTTCAGTTTGATTTCTGTGGCTTTTTCCATGTAAAAGAAAGTCACTTTCAAAATTATGAAGTTGCAATGCATCTGTATCCATCCATTCGCTGCTTCAAATCTCCCAGCTAGGGGACAGAAGCAGCCCATTTTGCCTAAAGCCTCTTCAACTTAAAGCAGTTCCTTAAAGATGAGGCCTCTCATGATCCATCTAAAATTTAATTCCTCCGTAAGGGATTTTGTGTCCTGTAAGGTGGCCCACAATACAGTAAACTTTAATTTTATTGTGAAAAAATTTTAAATTTGATGAAAGCTCCCTTAGAAAAACCATCCAAATGTCCTTAAAATATTTGAAAGCTGCTCAGTTGAAAAAGATCCTCATAAGGATAGAAAACAATACTATCATTTGTAAAATCGTGGGATCTTTGCACATATTGGATTTACTTGGTAAAAATGCAGAACTGAGTCTGAGTTGCATGTGTCATGAAATGGAGGAGGGGGTGGGAGAGGAAAAGCCTGAGGGGGCAGGTTCTGTGGTGTGTTGAGGGCATGAAGTGCTCATGTGGAGGGGAGGGACACTTCCTCCCTTTCCTCAGAAGCAAAAGAGGAAAGGTTAATGAAGAGAAAGACTCTTGAGGGAAGTAAGAGGGTGTGGAGATGGAGAAGATTCAAGGAACTGACTGGTGGCAAGTAGAGGCACTCATATCCCATGCTTTAGTCTTCTCATGAATGTAGAAATGAGGTAAATTCCTTGGGGGAACTTTAACATAACCAAAATTGGTAAAGAATTTGAAAACCTTGTTGCACGAAGAAAGAGTGAAGGAATCCAAATATCTAATCAAAAATGTAATAATTATCCTCATATTTGAAAATCTACAGTGTGGTTAAAGGAGTTAGAGTTCCAGAAAGATAGATCTTAGAAAAGGGTGAAATACGTTGCCCTATAGTCAGTGAGCTTTTCCTTTCTGAATCAGAGGTTAAAATGGCAGCCTTCTGAGGATACCGTGTATGCATTTGGGGAAGAGAGATTCCTGCATAAATTCTCTTTTAGCTCTAGTTCTTCTACGAATAAGTTAAGGTTTTAAGTATTCATTTCTGGACAAGTATCAAGAGAGTCCTACAGACACTGAAATTTGATCATGAGCTCCAATCTAATCCTGCCATTTATGACGCCATGTAGAGAATTCCTCCCACCCAAATGAGTTAACCATGTTGGCCATGTTCCCACAAGGAGACGGTTTCAACCAGTTGATAGGATCTAAGTTAAGCAGCATTCACTGTGGGTAGCCTTCAGTCTGTCTCACCCCATCTCCTTCTCAGGCTGCCTCATCAGCAAAGCAAGACCTTTCTCATTCTTCTAGACCATTCAGTCTCTGGCCTATAAATGACCAAGTGTTGACCTCTAGCCACCAGCTATCAGTCTTCTGATACTCTAGAGAAAACTGATCTCTTTGGTCTCAATGATGAAGCATTAACATGCAAAGAGGGAGGTAGCTAAAAAATTACATTTATCTCCACTTTTTTTCTTTACTGAAACTCAAACAGATAAATCACCTCTGTTTTGACCAGGCCTGTAGCTATAACCTCATTCAGTGGGTGCCTTGTTCACTTACGAACCTCCCATACATGTAAAGGGCATGTCCTAGAGCCTCAAAGCACAGGTCCGGTTGCAGCTATGGAGTGATTAACTGTCCACTCAAGTGGGCGCAGTTAGGTTTCAAAGTTAACTCCTTATTAAGAAGGACTGGGGAAAGCTCCTCGGGTACCTGACTGAAACGTAATTCCTTGGACCCCATGCTGTCAATTGGGATATCACTATGGCCAAAATTAAGAGGTTCATTATTTGCTTCAGTAGGATAATCCAGGAAGCTGAAAACTGGGATCAGAGTTAGGTGAATAGGATTTTAAGAGCATTCTTCCAGCTTTAAGTCAGGCATTTCCATTACAACAAAAGGTGGGGGGAGGGGCTGTTGCCAGTGAAGAAAGGCGGCCAGTTATTGGCAGTAGGCCCCAAAGTTCTATATAAGCATGCCCAGAGTGAGCTACTGCTGACTGGTGACAGATGTGGAACCCAATCTCAGACAGCAACTTCTCCCCACAGCTGCGTTCTTACCTCTGGTAGAGAATTCTCTCTAGGAGGGGAGTTGTGGAAAGTGAGCTGTGAGGAAGGGGAGCCACTGGAAAGAAGGAGAGAGACTAGAGGGGTGCACGTAATAGGGCTTCAGCTACCCAGGTCTATTGTCCTGCCTTGAGCGGAACTGTGGCCACCACAAGCTGGTTCCAAGCTTTCTTAGGCTTCTGTAGAAGCCCTTTGTCTAGTGTACAGAGTGTCTGCTTTTACTTGCCAGTAAGCTTAGTCCCAGCACCAAAGTTGGGAGTGGAGAAAGAGAAACACAACAAAACCCAGAGCATTCACACATTCTCTTGCAGCCCTGCCAAGACATCTTTTTCATTAGCCAACCTTCCTGAATAAAGGACAAGAAGGAAAAGAACTGTTTGAGTTGGATGTGAGGGGTACGTTTCAGACCTTTTGTCATGATCTTTTTTTTTTTCTTCATTCACTAGTCCACTTACTATTTTGGTTTTCATAACCAGAAAAATAACTCAGAAGAATGAGGGGGAAAAAAACCCTAGTTATGGTAAAGACAGTTATGCCAATGACGATACGATGAGCTGACAATCCGCTGATGGTTTTGTGAACAGAATGTGGGGGGACTTAAATTTCGAGTCACAACATCAGCAGTACTTTTTCTTTCTCCCACTAACTGGGGCATTCTCTCTTGTGTTAAAAGAAATATGAAATAGTAGCAGGGCCAAAAAGAAGGGCTTTGTTACTGACGAGTTTCTGTCTTGGAGTAAATCATCTTACATCTCTGCGCCTCCATTTCCTCCTTTGCTCTGTGACAGGGTTTGGATGAACTGATCTCTAAGGCCCCAGTGGTTCTGTAAACGGAAACAAAAAACATGGGTTTTCCTTTAGGGGAGAAAGAGAAAGCTTGAAATTCCATGGTTACAATTCCCAGGATTTTTTCAAGGGAAATATTCAGTCGGTTAATGTGGTTTTGTCAAGGAAGCCATTTTAGAACAGGGGGATTCTACTCACAAGTGAGCCTGGGCAAGTTAGGGCCCCTCTTAATCTTTAATAGGAAGATAACGGTACCCACCTCAGAGAGGTGTTGTGTGAATACATAAGATGATTCTTATCAGGCTCCTAGCATGTGTTAGAAGCAGGACATCCCTTCTCATATCATTCTCTCTCTATGTGGGCATTTCATCTAAAGCCATACACCTTCCAGAAACTTCCAAGTGTATTTTTAAATGGCAAGTGCCTAAAACAAAAAAGTATCTGTATTGAGGCCCAGACCTAGCACTTCATAAATGTTTAAAGCATTGGCTGCCAATTTGCTGTGCCGGTAATATCTGATTTACTGTTCCCTGTGGGTAGGTGGGTGGGTGGGTGGATGGGCGGGGTCCAGTCTCTCAGGAGAAGACATTTTCCTTGCTCATAACTTTTTTCTTTGGTCATTTAAAAGAAGGTTGAGTGACCGTGCTCCACGGAGTTAGAGAACATCCCATCCCTCCTTTGCATGGCTCATGTGTGAGTCTCTATTTTCCCCTGGCAGTAAAGTTTTCATGAGGGGCAAGTCACCATTTTCCTTTGGGCCTGGTGAAAAGCTAGACAGCGAGGGGGAGTTTTCATTCTGAAACCCACCCACTTTCTTGGGTAGCCACCTACCTTGGTGGCCCAGCCTAGGCTTTAAGGAACGTGGGGTAGTTTCACTTACAAAATCTGCTTCCTCAGACAGAAGACACTGGTAGAGTTCCCTGAATTTGGCCAAATCTCTCTTTAGAGAGATTCCACTTCAGACTGACAGACACTGGAACCTGTGAGCTCAGGTTTAGAAAATGTTCAGGTTGGGGCGCCTGGGTGGCTTAGTCGGTTAAATGTCCAACTCTTGATTTCCGCTCAGGTCATGATCTCAGGGTCATGGGATTGAGCCTCAGGCTGAGCTCCATGCTGGGCTGGAGAGAGAGTCTGCTTGAGATTCTCTCCCTTTCCCTCTGCCCCTCTACCCCTTGTGTGCACACACACATGTGCCCTCTCTCTCCCTTTCTCTCTCAGTTAAATACATCTTTAAAAGAAAAGAAAGAAAATGCTCAGGTTAACACACAGAAAGTGTTGGATGCTGGGGCAAAAGAGCAATGGGGGCAGCAGGGTGACCTGGGCAGGCTAAAGGGAGCAACATCTTGGGGCAAAATAAAAATGGGGAGCAGGACACCTATGAGGGCCCGGCGAAGTGTGAAGCCAAACCCACCAAAAGAGGCTGTGAATTCAGGATTACCTGAACCTTGACTCCTGGGGGCAGCAGAAGGTGAGGAGAGGATGGGGTAGGTGCAGAACTTACCCCATACATAAAACCACCAATTCTCCTTGCCAAATGCTTGAAAAGAAAGAAGCAAGAATTGTTACAAACAGAGGAAACACAGGAAGGTAAATCCTTTTTTAAAGATGTTTTCATGCTAAATATAGTAAAATGTCCAACTATCGGTTTCACAGTAATACTGCTTTTGTAGACATGTCACTCATTGTTTGATAAATGAACTGATAGCCGAAGAAACTGAAAGACTTGTCCAAGCTCACTCAACTTTAAGATAAGAGAACTCAGTTTTCCTAAGCAAGTCCTCCTTCTGTGGTTCCCTGCATTGCAGGGCACAGCGGGGAATGGAATCATTTAGCTTTGAAGGTGACCCTTGATCTGGCTCTGGTCTACCATTTTGCTAGAGAAGTGATTATAGGCAGCTCTCGTAACCTCATTGATCTCAGTGTCACCAGTTATAAAATCCACTGAATAATACCTAATGTCTGGGTTATTGTAAGGATTAAATGAGTTATTGTAAGGCAAGGTGTTAAGGAGCTTTAGAAATTGTTACTATTATTTCCAAGCATGTAAATTCCTCCTTTAATCCCTTATTCCAGCATTTCCTTTGTAATTTCTTCATTAATACTCTCTTAAATCTTGGTTTTCAAAAAGGAATCATCTTAAGACTATTTGTGCTGAATTCGACCTACCTCTACTGTCATTCTTTTGTGCAGAGCAAAAAAAAAAAAAAAAGGTTAGGACCTCATTTCAAATGTTATAGCTCAATTGAATACATAATACATATTTATTCTTACTTAGGGAAGAAAAAAAAAAAAGACACAGAGAAGTAGCTTTTTACTCTAAAGCTTAAGCATAAACTCTTAACGGTTGTGCCCAGTTGGATAGCTCTTCTTATAAATTATTACTCTAAAAGGTTTTTAACCATGAAAGCTATTCCAGATAACTGGCAAACTGAAGCAAAGGTAGGCAAGTTGTTTCTGAACAGGGCCAGATAGTATTTTTGCCTTGTGGGCCATGTGATGCTTGTATCTACCCAAGACTACCATTGTACCTCAAAAGCAGCCATAGACAATACATGAATGAATGGGCATGGCTGTGTTCCAATAAAACTTTATTTACAAAATCACACAGCCAGCCGGATTTGGCCCAAGGGCCAAGCCCTGTCTTAAAGCCATATCTTTCCCTGATTTTCCTGTTTGGAATGGTTTTCATTGACACCCCTGTAGCCTGAGCTCACACAATTTCACCTAGTATGGCTCTGCCCAGGTGACAGGTTGGAGGAACTTAGGGAATATTTAAATTCAGAGCTAATTTTTAATGAGGAAGTCAGCCTGTGAGAGCCTTAGTCTCCTAATCTTTTCCTAGCATCTTTTATTTCTGTTCCCATGCCAGCACTTTACAATACGGAGGTGGATGAGGAGTTGTTTTCCCACATGAAGATTTAGGCTGGAGTATTGCCCGGGTCATGTCTCTCATATTTCCCTCTACTCAGAGGTTGCTCATTAACTGATAGATTTCGAGGGGAGAGTTTCATATTCTTGACTCCTGAGGAATTCTTTCATCGTTCCTTCTTTAACTGAAAGGTCTAGTACTACAGGGTTTCTGTTGGTGGTGGTTCGTTTTTTTTTTAAACCTTGACTTTAGTCTCCATCTCACAGTTGCTGTCAAGATTTAGAGTTTTCTGATTTCTATCACTAAGTAGCTTCCACACTTTCGGAATTTGAACCAACAGGTAAAACCCGGGGCTACTGCGGGTAGTAGTTGAGAGTGAGTTCAAATAATAAATAACGAGTTTTGTCTCATTTTTGGGCATTCCTTTTGTTAGGCCATGTCCCCTCTTTCATTCAGGTCCTCAGTTTCTGGACGACAAACAGTGTTAACAAACATCATTCACAAAGGTGTCTCTGGGCCCTTTTAAATGGCAACCTTTCCCTCAGCTTCTCTCCAAGGCCCCTGCGTGTTCTTCCCAGAATTCCGCATTTACAGTATGGGCATTTGTTATTCTGAGACTTACTCTTGCCATACGGTATTACATAATTATTTTCCCTTTAGGTGTAATTACGGAATTGCCAACCCTGCGACTCTGTTTTGCATTATTTCACACGTATTTTCTAGTTTTGATTTAAGTCTCTGCGTGGTATGCCATAAATCAGCAGAGTGGGGGTGGGTAACGAAAGGACATCAAAACACAGCCCCCACTGCTATAGAATGTTACTCAATGACACTCCATAATTCAAATAGCGAGAACCCCGGGGTAGCCAAAGCAGGGCAGTGCGACAGTATGAGCTGTTTTTGTTAATAGAGATGAAATTATGGGTGTAACTAGCTGGCAGTTCTCAAACAGGCTTCAGCAAACTGTTTACTCAGCTGTCCTTGGGCAACAACTTAATACTTGTGGATAAAATTATTCTCCCACCATCTCCCAAGTGGTATATTCCGGGGATCCCAATTTGTTCTCGCTGTTAAAAAGAAAGAACAAGTTTGTAAGTCTCCAAACACGGTTCGAAATTCTGGTTCTGCTTGGTTTTTAGCGTATCAGGCTTTTCGGCACCACGATTCATAAAAATTCCCTTGTCCTTTGTGTTCTGCAGTTCAAAAATCTGTAAGAACCTGAGATCTAAAATGCTTCGTGTGGCTTTAAGAGACTTCACGGTCTCTAACGCTGAAACCTTGTGATTTTAATTTGCTTGTACTATTCCCTTCACCCGCAGTGCCTTCCCTTTCTCTCTGCCTGTGGAAATCATGCATCCTTTTAGGTCCAGCTCAGGCACCTCCTTCTGGAAGTTTTCCCTTTTCCCCCAGCATCACCCAGTAGAAACTGACCTCTTACTTTTTCTCTAATCTAATATTTTAAAATTATCATACAATGTTTAAGATATACAATATCTTATAAGAAATAATCTAACAATCACCGATTTGACCATGATTTATGGTACAGAAGCCGCTGAGTGCTAGAAAAACCACTGACTTGGCACTTATCATTCAGTGGATAGCCTCGTATAATTATATACTATATAAATACATTTATACATTATATATATATAATTTTATGTATATATAAAACATTAAGGGATTTTATAGTATTAATAACATAGTATTTTAGTATATTTTAAGCTTTTTATAAATGTTTTTATGCTGTATGTCTTTTTCTAAAACTTGGTTATTTGAGGAGGGCTCACATTTATGCTTATCAGATTTATCATGTCGATTCTTATAGTTCATTCATTTCCAGTGTTACATGGTATTCCATCATCCAAACCTATTTATCATTCTGTTGGTACACAAGGTGTTTTCATCCGAGCCCATAAAATTTTTTGAATTACTATTATGTCATTATCATTGTATCCTAAGATCTATTTCTTACTCTCTGTGAGGTTAAATGTTTCTTGAGGGCAGAGATCATATTTTGCTCATCTTTTTATTTGCCACAATGCCTACTATAGTCCTGTGAACCCAGTAAGTGATTCATACATATTTGTTCTTTTGGATTAAATCCCTACACAGAGCCAGCACTATTACCACCTTTTTACAAATGAGAAAACTGGTGCTAAGTTAGTGCCCCGTGAGCCCAGTTTAGAGGCTAGGCCTTGTGATTCCCTGGGTTGAAAAATTAAGTGGGGCTCGCTTAAAAGCGATCAGAGTTTACTAGAGAAGACCAAGAAATTTTTTCATCTCTATGTTTCTATCTAAACATAGGCACAAAAGTCTGAATTTTTTAGTCCAGAACTTGAAAATTCTGTGGAAAAATTTAAAAATGATATTATCTCTGTTTTTCATTTGGAGGAACTACAGCCCATCATAAGAAGGCTAATGATAGAGTTAAAAACAATTTTTAAAATATACCATAAAATTTACCTTTTAAAAATGCACAATTAGGTGGTTTTAGTATATTTACAGAGTTGTACATTTATCAACGCTCATCTCAAACATTTTCATTAACCCCGAAAGAAATTCCTTACCCATTCACAGTCACTCCTTCCCCCTTTCCAGCCCCTGACAACCACTAATTTACTTTCTGTCTCTATAGATTGACCTCTTTTGAATTTCTCCTGTAAGTGGAATTATATACAGTGTGTGGCCTTTTGTGCCTGGCTTCTTGCACTTACATAATGTTTCCAGGGGTCACCCAAGTTACAGTATGGGTCAACAATTCATTCCTTTTTATTGTCAAGTAATATTCCATTGTATGGCTATACCACAATTTATTTATCCATTCAGCAACTGGTGGACATTTAGCTTGTTTCCACTTTTTGGCTGTTATGAATAATGTGGTGTTGAACAGTTAGTGTACAAGTTTCTGTGTAGATGTATGTTTTCAGTTCTCTTGCGTATATACCTACGAGTGGGATCACTGGGTCATGTGGTAATTCTATGTGTAATTTTTTTTAATTTTATTTTTTCAGTGTTCCAAGATTCATTGTTCATGCACTACACCCAGTGCTCCATGTAATATGTGCCCTCCTCAATGCCCACCACCAGGCTCACCCAACCCCCCACCCCTCCCAAAACCCTCAGTTTGTTTCTCAGAGTCCACAGTCTCTCATGTTTCGTCTTCCCTTCCGATTTCCCCCAATTCACCCTTCCTTTCCTTCTCCCAATGTCCTCCATGTTTTTCCTTATGTTCCACACGTAATTGAAACCATATGATAATTGACTGTCTCTGCTTGACTTATTTCACTCAGTATAATCTCTTCCAGTCCCGTCCATGTTGATACAAAAGTTGGGTATTCATCCTTTCTGATGGAGGCATAGTATTCCATTGTATATATGGACCATATCTTCTTTATCCATTCGTCTGTTAAAGGGCATCTTGGCTCTTTCCACAGTTTGGCGATTGTGGCCGTTGCTGCTATGAACATTGTGTGTAATTTTTTCAAGAGTCTACAAACTGTTTTCCAAAGCAGCTGCACCATTTTACCTAGTAGATTCTTATAAGAAGTTCAGCACTCCAAAGACATTCCTAGCTTGTTATCATCGATCCCCCATTTAACGTTCTGAATTTAAAACCACGTCTGAACTCACTATATTATTCCGTGTCACTACACATCACTATGCTCTTTCTCTAACAATTTCATATTTGCCCTTCCATTTGTGAATGAAATAGTCTTATTCCAGGTTGCATTTATACTTAACCTCAATTCGATACAGTTTCCTTGTAGTGAAAAATCCATAGAATCATTTCCCCCTTAATTCCTTCGATCTTCCAAACTGAAATGGCTCCGATATAAAAGGGTTAGCAGAAAAATACCCCCCCCACACACACACACAGACTTTAAAAATATAGAACTTTTCATGTAACTCACTGAAGTAACAATGTAGGTGATTCATATGTGAATGAAAAGAAGAAAAATAAGACAGTGGGAAGTGTGAAGTCCAGTGAGCCCCACCGCAAAACAATCTGAACAAGAACAAAGCAATCTGCTGTCCAGATGTTTGCCCACCGAAAGTTCTGAGACTTGTGAATCATCTCTGTTTTGGAGGCTTTCTCTATTGCACAAATATAAGTCTTCACACCGTTTCTTTTAAATTTTTTGATGCTTGGTGAATTGTAAAAATTATACTTATTTTTTTCTGACTGAAAGCTATATATTTAATTGCAAAAGCCGTTTTGGGGAAATGCCAGAAAAGATAGAGGAAAGTAAAAATAAATAAAGGAAAATAACCTGTAAGCCGGTTACTCAGAGATGACTACTGTCAACAGAGTATTTTCTTTTGGTCTTTTGTCCATGCATAAATAATTCTTTGAAAACATGATTTCTCTGGCTGAACGACATGTCTTCATATGAATGTACTGTGATTTATGGGGCCATCCCCCTGATGGAGAACAGTTTATTGGTCTTTTCTGTATTGTTTGTTGACGTTTCCATATGGAATTGTGAATACCTTTTACTTGTTTTCACATTATGGTGGGAAAGATGGCCCAGACATACTGAACCTACCTACTCTTCCCATGGAAAGAATAGCAAACAAGAAAATTTTATAAGAAATTACTGGGAACTTGTAGGAACCAGAAAAACATCCTCAGATAAATGGTTTTCTAGTTGCACTTTGTAATTTAATGTGCAATTAATAAAAAGTTGTGTAGTATTTAAGTGTAGTAGTGACAAGGCAAGAAGTTTTGACTTAAAAGTAGAGGATTATAGTAATTGTGCATAGAAGGAGGCCAAATAACACTTTAAGGACTTCTGGCACATTAAATATGTAGGGATAGGAAATTACTCCTACCCCTCCTTGAAGATTGACTATCAGTGGTCATTAGGACTGATTTTTATTATAAATCTGTGCTTCCCGATCATGTTGGAGAATGCAAAACTAGTTAGATTTAGTAAATATCTTCATGCCTTCCCATATGAGATCCACTTATAGATACACGGACTATTTCCATGGGCATATAAATAGTAAGGAGTATGAGTATAAAATGAATTCAAATTACATTTATCATTATCATTTTTGGAAACTCCTTAAGGAAATGGAAAATGTCCTAGTATATTGCCAAAAACAATAAAATATGACTGGGAGTAGTGAGTAGAGATCACTATTAAAATTAATTAATAGGATCCAGAAAAATAAATATTACTTGGGTAATTAAGTAAGACCGAAAAAGAAAGTTAACAAAACAAACTTATTTCAAAATACTGACTACTTTTTCCCCCTGATTCTTCCTCATGACTCAGACATATCAAATGTATTTTGACTTTATGTTAGGATTTAATAGCATATTTTTATAGATTTTAAAACTCATCTCATTCATTCTAAACCGAGGAAACCAATCATTTTTACCGTTGTTGTGAAATACCAGCCGTGCCAAGACAGATTTCTTCCTTCTCAATGCATTTGCAATCTTATAAAGAGCTTCTGGTGACTCAGAAAATCCCATGCATCAATTTTCCAAATTGGATTTTATGTGATTAAAAATAAATTTAAATCAAACAGAGACTTTGGTGTGCTTCTGAGAATTCCCATGTCAAGAGTTGGCAAGTGTCAACTATGTGTAGGTGTATGTGTGCTCACTAATACTGTATGAGCATTTAGGACCTTATTTGAAAAGTTCTTTCCTGGAAGAAGAGTAAAGGGTACTGTTTTGGAACATAGCCTGCCATATCCAGCACTGCTTCAGAGGAAAAGAAAGGGGGGTGGGTAGACACAAAGAAAGTCCACAGTTTAAAAATTAAAGAAATGGGCTCACTGGACTTGTTACCCCGGGATATTTATTAACTGGAATTACTTGTTTCTTCATAGCCCATAGTAGGTAAAGGAGAAGGGAGGGAAAGGAGTATTCTTACAGCAAAAATAATGCATTTTTCTGAATTACGCCCACTCCCTCGTCCAGGCCTCTTCACCCTAACTCCCCTCAACTGGTGGCAGTGACCATGTTTTTCTGTTTATAGGTGACATTGCTGGAACAAAGGCATAGTGAAAGAGAAGGGTAGGCCTAGGTACGTAATAAACATCTGAGGTCACTTTAAGTAAATAATGAGTCTCGGCAGCGAAGAGAGGAAGAGAAGGAGGGGCCTTCTTTCGAGAAGCTCATACTGATATCTAGATCTCCAAGCTTGTTAGAGGTTAAAGCTTGGAGGTCTCCACACTTTGTTAGAAACCTGGAATTTGTCCCCCTGAAGTCGTCCTAGAAGACGCCTGGCTGTGACTCACCTTCCTGGACACCCCAGGTGCTGTCAGGCTCTGTTTCCTCTGACACTCAGTTTCTGTCCCTTCCACTAGTTTGCCTGTTTGGTTTCGGTGCGGACACTTTTTATTCCACCGACTAGACAGTAAGTGTCTTGAGGGTAGGAGTCAAGTCTTCTGCCATCTCCCGCAAGCCTGTTGGATTGACTTCTGTGTCTTGGGCAAGGAGGTTTCAGTCTGCAGTGTAATGCTTCTCCCTTTATACTTAGGAGGTAAAGAAGGTGGATGTCAGCTGATGTGTCCGAATGGACACCGATGAAATTGGTGTGCTCTACACCACAGAAAACCCCACTTTCCCATTCCAAATGGAGGCAATGGCCTTTCCCTAAGTAATAGAAAAGACATTTCACAATTTGAAGCATAATTAATGCTGTATTAAAGTGATTCAAAATCAAACCTGTTTAAATCACCTGTACTTTGATTCTAGTGGGTTTTTCAACTGTTGTTGCTTAAAATATACGGAAGTGTCTATTCAACATCCAGCGCAATGTTTTCTTCCTTCAGCATTCGGTAGCTGCAACCCATTCCCCCCTCCCTTTTGCACTGTAGTTTATATTTATGATGGCAGAGTAGTAAAATACATTCCAACGGTCGTAGCCAAAGTAGTGCTAGATTCGGAATGCATTTTAAACTGGAACCAGAGAAATAAAATTATGTTATTTCTGTAATACTGAACTCAGGGGAGAAATATTCATTCCTGTTGCTGCTTCTCCAAACATTGTTCATCCTAAAGGAGGTGCGGATCGGCTGTGTTATAACGTCTGGGAGGCCAGAGTGTAGCTGAGGCGACCTTCCTGGGGACAGATGCCCTGGAGGATCCAGAGACAGTAATGAATGAAGCCATTTGGAGAGATCAGTGCCCTTTGATTATCCTGCATTCAACAAAGCAGATGGGATACCCATTCTCTGGGGAAAACGCGAAGAGAAATCCTGAAAAATCCCTAATTTGCCTGATTTATATGGAAATTATAAGTCTTATTTGCACAGAGCTGTTCAATAGGCTATAACGGGAAAATTAAGAATTGCTAACATGTTGGTATGAGGTCTTCACGAATCTACATGACTAAAATTATCTGGCAGTGTTTCCATTTCCAAAGGAGTCGGGCTCGAAGTATAAAATTTGTGTTCAGGGATAAGAACCTTCTGGAAGCAAACACCAGAAGTCAATCTGAGAAATATCTTTGTGGGTTAAGCAAAGCTCTGGGGAAATCATCCACAGCCTTTCCTACCAACCTGAGAAGCCAGACCTACAGTGTCTAGGAGGTTTCCATACAATACAAAGGTATTTCCCTCGGTTTTATATATTTCTCTCACTTCTAAATAAGTACCTTACCATTTGAAATAAAGTGAGAGGCCAGATAAGATAGTTACAAAGAAAAGCTATGAATTCTTGCATGAAATTTCCTGTCAGTCAAATAGTCTGTTGTTTTGTACAACAGTTTACTTATTTTTTTTCCCCTGGAAATATTATATCTAGAGTTTAGACTGTGCTGAAGCACAGGGTTTGGGCTATGATACCTTTTTAAAACTTGAAAATAAACTTTAGAAACTGAAATTTAGAAGAGATACTGCTGAATCCAAAAATATATTAGGTTTCAACAATGTGAAGTTTTAAACGGAGCAGTTTTTCCTATGTAGGTAGGAATCAACTTCTCAACCAAAAATAGATGTATATGCATACCTAAGTATCTGCCTGTCATTTGGGTGGAAAAACAGTAAGAATGTTTTTTACCCAAGACTGCTGAATAAATTTTTTAAAGGTTTACTCAGAATCCTTTAAGATATGAAAAGTTAAAGAAATGCAAGGATGATCATTCCATTGGCCCTGCCATCTCCAGATATAATTGTCACACAAGTTTTGTGATGTCCCATTTTGATACATCATCAGCAACCGAAATTGAGACAGCGTGCTTAACTGGGAAATTTCAACACGTTTGGAAAATAGGAGAATACCCAAAGTTAGGTAAGATGGATTGGCTTAAAATTAATTTTTTTTAACTTAAGTTGATCTGAAAATAAAAAGAAGAAATGAAAGAAATACTAGCACATCGCCACCTAAAACTTCCTTCCCATTTTTGAAAGCAGAAACTCCCAAGCAGTCACAACTGATGAGGCAAAAGATGTTACTAGGAAGAAGAGATTTAATTCCCCTGGATTGTAGTCAATTCAATAGACATTTTTTTTTTTAAGATACTGTAAGGCAAGGGTTGAAAATATCATCAAGAAAAGCTCATATTTCTTGGGGGCATTTTAGAAATCAGCAAACTGCCAAGGAACTGAGTTCAGGGAGCCAATGGCTGAGTCAGCCAATGGCGAAGGAAAGAGGGATAATATAGGCTCGTTCACAGGTTGTAGGGAGCAGTCAGGCCAACGGAGTCACGGCGAGGTGGCGCTATCATGAGCTGCCCCCCACACATTCGCCTGTGCACCTGACGTTCGTTTCACTCTCAGACCTGATATGGCATGAATGGGAGAAGAAAGGAAGGGGACAAGAGAGCAGAGATAAAGACAAGGTGACATTTCCAGAAGTTGGGGAAAGACCCTTGCTCCATATAGTTAGTGGTTGATATGGAACAATGAAGAAGTTTAGCTCTTAGCAAGACAGAGAGAAGCTAGCATAATATACTCCCAGAATCCTAACATTCACTAGAACACTCAGGCGGGTGTCTTGTTCATCTCTCCCTAGATCCAGCCCTGGTGTAGGCTCCCAGATTTCCCCTTAATATGCAATGTCCCCACTAGAGTGGCCATTTTGGTCTTATCGTTGGCACCATCTTCATGTCACCTTTGCTGCTTGATGAACCAGCGGATTCACCAGGATATTTATATTTCTTATATTACTCTTCCTCTCCCCGATTTTTTAGACGGAGTAGCCCTTGTTCCAAATTACATGTGAAAATTAGTACACTTATATATTAGTCCAGAAGTTGTCCTCCTTCAAGTTTATAAAATACTTTGGTTGTAAGGCTAATGAGAGACAGTGCTATATTCTGAATAAAGAAAAAATCAAATGTACACATTAGAACCATTTCTCATGATGAGGTTATTTTGAAACAAAACAATAAAACTGTAGACAGGTCCTCCTTTTTCTCCCTTCGTCCCTACTCGCCACCACAAGATCAGCAGAAAATGTGTAGTCTGGGTCACCAAGGAGACATTTGGCTTAGATCAGCCAAGAGCAGGGTCAGAGGGGGAGACGTAGTGAAATAAAGGGGGCCATTGGGGACATCTTGTTTCAGACCCTCGGGGAGACCTTGGAGGAATCGATGACAATTGCTGCCTTGGCTGACTCATGGGAAGATAGGCACATCTCACCCACCACACGAAGATCCTGTAGAACCAGTACCCTCCGTAAAAGCACTGTCAATAGAGCTCAGCATAAAGCAGCAGTTAATAAACCTTTTGTGGATTTTCTATGTGTGATAAGCCACTGAATGAATGAATGAATGAATGAATGAATGAATGACTTACAGAATGAATGATTTCTCTGATCCTGAGCAACGCTGGTCTGGGCAAACTGCTGATACACTGGCAGAGTCGTGTATAAATAACCACTGACCAATAAGTTAAAAAACAAGAGCAAGAACCAAAATGAGTCCGGAAGGGATGCTGCATTTTCTCTGAAAGTGGCCCCTGAGTGGGTGGGAGGGTGGAAACACTAATGACTGTCATCACTTGGATGACTCTGTCCTGAGCATCTTCCCACCCTAGTATTTCATTACAGTTGATGGGGTTTCTTGCCTCGCACCAAGCCTTACGGGTAAACACAGCAGGCGCGATGCTCCAAATCTTGAGGGGTAAGAATGCGCGTCTCCACTTGCCCGCGGGGCCCACCAGCGGCAGCTTGACACGGGTGTCCTTTGGCCTTCTCACCGCCCCTGCTAACCCAGCCCTGATAAATAAGCCGGCTAATTGAATTAATAAACAACTCTTTTTTTTTCCCCCCAACGGCCAGCTGGCGTGCACCCAAAATGTGTGATAAATTATCTGTCACTGCTTTAACCACAGCGGGGGGAAAGTAGAAAAATTAGCCGCTCGAACCCTTTCTCACTGCTTCCAACCCTCCTGCTCAGTTTGCTTGGTTATAGGATTTTGCCCCTCCCCGGTCTTGTCGCGTTGGCCGGGGTCCAGGACCGAGTCGCTGTGGGTGGAGGAACTTAGGCGGCGGGGCTGATGATGGATCGCTAAGCCGGGCACTGCGGTGGGATGCCGAGAAGTCCGCGCCGGCCTGTGGGAAAGCGCGAGTTGTCTGCTGCCCTGGCAGGAACGTTCGGTTATGAGTCTGTGGTTTAAGCCCACAAGATTTTCGTTAAGGGAGGGGAGTGTGATGTGGTTCACGAGCAAAGTGTTGTGATGTCTGCTTTTCCTTCGCTGCACCTCTAATGCCAAACAGCTTTGGGACCTTTCTGGAGTGAAGGCTCACCAGCGTCTTAGGGAACATAAGCCGCAGCCTGCTGGGCTCTACGCCTCTTCGCCCCTTTTTGCCCCTTACACCCTTTCTTTGGTGTCCCCTTCCACTCTTTTCTCTGGATCTCAAGACCCCGTTTCATGTCCCTGTTATTAAAGGGAGTGATTTTTATAAGCCGATTTTCAGGACTGTCCACCAGAATCCCGAAACCTGTCAAAGGTTTTGTATAATTTAAGGAGACTTTGCCTCCTCCGTTTTACTGCTGGTCCCCCGGACCGTGTCTCAAAGTCAGAAAAATAAACAGTCACCATCAGGCTCAGTGCACGTGTAGACATCATTAGGCTTTTCAGTGTCGTCTCATTCTGTGCGGGGACCTCCCTGGGTTTCCCTGCGTTCAGAAGCATCTGGATTGTATGTCCCAGTCTAACACTGTAATTCTTAGAGGTGCTTTCCTTGTAGGACGTTGCCTTGTATAATAACATACGGATCATCCGTAGAGAACGTTCTGGAACTGACAGCAGGTGTGGGCGGGCTGAATGCAGGGGTTCTTAATCTCTTTGGTTCGTGGACTTGCAAACACCTCCACTACTGAGGCGGCTTTCCAGGACGTGTGTGCTTTCTTGTCCAGATAGAGCAGAACCTTTATCCACTACACTTAGCTGGGGCTTGGAGCTGAGATAAAAGGGGTGGCTGTTTTTTTAATCTTTCAGGAAAATAGGGCTCTTCGAGTAAACGTCGCGTAGTCAGACTCTGACCGTTACCAAGCAGAAGTCAGGCCCATGCCCCTTGTTAGTATTTGGTTATATTCTTATACTGGGATGCGCAGCGCAGGTCCTTTTTCTGCTTTCCTTGGCCTTTTCAGTCCCGGCTGAGCTCGGCCTCTCTGTGGCTCTAGCAGCTTCTTAATGGGGATGGGGGTGGGGTGGTGGAAAGAGGAATTAAAGTAATTCTGAACCAACAATGTGAAGTATTGTGCTTGTAGAACTCCAGGACATTCACACCTCTGTGGAACAGTAAGTGGTTGCCCCGGAGAATGCACTTGAAACTCCACGGGACGGAATCCAAAAATTCCAACAAGGATCCTGTTTAAAGGTCTATAGGAAAATCTCAGAGGAGACTTCTGCATTATTTCCGGGGCCTGGTTCTATGCTGTGGTACCTTCCCCCTCCCCTGCGCTCCTTCTCTGTCCTACACACACACTCACACACACGTGCACATCACACTCTGGCCCCGTGCTCTGTTCATTTCCTTGGTCGTGAGGCAGATCCAATAGTGTAAGGAGACAGATGGTGATCGTTTCGAGGAGAATATTAGTGATAGTGTCAGGAGGCTGACAGAGGAGATAGTCAACCTGTATGATGCTTCCTGACCACCCATTTTACATGCCTTTCCCCCCAGAAAGTGAGCCACACAAAACAGAAAATTCAAATTTCAATATTGCTTCTGTATTTATTTTATGGAAGATCTGAGAGGAGAAAGGAAGTAAGGAAAATTCTTGTAGATACTTCGGTTTCCATATCCTGGGCCCCTCTTGAAATGCTTTATAGACAGAAAGTAGGATGGGGGTCAGAGGGAAGTCTCCGTCCCCACCTTTGTTGACTAAATAAATGTCGAGTGTATCTACTAAAAAGGTTTATGAGAACGTGCATGGGAATCTCTGGATTGGGGTTGATTATTTGAAAGTAGAATTATTAAATTCACTACCTAATACAGAGCCCACTCTTAACTGCTTTTCGGCAGAGAAATGGAGTGTATACCGCTTTTCCCACCGTGCATATGCACATCCATATGCAAAACTAATAAATGACTTAAGAAGAGAATATCAGGCCTGAAGCTTTATGTAATTCCCTTTAAGGGCCTTCGCAGGGCTGGAATTATTTGAAAGGTTAAAAATAACAATCCAATAATCATTTTAAGAAGCCAGAGGAAGAAAATCGAGAGAAGTTTCCCCAGCCATCGCTGGTAAAGGAGAATTTGGCTATGTCCTTGATAACACTCCCCAAAAGGTCTTAGGATCTGCCCTTGCCTTCTAGGTTGGCAGATCCTACCAGGAAAGCACTCGTTTCCAGTTGAGGACATGCGGATGCCTATGGGTTTCGCAAACTCCGCCCCCTGGCTCCTTCGTGGCACAGTGGCTGACACTGTCACTGTGGCTCCCGATGAGAAGTAGCCCAGCCTCAGAACACAGTGACTGAATGCTGTGGAACATACACAGCACATGGGCTAGTTCGCATTTTCAGACGGCATTTCCGTTTCTTATTAATGTTCAAGATGCAGCTGAGCCCCACATTAGTCTCCAGCGTAGCAGAGGAGACCTGGACTGCAGCTCAGGAGGCACGGGCTCTCATTCGCTCGCCTTCAACCTTGAACCTATCACCTGATCACAAAAGCCGTTGATCTCTCAGAGCCTCGGCTTTTTAATCGGTGAAATCTATCTTCATAAATAAATAAATGTTAATGTTTTGGTGCAGGTGGGCTCCAGAACTCTTCCAGTTAGCAGAGCCTCTGGTTAGGAAAACTAAATTCTCAATGTTGTGATTATCACTGCTATTCATGAGCCAAAGTGAGGTGACAAATTTCATTAAGGACCCAGAGGAAATGACAGAAGATATTTTGTTATTCACTTGGATTCTGATGCAAGCCTATTTTAATACCCATACCACAGTGGTCTTGGGTTGTCCCCTTTAGAGTAATAAGACAGATAACTGGTAAATGCCATTAAGTCATGGTTTGGTTAACCTGGTGGTCAGGTTAAGGTAGGGTTTCCCAACCTTGGCATTAGTGACATTTTGGGCTAGACAGTTCCTTGTCGTGAAAGACTGTCCCGTGCTTTATAGAATGTTTAGCAGCCTCCTAGGCTCCTCCCACTAGACATCATAACACCTCCCCCCTAAGTTGTGACAACCAAAAGTGTCTTCAGATATTGCCAAATATTGCCAGGGACAGGGGCAAAATCGCCCTCGGTTGAGAACCAGTGGCTTCAACCATAACTGAAAGTCCCAGTGTAGGCCAGGCTAAACTACATATATTTGATATGCCGCAATTTAAGATTGGTAATTAGCCCCAGAGCACCAGCAATATCTATCTAATTCAGGTGAGAGCACTCTAACCCTGAACTAAAAAAATCTCACTAGAAATAGCCCATTTAATCTCTAATGTCATAGCACCTCACAGACGATGGAATCTACTAGATTTCAAACTTTTGGGAGCGATGAACAGCATCGGCTTTGTCTTTGTATTTCTTACTGTGTACCGAGTAGATGCTCGGTAAATGTGTGTTGCAAGCATGAGCGGTTTCCCCCAAACACCAGCCGAGTGCAGAACGAGGAGCTGCCATGCTCGGCCAGCCATTCTGCATGATCCTTATTCTACAGGAGGAAATGAAGCAAGCATTTGCCAGTTGGAAGGGCAGAAGGAATCTTTGGGAGGGAGGCTACCATTACCCTAGCTGAAGTGGAGCCAGGTTAAACCTCTTCTGGTTTAAAAAAAAAAAAAAATGTCATGGAACATTTAATGGCCAGCCTTAGTGCATCAGAGCCCGGGCTGTGTATATCACCCACGCTCCCCAAGAGCATATAAGAGTGAGAGAGTCAATTACTTGAAGTCTTCCATATTCCTAAATTGGCATCTATTTTGGCAGCATGGGGTGTGGAAATCTCAGATGTGCATCTGACGTGTTAATCTCCCTAAAATGGTAGCCTCGCTGTTTTTCTAGTGTACTTAAAGGATATGACTTTAAATTGCATTTGCAATGTCTCACTCAGTTGTCCTGACAACCGTATTTTCTCAAAATAAACAGAATCCACCTATATCTGTCCCTGGAGTTGTGAGTACTACACTAAGTTTGTTTGCATGCATGCCTGATGTTTTATAGATATTCTTTGAACCAGCCTTGAAACTCAGGACAATGTTAAATCTAAATCTAAGTTGTGTCTGATTTATGATATTTGTAACATGAAGTTCTGAAATGATCACAGTTTGCTTAACGTGAGATGTTTGCCTCTTATGTGGGTAGTTACTGTCATTTAGAAGGAAAGCAAGTAGGCTGATGCTACAACCCTATCATCTAGTCCCCTTGCCACACTTCCCTGGGGGGTGTCTCCATTTTAAAATAGGTCAGTCTTACCAACAGATCCATTCGTTGAGTTTGAATGGCGAGTGCTTTGGAAACACCACACCTTATTAGGACCAGGTGAAAGGTTGTGGTAGCCTTGTGATAATGTACTTAATTAATTGCCAACTGAGGTTACAAAGATCTGAATTCTGAGATAAAAACCAAGCCAAGGGCAGTAGAATGGAAGGAGAGTACTTCTATCTCTGCATCTGAAACAGGGCCCAAAATTAGGATTCAAAGACAAGTCTGTTATTTCAAAAGAGAGATTAAAATAATAATGAATATTGGTGTGATCAGCATGGATCATGAATACGTACTTCTAGGCTTCCCGATTTTTGTCCTGTGATACACACTCTATCTTTAAATGAAAAACTAAGACTAGTGAAAAATCCTTAATCTGGAATGAAAAAAGAAAGAGATTGAAAAGAATGAAGACGTGTTCCTTTTCCATCCATTCTTCCTCTGTCTGTGTCTCTCCACTCTTCCGTCCAGAAACACCAAGCGGAGCAATGTTGTATGCCCAGATAGAATTTCAGATTTTGAGAGAATGAACAAAAGCAATTAGATGTATTTACTTTTGTTGGATTCTGATTTAAAGCCTTGTTTTGTCCTTAGGAAAAATAGTTGGGGTCGGTCACAGAAGAGTATAACATTTATTTCTTTGTTTACATTGGATTTTAGTACATATTCCTCCTGCTTCTAGACAGAGTTTTGAACTGCTAAATAATACAAATTAATGCAGTGCATTTAAAAAAATAGCCCTCCTCTAAATAACACATGGTCCCCAACTGTAAGAAGTGTAGCGTTTGACTATTGACAGTTGTCCTCTTTGGCAAAGCCTACGATATTTGGTGTCCCACCAAGGAAGCTTAATAATGATATACTTCCTGTAGTGAATGGGTTTTGGAAGGAAATCAAAGGATACTTTGGAGCAGAAGAAAAGAAAGAGGAAAAAAGTAGCAGGCACTGAAATGGTACCAAGCAAAACAGTCTACCTCCTGCTTTAAAAAGATTCCCACTTGATGGGCTTGGTCCCATCAGTCAGACCAGAACTGAGTGGTGAGCTCACTTACTGTGGACGCGCTGGAGAAAACGTCTCATTTCACACCCAGAGCTGCGACATGTGCTTTGAAGGAGAAGCAGTCTGTAAATGTAGACGGCCCTTGCCCTGGTCAGCTAGGCTTCACGCGTGTGAAGACAGCAGCCCCAGACATGCGCCTCAAACATGACACCATTCTGAAAGTCACGCTGGATGCCGGGCGGAACGTGTCCCCAAAATGGGAGAACAATTCTCCAGGGCTTGAAATGCCATCACTATTTCCACTTGGCTTAGCGGTTGACACATTTGGTTAACCATTTTGTTAGCATCTGGTTAACCATACATGGTTTGAAAACCTCGCAGAAGTGGGAAAGTGTCTATATACGATGTTACCCATATAAAAACAACCCTATGAGATGCAATTTCTTCCTTATCTGCCACATCAAATCTGGACTCTCTCTTGCTAGCATATGGTGAAAAGAAGAAACCACTTCATAATACCCTTTGGTGATGAATTTATCTGGAAACGAGAGTGGAATGGACAATTCTCTAAAAAAAGGGAATTGAGCTTGTTTTGGGTTTGAAACACTTTGACTCAATCTCACATTCACTTCTCCTTTACAATTATTCTATCTTATCATTGTAAATCAATAAATACCAATATTGGAACCCTTGGGTAGAGCATGTTTTCCAGTTCCAGCTAAAGCTGACTTCCTTCCCCTCTTTCTACTCTTCTATATGTCTTCTTCCCTTCCATCTGTCCTTTTACTTCTTTCCTTCCTTCTTGACTTCTCCACCATGCTTTTTATTGTCCATGAGCTTTCTTCTAACCAGACAAGCTGTCAGGTTGCACAACAAAGAGCATCAGGTTCAAATCCCTTCACTATTTACCCCCCAAATACAAAAACAGTAACTCAAAGGGATACATGCATCCCAGTGTTTATAGCAGCATTTTTTACAATAGCCAAATTATGGAAGCAGCCCAAGTATCTGTCGATAGATGAATGGATAAAGAAGTTGTAGGGTAATAATAATAATAAATATATATGTATTTTTATATTTGTAATATATATAATAATAAATATATATATATAATGGAATATTACTCAGCCATAAAAAAGAATGAAATCTTGCCATTTGCAATGACATGGATGGAATGAGAGAGTATAAAGCTAAGTAAATAAGTCAGTCAGAGAAAGACAAATACCATATGATTTCACTCATATGTGGAATTTAAGAAACAAATCAAATGAGCAAAGGGGGAAAAAGAGATATAAGCCAAGAAACAGTCTGGTTTTTTTTGAGATTTTATTTATTTATTTGACAGAGAGAGAGAGCGCATAAGCAGGGGGAGCAAGGGAGGGAGAAGCAGGCTCCTCATTGAGCAGACAGCCCAATGTGGGGCTCGATCCCAGGACCCTGGGATCATGACCTGAGCTGAAGGCAGAGGCTTAACTGACTGAGCCACCCAGGCGCTCCAAGAAACAGACTCTTAGAGAACAAACTGGTGGTTACCAGAGGGGAGGTGGGGGGAGGGGGATGGGTTAAAAGGTGATGGGGTTTAAGGAGGGCACTTGTCATGATGAGCACTGGGTGATGTATGGAATTGTTGAATCACTATATTTTACACTTGAAACTAATAGAACACTCTGTTAACTATACTAGAATTACAAATTTTTTAAAAACGCTTCTAACATCTACCAAAAACTAAAATAACATAATCTTAAAACAAAAATCCTTTTCTCTGCACTGGCTTCTAAACAGATGACTTAACATGTCTTCACAGGAATTTCCTATCTCTCCAGAACATGGGGAATGATCTTTGCTACCTACCGCAGGCTTACTATCTGCAAAGCGCTTTGCTCTCCCTGGAAGGAAGGTTCTGACTCAGGGCAAGCTACTATAGTATTGTCAGCCTCTGGTGAGCAGTCGCTTAAGAGAACTTTGGAGACAGAAATGAAATTGCTTGAGCAGAAAAGAAGACAGATCATGAAAATGGTATTTTAAACTTGTTAGAAGATAAATTCTTAGACAGGCCATTTTCAATTAATAAATCCACCCGAAAGCTTTCTATTTGGCATTTTTAGAATGGTACTCAGTTGTGACAATGTGATTTAAAGAGATGGTTCCACATTCCCCACCCCAGCATCCCCATTAGTTGTGTTTAGGCAGTAAAATGGTAGATTTAAGTCTCCGGTCCATTGAGTTGTACACCAGGGAGACAGTAGAAACAAAGAGATCAAGAGGCAGCTTCACAAGGGCCTGGGATTCCACTCTCAAAAATGGGCCAAACAATTCACGTGCTCTGTGGGTCAGGCCTCCTGAAACGAAAAAGAAAAACTTCAGAGAAAACTCTAAAACTAGAGATGAGCTTAGAATACTGGAAATTTTTCAATACCTGGTTATTAATGGAGTTTTAAAAATACATGTGAGAACTAACATGATTTGGATGCACATCAGCTCAGAAAGAAGTTGTTCCTCACTTTTTGGTTGGCAGGGCCCTGCACCATCATCTTCTAGGGCAAAATTCACAAACTCTCCTTACGCTTAACTATCTATACACACACCGGCAGCCAGGTTCTCCATGAATCGTAAATGGGGCCTCGTGGAAATTGCCACAGGGTGGGGTGGGGTGGGGTGGGGAGGATGTTGATGTTTTGTTGTGGCTTCCCCAAGCCCAGCTTTGTTCTCCCTGGTGTGGTTTGCCTGAAACACCAGAGATTGTGCTGTGAGAGCTTTTGTTAGCGATGATGCGTCTTCATTTTGAGTCTGACAGGTACCTCCCAGTCCTCTCCGCGCAGTGGGACCAGGCAGCTCATACTGGCAGCAAGGATTCTTTTTTTTTTTTTTTAAATCATGTAATGCATTATTTGTTTCGGGGGTACGGGTCTGTGATTCACCAGTCTTACACAACACTCAGCGCTCACCACCACACATACCCTCCCCAATGTCCATCACCCCGTCACCCCACTCCTCCAACCCCCGTCCCCTCCAGCAACCCCCAGGTTGTGTCCTGAGATTAAGGGTCTCTTAAGGTTTGTCCCCCACTCTGGTTTCGTCTTGTTTCATTCTTGATGTGCTCAGAGCCTGGGGAGCACAAGTGATGTGCTCTGGTGTGGTCCAGGGGCTGCTGAGTAGAGCCCTGTAATACCCAGAGCTTTCACAGGCAGACCTGGCACTCTCCTTGCACAGGGTAGTGGAACGACCACAAGTTGATTTGGCTGTTGGTCCATGACTCTGGACCACTGACATTCGCAAACTCCAAAAGGGAAGTGAAGCAACACTTTAAGAATCAGAGTTTACAATCTCCCTCTCTATCCCCACTGTCCCCAATTCCTCTCCCTCCTCCCCTCTTCCCATTTCAGTGTTAACACACTTTAGGGAACTCAGGCAGGGGTCAGATCTAGAGGCAAAGGAGACCTGGAGAACCAGAAGATGTCATTACCATTTTACCAAGGAGAAAGACAGCACAGGACACACATAGAATATTCTAGATGGACTTGGATATAGATACCAAGGGGCAGGACACCTTTTACTTCATACAATCTGCTACCCATAATTAGAGAGAAACACCTGGAGACTTCTTACTATAATAAGTTTGTGGTCCCCTTGGCCAGACACCTTATGTCTCTAACAGAGACAGTAATGCACATCCTGACATCTTCCCACAACTGGAATGAAACCAGAGGACGACAATGAGGAACGGCTCTCTTAGACAAGTCTCCTCAGGACGAGGCATAGGTGTGTCCGAGAAAGCCTTTTGAATCCCCTGGAGGCCTTTTAGTCAGACTTTCAGAAGCAGAAGTTTGAGTATCTGAATTACTGAGAGATGTCCTTGGGCGGTAGAGCACGGCTGAGGGGGACAGTGCCCACTCAACACAGCTGTCCTCAGGAGGGCGTGAGTCAGGGTCCACTGGAGGACCCGGGGATGTGGTGGTGAGTGGCGGCTCTACCCGAGCAGCACATCGCCAAGAGCTGGACCTCCTGCCTCGGGCATTACAGTGACATCGTCCTTCATGAGGGTCGCCAATAATTGCGGTACATTAAAAAGGGTACAGTTTATGTAGCTAATGTCGACCACTGTCCAACTGGCTTGGGATGATAGGAAGTGTCACAGTGAGGAGAAATCCTTTCGACCACCCTTCATTGCACCGCGTTTTTTGCCAAATAATTAGGTCGCCCCCCTCAGGAAGGGTCCTGGGATGCACATGTGGAGTGAAGCTTGCTTGCCATGGGAACTTGAACTCTGAGTTCTCTTGACTTCTGTGCAATTAAAACCCCAAACTTAATGTTGCCTTAGCATGGATTTTCCATAGCAAATTACAAATGCAAAGACCTATGTTTCATACATATTTTTCTAACATATGTTACTGCCTATGTTTCTGATTAAAAGCTCGTCCAAAATAAAATAACAAAGGATTACTTTTTTCCAATAGAACTTTCTTCTTCCATAAAAGCTGGAAATAAGCCCTCACCTAAAATTACCCAGGCTTGCAGGTGCTGGGTTTTTGGGGGTGAGCAGTGTTTGCTAGCAAGACAAAGGGCATTATTCTCCCCGCAACCACCACCAGAAGGTGTTCTTTCTGTGGAGAAAATTATAGGCCAGTGCTTCAAAGACATTCCATGGTTAGGCACCACTCCTGGAGACTTGCAGGCGGCAGGCAGGCAGGCAATCAACAAATATTTATTCTAAGCCCACTGTGTATTCAGCACCTTTAAAATTGCCAGGGAAACCAGCCAGGAGGCTGTAATATCTGGTAGAGCCAAGTTAGAACCCAAGGTCATCCCACAGTACTTATGGAGTTCAGTGACCTGAAAGGAGCAAGGAACCCTGAAACTCTAACGAGGCAGTCTCTCACCTAGGCATGGGGATATTGGTCGAATAAGAAAATGAGACCCAAGAAAAGGCTCTTTAACTAAAGCTGATACTTGACAGGTGTCCCCATCCGGTTTCCTCTTAGCTCTCCCTTAACAGACCCCCAGCCCCCATCCCTTGCATGAGCACACATGTGCACGTGCACTTGCACACACACACACACACACACACACACACTACTACTACTACCACCATCACCACTATCACCTCTGCCCAGAAGCTAAACCCAACTGGATTGATCAATTCATTGGATTTTTTTTTTTAATGAACACTTTTTCAAAATAGGTAAACATGCCAAGATGTGTAGATATAAGGATGTTCCTCACAGTGTCATTACAGAGGCAAAAACGGTAACCGCCATATATGTCCACCAGTAGAGTATTGGGATATAAAGAAAATCCAACACCTATTAGACGTGATGCTGAGATCTTTGGAAGAGGGGGCAGGGATGCGGGGACATGGACTTGTGTGGTGCACATCGGGGCCCGTGCAGAGGTGAACGGACTCTCACTCTCTTGCATTACGTTCTGCGGTCTAGTTTCATTGACGCAACTGAAAGTCACATCAGCTGTTTTGACGCGTGCATTACGTAATGGTGCTTTACAAATTCACATGAAATTCCTGCATCCTCTGTTATTCCACTAAGTTGCCTCTGGACAGTACTGGGGCTTTGTGTGTTTGGTTTGGTTTTGTTTTTGTTAACCAAGCATAAGATGTTACCCTGATCCCTGTTAAATTTCTCTTTTTAGACTCCTTGATGCCAGTCTGCCAAAATCTTTCTTTCTGTATTTAATACTCTCTACCAGCTTTGAATCATACAGTTGGTGGCTATGGCTTCTGCATTTTCTCTTTAGTTTGAAGCCAGCTAGAAGATGACAGAGCTGTAGGGAAAAGAGGGTGCCAGTGTCTTGCAGTGTCTGACACAAAGACAAAAATCTGGCATTGACTGTAGCCATTCTAAGGCAAAATATCTTTTTGCCTTTTATTATTCACAATACAGCGTTTTACTTAAGGTGACATCAAAGTGAATATTAGTAATTCTCAGACAAAGTCAAGAGTTTCTATCGGCACCCTGTTAAAAGATGAGATTCTTACTCTGCTTTATTTTTAAAATAGTTTTAATTGACATCCAGGTCATATAAAATCATATAACCATGAAATTGTAAAGTGCACATTTCAGGGGCATTAGGTACATTCAAAATGTCGTGTCATCACCACCTTTACCTAGTTCCAGAACATTCTCTTGGCCCCAAAAGAAAACCCTGTACCCATTATGCAGTCACTCCTCATTCTCCCCTCCTCCCAAGCACTGGCAACCACTAATCTGTTTTCTCTCTGTGGATTTACCTATTCTAGGTATTTTGTTTAAATCGAATCATATGAGATATGACCCTTTGTGTCTGACTTCAAACATAACGTTTTTGAGATTCATCCTTGCTATCTCATGTATCAGTACTTCATTCCTTTTCATCAGTGATTAATATTCTATTGTGCTTTACTATGAATTTTAAAAGTTGAAAGTAAAACATATTTTAATGTTAAGAAAAAAATATTTTTAAATATCTCATTTTGCTGTTTTTCATCAGAAGCTGGTTTTACCACCCAGAAAACAACTCCACTCTGTTCCACTAATTATCCCATATGTCCTTATGGTTTATACTTTTTTTTTTTTAAGATTTTATTTATTTGAGAGAGAAAGAGTGCACATGTGCACGCGAGAGAGCATGAGCAGGGAGGAGGGGCAGAGGGAAAGGGAGAAGCCGACTCCCCGCTGAGCAGGCAGCCAGACTCGGGGCTCCATCCCAGGACCCTGGGATCATGACCTGAGCCGAAGGCAGACGCTTAACCCACTGAGCCCCCCAGGCGCCCGGTTTATAGGTTTTCTTATCCCGTGATGTATCCGAATTCCCTGGAGGAGGCCTTTGAAATGCAAGGTCACTCCCCAGGGCGGTGGAGCCATGCTTCTAAACCAAGACGTCTCACTCCAAGGCTTCTGCTCTTCTTTTGAAATCCTCTGAAACAATGACTTTCTTTCGTTATTCTAGACATTCATACAACTCACTTCTCCGGTAGATTCCTACCTCTTAGAGACTTCAACTCAGATTTTTCCTCTGATCGAATCGGGAACTCCGAATTCTGCCCTCATTTGTTGGGTAGATTAAGGCATGCAGAGCCGAAGTGGTTTACTTGCCTAAAGGGCTGAAAGCTGTCTTACAGCAGAATTAAGACGAGCTCCTGCTCTCAGAACATCAGTTTGTTCTGAATTCACTAAAACGTACGGCCTCTTAAAATGCTCACCATCCTGCTGATTTATAAAAGGCAGCCACTGAGTCAAAGAGATGCAGGGAAACGGTATCCGGAATAAAATAATTCTATAAATGTGCCTTCATTAACTTCTTCATTTAATAAGAATTTTCAAAGGCTCACTCTTGCAGGACTGTAATTTATATGATTTAGATATTAATAGGAAAAAGGCTGGCAGGGAAATTGCTAAGATTTCTCTCTGGAGCTTGTTTGGCTTTTTAACCACCACAGTGTAACATATCACCTACACTTAGGTCTGCTTTTCCTCATTTTAGAAGTTATATCCACAAGTGGAAAATGGGAGAGTGAAATCAAACACCAAATCTTTTCCTTGCTTTTATTAAAACTGATGAAGTTCTACTTTTCTGAGGTCTCATTCTTATTTGTGAGATGTCCTTGCATCGTTTTCCAGTGTACTTTTGGTTTATAATACAATTTCTTTGTGTTTTTTTTAGTAATTACATTATCTCTGATATCTTCAGGATTAATACTTTTTAGTGACAACATGACAGAAAGTCTGAATATTTTTTCCTTCTCGACTTTATAACATCTTGCCCTTCTCATATCATCTCTCCTTCCAACCTGGTAGCCTTATTTGAAATTTATTCACCAAACCAAACCTAAAGCAGACGAATACTTAAATTATGAAACCATCATAGCTAAATAAACCACTGATTTACATTATGAAAGTTTTGAAAAGGAGCGTATTTTATTCTAAGTGATTAAGCCAGGTATAATTTTAATTATCTCAGTGATGATCCTGAAATAAATGTGGATTTTAAGATCCACGACACTATCAGAGTTTTAGGATCTTTTTCAATGGATATCCTGAAGCCCAGATGTGAATCTGGGCATTAAAACTATTTCTAGGGACACCTGGGTGGCTCAGTCAGTTGAACGGCCAGCTCTTGATTTTAGCTCAGATGTGGATCACGGATCCTTGCATCAGGCTCTGCGCTCAGCTGGGAGTCTGCTTGGGGATTCTCTCTGTCTCTCACTGCCCCTCCCCCTGCTAGCACTCTCTCTCTCTCTCTCTCTTTGAAATAAACCTTAAAAAAAAAAAGTATTTCTGTCTTGGCAAAATAAGGCTCAAAGTTTATGTTCCTGACACGTGGCATTATATGACCAGTCTCTTTCTGCCCATCCCTATATCTCCTCAAGTTTGGGAAGCAGTGGGGATCCCAACTGGCCATGTAATAGTCATAAAATTCAGTGGATAAATATCAGGTTTTGTTTTTGGATTTTTGTTTTTGTTTTAGTTACTAATTCAGAGACTTAAAATCAGAAATCCTTGACACCTAGAGCAAGTCAGGAGTCACTGACACAGCAAAGCACCCCTCTGGTGAAGGCACATGGGCTCACACCAGTGACCACTGGGACCATTCAGAAGCCTGTGTTGACCATCTCACCTGATCAATTATGTTTGGAGAAGAGAAAGAAAGAAGAAATTACATTTCGAGCAATTCCTTGGGGAGGCCGCTGATGGCAATTATCCTGTGTTCGAAAGGAAATACAAATACGGATTTTGCCGTTTTTATACAGACAGCCTCTTACTTGTGGTCAACTCCGCAACACTACATTTTGATGTTATCACATTCTTTTCTGGAACAAAACCCAACAGCCGTTTTTAATGAAAACCTTTCTCCAAAGAATGCTCCAACCTTCCCCGCCCCCACCCAGCTGAATTTCAAATAATGTTTAATTCGGCTTGGCTTTCAGAGTCTGTGAAACATAAGCAGTCGGCTGCACCGAAGATGGAGGAGAAATGTTTTTACAGTTCCACAAATGTTTCTAATTGGCAAGAGCGAGTTGTTAATGGGAGATAAATTGCCTGCGGTGGGTGTGGGTGGGTGTGTCACGTGCGTGTGTGCTCACGCAGGCCCACATGCAGGCACCCCATGGTGGTAATGATGTGTGTGTGTACCTGGGCATCTCCAGGTGCGCAACACTGCCAACCGCCCAGAGCCAGAGATTCAAGGGGGGGCGTGGTCGAGCCCCAGTGGCAGGGCAGAGCCAGGGATGGGGACAAGGACGAAGTCCATAGCTGGTTTCTGACCAGGACTCCGATCCCGGGCAGCGGGCCCACCACTCTCCCATCGGGAACAGTGAACAAGGATCTTGTAAAATACACAGACCGAAGGAAAATGACCCTTATTGACTGAAACCAGCTGTGTCAGGCTTCTCGCTGTCTCTCCTGATTTGCTCTCTCAAATAAATGGATGTGGTAGAGGATGAGAGAAAGTAAACAGAATCATTTTTTCTCTCTTGCAGCCACACCTCCGTAAGAGCCCTGGTTTTTATAGCTGAAAAATATATGTTTATTTGCTCATTAATTTTCCTCTCTCTCTCTTGCCTTTTCTTGGCATTGGGTGGAATGTTATTTAAAACAAGACACAGTTCAGCTTCAAAAAGAAAAACCATTCTGCAAAATACAGCTTGGACTCATTTAATGGTCATTCATCATCCCTGAAAGAGGGGGGTACAAGTATCTATATTAGGTATACTGTGATGATTTACACCGCAATGATTCGTGTTGGCACAAGGATACAGGGAAGCAGTAGGCTCTTTAGGACTTTCGAAAATGCCCCAATAATCATTTATTGGCACTGCTTTCCTTCAAAGATGACATAGGCTGGTGCTCGGACTGTGGACTCAACCCCAAGGCCTGGGGTTCTCTAAGGGATGCTTGAAAATCTTCATTTCCTCGCCGAAGTGTGTGTGTTTTCTCCCCAGTGCTGAAAAAGCTTTGGTTTTATTATCTTCCATTTCCTTCAGGTAGTGGCAAATAATGACGTGCCTAACGCAGTGCCTGGCACATAGTAGAAGCTCCGTCATTTGTTGAGGAAATAAATAGTTAAATGGAATGTTATAAGCCTTACTAGTATTATCGTCTTGGCACGAAATATGCAGGAATGGACTTGAGGCCATCAAGTAATTTCCCTTAACAGGATAAGCTAATTATTTGCGATGAAGATCTGGAGCAGAGTATTTATTTGTCAGGCTCCATTTGCTCCTAATTAAAGGTGGGAAAGTTGTTTGTAGCATTGAAGGGATAACATAGTGACCCACAACTAAACAGCTTTTCAATTTTCCATACCACTTATTCAGGGAAAGGGTATCAAGAGAAAGTTAAGGCACATTCCTTTTGTTTCCTTACGTTTTATTTTTTCCTTTATCATTTTTGGGAGGGCAGGCTGGGTGTGGAGCGGGAAGCTCTTCTGACGTTATTTCTATCGCTTGTCTGCCTGCATGACTTCTGTAGTCTTTTCTGCTGACTTTGGTTGACTGATGAAGTCATCCTCCCAGACAAATAGTACCTGCAGTGATCCAAGATGAAAATGCTGCATCCTCATGAGCCTCAGAAGTTTCTTTTATTCATTCATTCATTCCAAAAATAGGAGTTTAGTGCCTACTACGTACCAGGCTCCATGCTAAAGCTGTGGCTTTAACAACTGGGCGAAATCCAACGTGGTTCCTGCTCTCATGAAGTTTATGGTCTGGGATGGTTGATGGATATGAATTGAATAATCATATTAAAAATTGTAACTACAGACTGAAATTAAAAGAGGAATATGGCCCTACTGGAACTGTGCAATAACAGGAATTGCTTTTGACCAGGAGACCAGGGAGAATTTTACTAAGGAGGAACCAAGAGCTAAGAGCTATAAAATCTCTGAAGAGGGGGATCTGGGTGGCACAGTCGGTTGAGTGTCCCACTCATGGTTTTGGCTCAGGTCGTGATCTCATGGGTCGGGGGTCGGAGCCCCCGCATGAGGCTCTGGGCAGGGCAGGTGGGGAGTCTGCTTGAAGATTCTCTCCCTCTGCCCCTCCCCCACTCATGTGCACTCTCTCTTTCTCCCTCTCTAAAATAACTAAATCTCTTAAAAAATAAAAATAAAATAAAATGTCTGAAGAAAGAGAAAAAGCATTTCAGGCAAGGGTGAGGAGGAAGTGGGGACAGGAAGAAAGGGCACATGGACTTTATCAGACTGGGGGGAGGGATGGTAGGAGGGGGGAATACGACTATCCATTCTTCACAAATATAATAAGGGAGGTGATCCAGTAAGCCCAGGATCCTTTGATGCACTGGAGCTTCCTGGAAATTCTTACATTCAAGCTTCTGTCTGCCAAGTTTCAGAAAGAGTCTATCTGGATCTTCATTATGTGCTTGAGTAACCATGCGCTGGACCACACAGCAAGGGCATCTTGTCTTGTCATTTTATCGTAGACCTATCTCTTCTTTCTGCCTTTCTTTGGATGATAGGAGGTGGCATAACATAGTTTATAACTGTTTTTGGCAAGTGTGCATGGTTTGCCTTGCGGCACCTTCTTTCCTGGTTTAAAGAACGGGCCGTGGAGGTAGCATGCCTCTACAGACCTCTCTGGTGGTGTGTGAGCTTGGGCAGGTGGCTTAGTCTCTCTTTTAGCCTCGCAGGATTGTTCTAAGGATTAGGAGACACTGAGGAGTGGCGTGCGGTGAGTGCTCAAGTAATGCCAGCCATGGTTATTAGCTGGTTTTACTGGTATAGAAAAGTGTCGAAGATCTATCGTTAAGGAGAACAAAGGCAAGTTACTTGGGACTGGGGCTTAGCGGGAAAAGGGTAGGCAGGTGCCTTTAGTCCTTCACCCCATATTCTTATAGTAGTTGATTTTTTTTTTTTTACTACATAGCTATATGTTTTCATAATAATGAAACTACAAAGAATAGTTGAGAAAGTTTATCAATACTACCCAATTTAAAAACAAAAACAAAAACACCCAAAACCAGTGATTTCAATATAATCTTTTCCATAATTTTCTTCACCCTTAAGTTTGGAGACGTTATTTGGAACTTAATTCTTGAGATAAAGAAGCATGTATCTGAAAAAAAAAAAAGAAAGAAAGCATGTATCTGAAATTTAGCAATTCTTTTTTTTTTACTTTTTTGCTTATGTTATATTCAAATAAGAATCTAAGTTGCATGCTATTATTATCCCACTGTGATGAAATTATTCTCCTTGTTCCTCCACCTGTGCATATGCATGTAGAAAGTTGTCTGAAATACCATTCAGCCACCAAATATAAACAGCGGGTTTGGTTCACTGGTTACTGACTTTATTGTACTTTCAAGCATTGCTTAAATTTTTTGTAATGAGCATTTTTATAAAAATAATGAAATCATTTCGAAAAATTGGAGTTGAGGAGTATGAGTTCACTTTTCTGCTTAGTAATAACACAATACCTAGCATCTAATCTTTCCCAAGGATTCAGGAAGCTTAACTTCTTTGGGAATACTACGATGAAGGTCAGGAGCTGATACTCATGAACAAGGAAGCAAGTAGTGGTCACTGAATCTGGATGTAGGAAATATTTTCAGTGATTATCTAATATTAGGATAAAGTCTGTCACATTCTCCCCTCCCTTTTATATTATTTTTCTTTTATAAGTGGAGGTTCTTGGGGTGCCTGGGTGGCTCAGTCAGTTAAGCATCTGCCTTTGGCTCGGGTCATGATCCCAGGGTCCTGGGATAGAGTCCCACTTTGGGCTCCCCGCTCAGTGGAGAGCCTGCTTCTCCCTCTACTCCCCGCTTGTGCTTTCTCTCTCCCTATCTCTGCCTCTGTCTCTCAAATAAATAAAATCTTAAAAAACCCAAACAAATGGAGGCTCTTTGTGTTTAAAGATTTTGATGAATTCAGTTGGTATTTAGCAATAGCTTAGGCTACCCAGTAGAGAATCATTATCATACAGGGCTGGAGCATGGTTGCTTTGACCCTCGTTTAAATACAACTCTTCCTTTCTGCAGTGATTGCACACCACTGTCATTAATCAGATAAGAATACAAATCTGGAGAGCACTTTGAGTCCCCTAGCAAATATTTCATGGAGCCAGTGTGAGCTTGCCAACCAGACTATCATCACTGCAGAAGATACGTTTCCAAGGAATAACTGTATTATACAGTACTTAGCACATTGTGCCCCTCAGGATATGATGATAATTGCCTGTGTACAAGAAAAGGCAATTTTGAAGAAACTGTGACTAAGCTGATTACCAACTGATTCTTTAAATCGGGGCCAGCAAACCATGGCCCATGGGCCAAATCTGGCCCGCTGCCTAATTTTGCACAGTGCATGAGCTAAAAATGGTTTTTACATTTTTAAGTGATGAAAAATCAAAAGTAGAATAGCATTTCATGTCACGTGAAAATTATATGGGATTCAAACTTCCTTTCCCTGAATAAAGTGTTAGAATACAGCATGCTCATTCATTTACACACCATCTACAGCTGCTTTTGCCCCAAAAGAGCAGAATTCAGTAATTGTGACAGAGAGCATAAGGCGTGCCGTGGTAAAAATATTTACTATCGGACTTTTTCTAGAAAAGGTTTGCTGATCCCGGCGTTAGATTCAGGTAGAAGTCATTTGTGTGCACGTCTTTGTGCTTGTTAATGGATAATGCTGTGGGGTTAGAAATATGCCCAGTGAAACAGCCATCAAAGAAGCTATAGAATGCAATCCTCCAAATCTTTCCACGTCCCTCACTTCCTTCCCAAAATCAGAAGAAAGTTATTGTGTGAGAAAAATTAGGTTATCAGGAGGGACTTTGAGAGATCTCATGATAACAAATGAAGAAGACCTACCTACTGCCTCCGAAAGTTACAGATCATGGATCTAATTTGAAGCCCGAAATAACATTAGTACTCTCCCTATATTCTGAAATTTGAAGTTCTTTCCTCCTTGTATTTGAGAAGTCTTTTGAGAGGAAGAAATCTTTTATTCTTGTGAACCTTACAAAATACAGTGCTGTATCAGATGAGCCCTTTGTTCAGTGACATTATCGTATTGAATGGTTTTATTTGGTTTATGCTTATATTCAGCTGCCAGTAGTGACGATAATCGATAGTAGGAAATTAGTAGGAAATACCTTTTAGTAGACTGTCTGAATCTTGACAGGGTATCCTGCTCATCTGCTGTGACAGTTGAATTAACATTTCCAGCTGACATTGACCCTCCTACCTACTAAAATGTATATGAAAACTTAAAATTAATATAAAAGTCATACTGCCAACCAATAAACAATTAGCATTATTATTATTAGCAGGAGCACCATAACATGGAATTGAAAATATGAGTCCTTTTGATTCAAAATCCCTCTTCTGTACATGACTGACCTCAGTTGTCCCCTCTTGTTTTGTTCTGTTTCAGAGGTTGAAGGCCGCGTTGACTCACCACCCTGCTGCCATGTCAAATGGGAATATGAACACCATGGGACACATGATGGAAATGATGGGCTCCCGGCAGGACCAGACGCCACACCATCACATGCACTCACACCCGCATCAGCACCAGACACTGCCGGCCCATCACCCGTACCCACACCAGCACCAGCACCCAGCACACCACCCTCACCCTCAACCCCATCACCAGCAGAACCACCCACATCATCACTCCCACTCCCACCTCCACGCGCACCCTGCACACCACCAGACCTCGCCACACCCACCCCTGCACTCCGGCAACCAAGCACAGGTAGACTCTTTTATGATCTCTTTCCCCCTTGTTGTTATCAGTGCAAACTCTGATGCGGGGCCCATTGGCAGCAACCTGGTTTGACAAGCTTGGGGAGCTCCGTTTTTTCTTAGGAGGTAATGGTGACCTGTAAGACCCTCCCAGATCCTAGTTTCTAGAAATAATATGGTAAATATCAGGTCTAGTCTCTGGGGCGGATATAAACTTCAAGTTCTCCAAAATCTGGTTTTTGTTTTTGTTTTTGCAGTGAGTTACAAAGGTGACTCTGAAAAAAGTAATACTGATGGGAGGGTTAGGACGAATTAAAGCATCTGAAGAAATATGTGAATAAAGAATGAGGAAAATAAGTTAATCCTAGCCATGTTTTTAACTGCAGTGCTTTATAACGTAAAGACTCGATTTTGGCACCTCTAAAATGGAAGTTAAATACAATGGACAGTCTTCTGGATAACACTAAATGCTAAAAAGCTAAAGAATAACCGTTCTAGGCAGACAAAGAAGCTGGGTAATGGATGATAGGGTATAAGGTGCTGTGTAAATGAGGAAGAGAGGTGACTCATGCCACCTAGTGTAAAATGCGTTGGAGGGAGCCGTCAGAGAGCCAGGTTCTGTAGATGATTGGTTCTAGAGAAAGGCCAAATCCCAGGGGTGGAGAGTCACCAGAAGTGGCTAGAAAGAAAGCCAGCATTTAGACGCAACTGAAAGAGGGTTGGGGGACCAGGCAGACGTTATGTCACCCAGCCCAAGAAGAGAGGCGGGTCCGTGTACCCGAGTAAGTTTTATTAAGTGGATGAAGGGCATGTCTAGGAGCATGGCTAGCCCTAGACACTTTGGATCTTCAAGCAGGATGACCTTTGTCAGTCCCCTCCACCCATTCCACACTGCCAGGTTCCAACCAGTTGGGTCAGAGCAGTGTTGGGAGCTTGGAATCGCCAAATAACACTTATTCACCATCTCCTCCATCGTCTGCTTCCAGACCCCACCCAAGGCAGATTGGGAGTTCTAGAACCTTCTCCTCTAACACACACCAAACTTGATGGCCACCCACAAAATGGGTCATTCACAAGCAACTCTCTGATCTGTTCAATAGATTAGCCAGCTCACTTTTGCAAAGGTAGTTAGAGGAGTTCTATATAGCGAGGAAGAGTACAGGCTTTGGTGTGAGAAATTCGTAAATTTTTTGCCCACCTTACTTGCTGTGTGACTGTGGTCAGTCAGCTAAACTCCCTAAGCCTCAGTGGTCCATTTGCAAAATGGGGTAATAATAGACGAAACTCATAGACTTTTAGGGAGTATTAAGAGAATGTTTGTAAAGCTCTTAGCACAGGAATCAATACATGTTAGCCATGATTCATTCCAAACTCAAGTAATATGATGGACGTTTAGCAAGTAGTTCAGCAATAAAATGCCATCTGAAGCACATTTTAGTCATATGCCAGAGTAGGACATGGAGACCGTTAGAAGGGACAAAGAAAACTAGAAGTGCAAAGATAGGTAAATAAATTCACGTTACTTGTTTTTTTAAGGAAAAGGATAGCATCGAGCTTTGGTTGCCTTGTCGGCTAGTTACGTCACAGACAAGTTTAACTGTTAGTTGAATATAAAAGCCATTCATTAGCTAATTACCAATTAGCCAATTGCCCTCCATCTCAAGTCAGTAAGTGGCCAACTGTATATGCAATTAGTTAATTGCTATTATAATTAGCTGCACAAACAGTTGCTTTTTAATCCCATACTAAAGAGAAAGAGTACAGGTTGCTCTTATTAAAATTTGAACAAGATCATTCAGACAGTACTCAAAATGCCACTCTTAAATTGTATGAACTTGGCTGATTACTGAGATCTTGTCATATTGCTTAAGCATATGATGGTTAGAGCATTAGGAACAGAAGTTTATTAAGGCCCTCCCAACTGTAGATTCTAATATGACTTGGAATAAATTTGTCCGTATGAAATAACAATTATTTTTTATCAAAAGTTTCAGAGCCTCTGTGCCAACAGAATTCTATTTTAAAAATAAAATAAGTAACGAGAATTACCAGGGACATAAATTCTGGTCTTAGGGTTGTGTTTGCACTTCCTCCTGGCTTCTTAGGATTCTCTTGCATGTACACATGTGCTTTCAGAGTCCTGGTGCCGCTCCTCAGTCACTAGGAATTCCTCTTACCCAAACTCCATTTTGAGCCCTGAACCTGGACTGAGCCTGAAACCACCACGTAACTTACCCCCTTGGGAAAAGGCAGAGGAGAAGTGTCAGATAAAGGCTGGTTGAAGTTGGGGAAGAAGAATATAGTATCAAATGCGAGGTCTTGGCAATGGAGACCCAAACCCAGTTTTGCCTACTTGAGAATCTTGTCCAGGGCTGACAATTAGACATCACGAATTCTCGAAAAGAAATGTACAAGCAAAAATAGCCAAGTTCGCAGGTTCTTTCCTAATATTTTGCTTTGAGGTAGTGAGCTCAAGCAGCTAGCATCTGAAATGACAAGGGCTAAACCTTTGCCAGTAATAAGAATTACATCTTCACCAGCCACTCTGGTGAGTAAGACCTTCAACGGTTAATTCATTGTGTTATTTCTCTGTGATTGGGAAGAAAGGAATCACCAACAAGCAGTTTTAGAAAATGTCTCTGGTTTAAATAAAATTACCGAGATGCAATCCAACTTCAGTCCTGAGCCTGATTCTTCTACTGTGAGTCATATTCGCTTTGATAAGAGTTTAGGATTAAAATATATCACTTTCAGTCAGCCGATGTCAACTAGTAGCCATGATTAGTGCAATTACAGTCATTCTGATTGATTTCAATCATAGAGTTGGAATGTAGTAGAAAAGGTTGCTGTGCTTTCTTTTAAACACTTTTTTTTTTTTTTTTGCCGGTTATTTCTGTAGGTTAAATGTCTCTTGTAAAACAACTTTATAGATATTACAGCCATAAGTCTGAGTGACTGAGAAATGAGAAGAAAAAAAAAAAAAAGCCACCCTTTATTGAGAGTGAAGAAAGGGGAAAGGAGTGCAGTGCGTTAGGGAAGGCATTAGGTATCCAGACACATAAAGAGTCAGTCATGGAAATTTTGCTCAGTGCTGTGTGTCTGCCTCATGAAGGGACATAAAGCTGTATGGGCAGGAATCTCCAAAACTTTAGATGCTGCTGAGCCCCTTGCAGCTCTTAGAAGGAATCTATGAGTATAGTAAAATGTTATAATACAGTGCTTTGCCACTCCTAGGGTTTCCTTACAATGTAAGTATGTGGTGACTCCCAGCCGTCTCTCCCTGGAGCACAGACAAGGTGTATTACAGGGCTCAGAGCTGCTCTGGGCATCCCTCGCATAGGCCCCGCTTCTAGCCACCTGGAAAGGCCTGCCTCCGCCAGAGCTCCAAGGAGCAGACGGACCCATCTGGAATTTGCAGGTCCAGCTAGGTCCTTTGCATTAAGAGCTCTGAAATGGAGAAAATAGGATTTCAGCTGCTTTCCAGGCTTCAGAGGGTTCTTTTGGTGAGAGTCACAGTGGTGATGATGTCCCGGAGGTGTGTTCTAGGAACACGGTTTTAACACCAGGAGAATGGAAGCTCACAACCTGCCCAGAAGGAGTTTCCTGCAGGTGACAGAAGACGCATCAGTATTATGACAATAGTCCTGATCTCTCCGTTTGCACCTGCAGCCCTGCGTTAGCACGTTAAACCTTTGTAAAGCACACCTTAAATAAAACATGTTTATCATCGGAAGGAGAAAAAAAAAAAAAAAACATTTCCTCCGCCGTGATTCAGCCAAATGCCTGTCAGGGAAAAATCTATTTGACTGTGTTTCACAAGTCGTTTCTACGTCTTGCCAAAATATCAGAGAAGATAGTTCAGCAATGCTTTTTCTTTTCATGAGCGTGATTTCACTGTTGACTTCATTCTTAGAAAACAAGTTCGATCTGCTTACTAAAGCGTTCAACTCTCTGTGCTTTGCGTTCCAACACCAGCTTGGGTTTCCTGTCTCACCCAGCATGTTCCTTCTCTGTCCCTGTCACCCCCCCTCCCTCTCAGCAGGTCTCACCAGCGACACAACAGATGCAGCCAACCCAGACAATACAGCCGCCCCAGCCCACAGGGGGGCGCCGGCGAAGGGTGGTGGACGAGGATCCCGACGAGAGGCGGAGGAAATTTCTGGAACGGAACCGGGCAGCTGCCACCCGCTGCAGACAGAAGAGGAAGGTCTGGGTGATGTCACTGGAAAAGAAAGCAGAAGAACTCACCCAGACAAACATGCAGCTTCAGGTGCAGGCCGCTGTCTCTTTCCTCGGGACTCAAAGGCCCCGTGTACGGTTGGCATTTCCTGCCCCCCGGCAGGCACTTGTTGACCTAAGCGGTACTACCTCATATTCGCCCACAGAGCAACTGTGGGCTTACTCCCCAAGTTTATTCACTCCGGGACCCTGTACAAAACAAAATAAGCATTCAGTTTTAAACCAACCTTCCTACAAGGCTCTGAGGAGGCAGAGCCTGCCCAGCTGAGTTTTGGGCTGAGAGCACAGGCTTTGGTCAGATGGAGCTTCATACTCTCGCTCAGCAATTAGTTGTGTTTAACCTCCCTGGCCCTCAGTCTCCTCATCTATCAAATGGGAGTAATAACCTCGTAGAGTCGTTGGGAGTCCTAAGTGAACTCCTGTCTACAGAGCAGCTTTCCCGGTGCCTAGCACATAATAAATCTTCAGCCCGACGGTAGTTCTTTACCAGGGAGGGGGTAGCTCCGACTCCCACTAGATTACCTCTGTTTGGGTTTCATGGAAGAAAGGAACGTTTATAGTTGCTATTTTGCTCTATAAGAAAAGACATGTTCCCATCTCATTTTCAAACTCAAGATTTCAATCTTGTAGGATTTTTCCCTTTTGTGGGTGGCTCAATGGGGGACATTTTTCTAACAAGGCCGCTTCAGGGAGCATTTGAGAGAAGGGGAGAAAAGTCTAGTACCAGAGCCTCTGCGGCAGACTTGATGCTGTACAAATGATACGTCCCGGGAGTCTGTTCTCACACAAAAAGGAATGCCCCCTCCACCAGCAGAAAAGAGCAACTAAACAGATTATGTGGCAAGCATGCTGGGAGGGCAGTAAAAGTTCAGGATTATAGCCCGGTTCTCCGAGGAGCAGGGAGAAAGGCTGAAGAGGGGAGGGAAGGGGGGGAAAGATTGCCCCAAATAGGGAGGATCTGTACCTTAGTAGTTTGTAGTTCACCTTTCCCTTCCCCCACCTGGTTCTCTGTGCATCCTTAGAACGGAACACTAGGGGTGCCAAACCCCCAAAGCTTTTGCATATTCCATGCATTCAAAGGAAATGGCCTTGGGGCAGCCAATGTATAAATTGAAAATATATAAAGAAAGTTTGGGTTATGCATGGACTGCATAGGGATGTTCACATTTTCCCCTAAATTTCTCATCCTCTTTGTGGTAGACATGAGAAAGAAACTGGGAAACATATATAGCAGATATGGGAGAAGTACAATAATAAGTCCTCCCAGTGGCTTCTATGTGCATGAAGATGGGGGCTGTGTCTTGTTTTATTGCCCTGTCCCCCTACTTTCTATCCCCTCTTTCTAGTAGTGTTGAGCTAAGTTGCTGAGTCCGTGAGTGTCTGTCCTCAGTATCCGCTTGTTGAGTAAACGAAGGAGTTCCCCATCTCTGGAGTGTCCAAGCACTGACCACCTGACCACCTGGCCAGGATGTGATTGAAGGGAGTCATGCCACAGTGGGATGGCTAGACTCTAACACCTTGAAAGCCGTAGCAACTTGAAAATCTGTAGTTCTAGCCACGGCCACAGCCACAGTGGTATGTGGGAAGCTTTTAGGTAGAAGATGGTAAGCACTTTTACTATTCAGAGTAATCATGTTTTTATTTGTATGTGTATTGAAAAATGTAATTAGGACATCAGACCTTCAATTTCACAGATTTTCTTGGTAAGGATGAGGCTAAAATATTAAATAATGAGTTAATTTGTACAAACATGTTAAGTCAACAAAAACTCTGGTGCATGTGGCTCTAGCAAATATTACAGCCACTGGCTCTGCAATGACCGGAGTGTGGGAATCCCTGGAATTTGCTACCAGTTCTGAGGTTTGCAAGAGGACCATGAAAATGGCCAGGAGTTCTCAATCTTGGCACTATTGTATCTGGGGCTTGATAATTCTCCATGGTATCCTGTTCATGGTAGATAGTGGTATGCTTGAGCTCTACCCACTAAATATGAGTAGCACCCTGTACCCCACCCCCAAGTTATGACAACTGAAAAGTCTCCACACATTGTCAGATCTCCCCTGTGGGGGCACAATCAGCCCTAGTGCCTTGAATGAAGAAGCCATAAATAGCCAGCTGGCACCTATCAGATGCCCACATGTTTAAATCAGTTTTAACTAAAATGCGTCCTTGCAGAAGTATTTCAGCGTATTGACTGTGGTGCTGGAGCTTGAAAACAGAAAGAGGTCATAGCAGAGATCCAGGAGAAGTGAAGATGCTGGGCTACCTTGTGGTCAGACATGTTCATGACTTGGCCTATGCCTCTGTGTCATTGCTCTTACAAAACACATAAGGTAAATTTACCCTTCACGAGACCCAAGTCCATTAATTTTTACTGTTCTTTAGAACCATCCATGGCTAAGGAAAAGAAGATACTAGAATTCTAGCCCCTGAAAACCAGGGGAAAAAGTTTTATTTGGGCCAGTCAACAGGCACTAGAATTTTTGGTTGTTAAAGGAGTGCCCAAGGAAGGGACAGTCTCTGAAAAGACTAAATTCTTTGTGTTTTCCAACCTCTGCTTTGCTTCAGAGGGACCGAAACCACAGCCGTTCTGTGTTTTCAGTGATGCTCCATGCTCCGCATCATGCCTTGTGATGCTGGAGAGGATACGCAGCTTCTGCTACCTCTGAGTGACCCTTTCCCTCTTACTGGACCTTTGTCAAAAGAAAAAGGTGTCTCTCTTGAGGCTGGTCCAGTGAGCCAAATTTTAAGTAAACAGAAATGGAAGGTGCTAAGCAAACAAACTCTAGCCAAATGGAATATCCAAGGTCTGGATGGCCAGCTGCCACTTCTGGGTTGTTTTTTGGCATAGAACCTTTTAGCTGGGCTGCAGAGTTTCAGATTGGAAAAAATCAGACCTAAGAAAACAAAATCAAACTCCCAGACTTCATTTCCTTGTCTCACAACAAATCTGTCCCCAAGAGGTCAACATAGGTATAGGAATTGAGGGAAATATTAGAAACCACCGATCTGACATTTTCGTATAGGGAGAAACTGAGGCCGTGCAGACAGGAGGAATCTTCCCAAAAGTCACACAGAAAGCACGTAGTAGGATGAGGATGCAAGCAAGTCTTCTCTTGACCCAACCCACCGCTCTAGGATCTTTCATTGTAGAGAATTCTTAAATGAAAGGAATCCACGTGCTTTTCTCCGACAGAGTAGCTAAGATCAGCTCTGAATTCATCAACGACTGATGTGGCACTCAGTGGATTGTTTGTGTGCAGTAGACGATATGGAAATCATCTGGTCACCCATGGAAATAATTGCTTTTCTTTTTTAGTGCAAAGACACATGGTCTAAGTCGCTGCTGAAATTTTAGACACATGAGCCCAGGTTTGGGACTTGGCAAGAGAAGAGGCCAGATGGGAACTGTTGCCTTACAAATTGAAAGTCCTTTGTTTTAGCGTGAACCAAACCTGGCCTCAGCTAATCTACAGCAAAGAAAAAAATAAGCAGGGAGGGGCTATATTGTAGGGCCCATTTTGATAATTATTTTTTTGGCACAGGCTACTGCTTTGCATCAAAAAGCATTCTGGGTTTCTCATATTAACAAAATGACAACCCCAAAGCCAAAAACTCCAAATGCAGCTATTAGGGACTTTTTGGAGTACTTGTTTAAAGTAGGTTATTATGGTGTCGAATGTCTCTATAGGGGCACTACTTCATCCCCCACACAACTTTATGGGTTAAAGAACGGATTAATCCAACCACATCTAGCCTCCGACAGGTCCTATCTCAATGACTAACTGCTTTAGAGTAGCTAACCCACACGAGGTTCAAAAAATGAAAAAAATGAAGGGCTGATTTCAATCGGGTAATTCATACCTGATTATTAATACTTGTTTTTTGTAAAGTACTTTTATATGAAGACCTAGAACCATTACTATAACCCATGCGGGGAAGTCAAAAATAAAAAATAGGTGATTCGCCTCAATTCATCAAGCAAGGTAATTCAGAGTAAGAAAGTGGCCTGGGAAGGCCTGGTTTTTATTTCCCTGCTAGAGCTGCAGGCAACATTTTATTTCTTTCAGGCATTTTGAAACATTTGCTATCTGGTGGTTCTCTTCCAAAATGAATTCAAGGTGATTCTACTTGTGTTCCCTTGAAAAAGATTTTTATTTAAAATATAGTCTGTCCTCTCCTGTGTCAGTGTGGAGATTTGAAGATGATTATGCATGTGCACGGCCCACGGTACCCCCCTGCTTTCTCTAGGGCAGTGATTCTCGACCTTTCTTAATCCAAAGTCTCCTTGTGGGATCTGATGGAGGCTTGACAGGCTCTCTCAACACTATGGACCCATACAGGGACGCGAGGTTGTGTGCTAAATTGAAACTGTAGCTAGAGCTTTGGAATCAGCCCTGATAAGATTTGGAAGCACAGAACGTACTAGAATTGGCTCCCTCAGGAAATGCGAGACTTGAAATACAAGCCTATCTGAGAATACCAAAAGTAGTTAACTAATGAATAAAAAATAAAGATTGAGTCCTTCATTCGATTATTAGCTACCTAATAATCAAACGAAGGTCAAGAATCACTGCCCTAGCGAAAGCTTTCTCCATAGAAGGCAAAACAGAGACAGTCAAAAAAATAAACAACTATGTTGCCGGCGGGAACAAGGGAACTAGTCCCACCGCCTTGCTTTAGCTCAGTTTTGTGTGGCCACGGGGGAGGCCAAGCGGTGTTATTCTGAAACCCCTATTGAGAGCTCTCGTTCCTGCTGAAAGCGGCCCAATGACTTTCTATTGCATCTGTGGCCATTGGACCTTGATTTCCTCCTTATCAGCATCGTAATTACCTGTGTGTGACCCAAACAAGAGGCTGAGGGTTCTTCTTCATGGAGAATATTAATCAGCATTCATTTTCCAACTGTAAGATAACTAACGTAAGTATTAACACATTAAGAAATATGTCCTTATTCATAGGTATCTTTAAATGATGATCAGTTTTTACGGTAGTCTTCAGGTTCCCACAGTTTTACCAGACCCTCGAATTCCCAGGTTTTCGGTTCCTATACTTACGAAGCACTGAAGTGCTTTGCTAGCCATAGACAAAAGTGCCAATCAAGTCATCTGTTTTGTATGGGGCTTTGGTTAGAGGCCAAGACACCACATATGCTGTTCATAGCGGTGATTGGTGCTGTTCTGCTGTGGCCTCTCATGGAAGCAAAAGCTTTCTTATGAAACAATTTGGGGCGTGCCAAGTACTGCAGGCAGTTCGCTCCTTGTGACTGTAGAAGCCCAAAGAACAGAATTCAGAGTGTTTTTTTAAGGAAGGGGCCTTGAACACTTTGTGCCTAGGAGATCGAACACTGCCTAGGAAAGGTGGGACGGAGCAGGACATAGTTGGGGAAGAAATGGAGACTAAAATCAACCTCTCCAAGATGGCCACCAGGTGGGATTTTTTTTTTTTTTTTTCTTCTAGAAGTGTAAGAAAGCAAGAGAATCTTGTTTTATTTTATAGACTTTCCTTATTTGTTGTCTCCTAGGTCACAGAAGAAGAGTGTGGGAGGATTTAGTAAAAATTAGAGGTTGACTCCATTTTCTAAGAACAACTGTCTGCATTTATCTGCAGCTGAGCCTAGGGGTGCAGGTGTCGCAGCGGTTGCGACTTTAGAAAAGTGCTGTGTCTATAATCCAGATGCAAATGATATGTTTCATTTTGAGGCCAAATATATATATATTATATAAATATATATATTTTCTCTATATAGAAAACATGTTTTCTGTTATATATATTATATATATAAATTATTATATATTTATATATTATATATATAAATTATATATTTACATATATATGGTTTTTTCCTCCACTTTCATTTTATTTTTGTTTTGAAGTTTATTTATTTAATTTGCCACAGAGAGAGAGAGAAAAGGAGAGCATGAGCAGGGGGAGGGGCAGAGGGAGAAGCAGGCTCCCCGCTGAGCAGGGAGCCTGATGCACAACTGGATCCCAGGACCCTGAGATCATGACCTGAGCCGAAGGCAGACGCTTAATGACTAATCGACCTAGGAGTCCCTGTTTTGTTTTTTAACCAGGGGTTGCCTTCTATTTAACAGTCTAAAAGTAACTTTGTTCTACACATGCCATTTTAAGCGGAGGGAATCTGGGAAAAGCAAGGAAGGCTGTCTGAATTTAAATGGGCATAAAATCAAAGAGGAAAAAACTAGTATTTAAGGCTACAGTAAGTTGTCCTATATATAAAGTTGTCCCACTAACCCCAGAATTGAAAAGGGCCATTTTTGGCTTTGATAGGGCCCTTTACCCAATCACACTCCATTGAAGGTGGGAGATGCAATTCACCGTCCTGAATGTTTTCAGATTAAGAGCAATTAAGCGATTTGTCATTAATGCTAATTTCTCAGATAGGCATTTTTATTTTGTAAAATTTGGAGAAAAGTTTTCGTAGATGAGATTCTTACTATTTTGTTATTTATGTTAGTCAACATTTGATTACTTATATTTTGCAAATGAATTTGGAAATGGATATTTTTTAAAACAAGTTTCAAAGAAATTTTTTTACTTAACTTGTAGAATCCCAGACTTACTTTTTTTAGGTGATAAATACATGCCTGAAAAGCCATGTTCATAAAGAAGTGTAGATACAACTTAATGACAGCAATGTTAAAACACCCTTTTCTGTGTGCATGTTTTTTTTTTAAAGTCTCCCACATGTGGAGTACAATGTCTGGCAGCCGCAAATGAACACTGGCCAGAGAGAGGGTAATATTTATCACAACTATAAAATGGCTTGTTTGAGATAGTGCTATATTTACAGTTTACTTTTATCAAGTGGAAGCACCTTAGAACCAACCAATCTATTCTACATTCATATTTGTAGATTGTGGTGCCAAGTACATTATTCTACAAAGCTATCAATCGGTCTTTGTGAATTACTACATGAAGTGGAGATTCGAGGCTCTTATCTAAGTAAATTAAAAACACACACACACATATGCAATCCATAACACCCTGATATTGATGGTGGAAAAAGTTTATAGACTGAAATTAGCCAAACTAGTTAATGAACCAATCAAATTAATTTAATCGTAGCCAAAGCTTCATTGGCCCTTGCCTTCCAGGGCTGACCTCACCCACTAGTAGAGGATTAACATTTGTTCCATGTGCTTCCATGCCTTCTACTAAGCAGACGTCAGGCAAGGATGTGCTCTGCTGAAATATAGCCCGTTTGACAATTCTTTTGGGAAATCTGATGGTAGATGGGTCGGGTTATTCTGAGGACATTTCAGTCTGAAGCCACTAATTCTGCCACTCAGTGCTTCCCAATGCATGTGCAACATTCACTTTCTTCGCATATTGAATGTCAACCTGAGCTTACCAGTGTGAAGACGATTATTATGAATAGCTAAATTCAGTGATTGCTCAGTATATGCTAGGCAATATTCTCAGCGCTCAGTATGTACTAGGCAATATTGCCTCATTCAGTCCTCACAACAACTCAAAGAACTTTATTCCGGTTTGATCCCCAATTATAAAGAAGGTCTCTGAAATTCACTTGGCTTAGGATTCCTGCCTGGAGTCACCCAGTAAGCGTCGAGTGGAGATTCCCACCCAAGTCACCTGGCTCCAGAGTCCACCACCTAAAGGGTGTGCTCTGGACTTTTAATAGGATTCAGCTCTTGAGTTAAAATCTGGTCTTTTCAAGAAGCCCCTGGTAAATGTGAGGGCCAAATTAAAGGGAAGCTACACATTTTCAGGTAAATCCCATTAAATATTATCCTTAACGTCATTCAGACACAATAGAAAAGTTTGCCAATATCACTGTTGAAAGTGCATGGGGACTTATACTCTCTGGTCCTTTCAACACGTCTCTGATATGTCTCTTTCCAGAATGAAGTGTCCATGTTGAAAAATGAGGTGGCACAGCTGAAACAGTTGTTGTTAACACATAAAGACTGTCCAATAACAGCCATGCAGAAAGAATCACAAGGATATCTAAGTAAGTCGTTGACTTTTTTTTCTTTTCTTAGTGTCCAATATTTTTGCCACTAATTTTGCATTGGATTTTATTGAAAGAGCGAAAGTAAAGTGTAGATTGCACACCCCAGCAGATGTCATACTAGAACTCTTCAGTGGCTGCCAGACTATTGCACCAGGGGGATCCCTCTTTTCTGACCCCATCCCCATGCCCACCACCTCCCGATAATTTCAGGCTAGACTTTCCCTGGCATTTCACATTGTAAAATCGTACCGAATTTCAGTTTCGCAGCCAGTAGGAAAATACCAGTGGGCTAGCCATCTTCCAGAGAATTCCAGGGGCTGGGGTAGAAGCCCTGGGTGAATCACATCCAATGCCTAAGGTATGCTGCCTGTTATTCACTGGGCTGAAAAGCTAGTGACCTGGTCTTAGTTTTCCGATGAGTAAAGTGAATCCCTTTCTGTAGACCCCAGTTTCTGCATCTGGAATGTCAATAAGTTAAATGCTAGCTGAGTGGGGGATGGTGGGAGGAGCAGGGATTCATGGCTGAAGGTCAATTTATTTTTAAATAATTTTTTAGATTGAGCAACACAGATTCTCCCACCACATGTGAGTATTTTTCCACATTTGATCTATGGATGGCTATTTGAAGATACAAACATGGGGAAATTTACATCCCAAGCCTTGAACACATGAAATCATGTTGCTGGTGTAGAAAGCATGGCTTTGCTTGTAGCTATAAAGTGGGAAGGCATAGCTTTTGACTACAGTTTAAAATAAAGTTTTGAAATTAACGTCCAGGAGCAAATGTGTGAAACTCTTCTATTTCTAGTAAATGCCTAGTAGTGTTTCCCTGAGTAGCCCACAGGTCCCCCCAAGAAGAGCTATATTGGTGTGTGTGTGTGTGTGCTTTCTCCTAGGTCCGGAGAGCAGCCCTCCTGCCAGCCCCGTCCCAGCTTGCTCTCAGCAGCAGGTTATCCAACACAACACCATCACCACTTCCTCCGCCGTGAGTGAGGTGGTGGGAAGCTCCACCCTCAGTCAGCTCACCACTCACAGAACAGACCTGAACCCCATCCTTTAAAATCTGCCGGTGGGTCAGACCTTGCCTCCAAGAAGAGCTGTCGCATATCATGCGTCCTTTCTTTTAAGGGCATTTTTAGAATTAACTCAGACCTGGAAGACTCCTCAGCCCTTCAGAGACTGGCTTTCGTTTTTATAGTTATTATGGAAATGTCATCTTTTATACTTAGTTATATAAGAAAAAAAAAAGGGAGTTATGCAATTAATTAATCTATCAGCTTGGGAAATGCTTTGGTGCTTTTCTCCAATTTTCTGGTACCAGTTAACTTGTTTATAAACTGAACTCTTTCTGTATATAGACATGGTTTCATTCTTATCAGTCCAACCCTTTGCCTGAAACATCGAACCTTGTTAAACCGCAGCTTTTAGCCAAAATGAGGCATACCTAGATGTCACGTAAACGGATGCGGGGTAACTGGGTGGTGAGTCTGATGATCTCGTAATACACGTTGAGTTTGTGCCGTGATGTCACCAGAATTCCAGATAAACAGAGCCTTTTCCAAATTTTTGTCTCTTCCTATAAAAAAATCATAAGATCCGTTGATGTCCAAATAAAGCCGCCAAGCATCTCACCCCCTCTCCACCTCCCCTTGGTCCACTTCCTCGAATTATCCTCTGATTTCCTCCAATCTTCCTTTCCATTTCCACCTTTTCCCGGGCTTCCTGTGAACTCTTCATTTTTACTTTCTTCTGTTTTATGTTTCCCCCTTTAGCATCGCAGGTAAAGAAGAAAATAATGCTTAAAGGGAACAAAAAAAAAAAGCAAATCTCAAAAATATGGATCTAGCCATTGCTTTCCTTGCCCGTCACCCACAGCTGGAGTTCATTCACCTCTTGCTTTTTACAAAATGGTAGGCAGGAGATGTTTAATGTGCCTGATTTAATGTTTTTAATAATCAGAGCAAATAAAAGGTGGCTTAGCCATAGGTGAGGCACTGCTGAATACCAGCTGTGGACACACCAGGGAAGGGAGCCTTGTAAGCCTCGATTGTGAAGGTCTAGATTATGATGCGGGCCATAACATCGCACCCTTGAATTACAGCTGGTTTTATATGGCCTGTCTATAAGGTTGAAAATCCATATGCTATATAATAATTCAGAAGGGCTCTATTCACTACACAGATTACATTGTTCAATCATCAGCTGCTAATAGACTTTTATTTATTTTTTTTTTTCTTAAGCCTATGGAACTGGCTTTGCTGTTCTAGTGGGTGAAAGCAGACGTACCATTGGAGGAACAAAGAGAGAAAGAAAACCTGACGTTTCCATAGGGGTGCTTTCAGCCCTCCCAGAACAGCCAAAGCCTTCTTTGGCTGCTCAAAGAATCCCATGGAAGTGGCCAATCCACTCTTCAGAATAATTCTGATTTATATTTCCAACAACTTTCGACTTGCCCATTATGGAAAGCAGATAGTCCCGAACCACAGTTGTGCCTCCTTGAAACAAGCCATTCTACTGTGTTAATGTTTTAATATCACATCTCGCAAGTTACAGGGGCTAATGTTTCCCTCTAGCAGTCTAGACAGGTGCTGGTGTTTCATCTCCACTTGAATGCTTGACCTCCTAACACGAGAGTGTGTGTGTGTGTGTGTGCATGCGTGCACATGTGCACGTGTGTGTATGTGTGTTCATGGGATTTAAAATAATAGTATTTTACAAAAAGTGTAGCTTTTATAAGAGATCAGGAAAGGGAAAGACATGTATGGTTGTGTGACTATGTGTTTATCTCTCACTATAGCATAAGAATCTATTTTGGAGAAAAAAATATGAGGGTCATGAAGCATGATTTTTATAACTAGTTTCAGTTTTATCTAAAAACTTTTCAAATCAGTATTTATCAACTTTTTTTTTTATGTATGCAGTGCTTTCAAAAGAAACTTTGAGTGTCCAGGGAAACTTATGACTGGCTATGCGATCTAGAAATCAAAACAAAAGCAAAAACAAAACAAAACACACACACACATAAACAAAAAAAAATTTTTAAATTAAAAAAAAAATGCAAAGGATTTTCTATTATATTTTAGACAAACATATCTTTTTTTAAGTATTTTAAATACTGAATTCATAGTTGTTTTGTTTTGCATCCCAGCAGTAACAGCTGAATGGTTGAACCTAACTGGCTTCCTAAGAAATATTTAAGATATATCTGTATTCTGATATTAAATTTCATTTTTTCAAAATTCCTTTCTAGGACCATGTATGTCTCTCTCGAAAACAGAAAAAGAACTCATTGAAATGTTTGCTCGGGTTTTAAATTTTTAATGTTTTTCTTATTTTTTGCTTTAAGTAAACAAAAACTTTTCTTTACTGCATGTATAGCACTTAATGAAATGGATTTTTTAAAAATCCACTGGTAATATCAATGTCCAGGGAGTGGGCTGTCACTAAAATTATGGTTTACTTTACTTCTGTTCCACCTCTTGATTGAATATTTAGTTGTTAAGCTGAAAGCCTCTGTAGTGAAGAACTTGCCTGAGTTTTCTTAATTCAGCAGCTTGACAGTTTGACTGATGTGCATTATATAGAGCTCAATTATGTCTGTTTTTTATGCTAAGTAGGCAAACCAACCACACACACACGTTAGCAAACGGCTCTCAACGTATAATTAGAATAAACTGTCTTCTTGTTATACTTAGAGCCTTTAGGTATGTTCATTAGCAGTGTGGAAATACAGTAAAATGGAAGACGCCAGCTCGTTGTCGGAGCGTCCTGAAACCCTGAACAGAAAGGCTCGTTGGTTAAATCCACACTCAGCTTATCAATATTAAGTACTTCACTGGAAGGTCCAGCCTTCATCAGACCATAGAACAATCAGTCTGCCTGAAACCCCTCTGTGCCCTCCATTTTTTGCCAATCTGGGAAAACATCTTTTTTCTGCCCCATTCTCATCTCCCACTCAATTCCTGGGTCATCCATCTGTATCTTCACGGAGCCATTGTAATGACCTACAGAGCACCCATCCTGAGGAGGGAAGGGCCCTGCAACACTGCCTCTCCTCATTCATGTGTGGGTTTTTCTATTGGCAGCATCTGCCCTTGAAGTCACTGCCAGCCTACCTGGAAATTTCTACAGTGCTTTGCCTGCCTTCTGTGATGGGACTTGACTTAGATAGGTACCCCCAATGGCATTTCTACCAGGTGATCCTAAATTGAGGCGTCTACATCGTATTTCCTCTTAAGACATTTCCCAACATATGATGCCAGGACAGGTGGCGTAAATCCTGGCCATGGATGAACGTACTCATTTTAAAGTCTGTGTTAAGCTGATGTTTTCCCTTTATACCCCCACTCACCCCTCCCTACCTCCACGTCAGTGTGCGCGAGTCCCAGTGTTCACACGGCCCGTGGGAGACGGCAGTTTCTGCGGTGTCACTGAACGAACTGTGATAATTCGGGTGACTCACTTGGAGCAAATGCTCTTTGGAGCCTAGCCGGTCAAAGAAATCAAATGCAGCGCCTGTTCTGAACAGAGGGGCGTCAGTGGTGAATGTTACAGGAAATTTGGTTGCTGTTACGTCAATTTTAGTGTGTCAGTTGAGTTCGCCATTAAAATCTGAAACCAGCTGTGGTGAAAGACCAGCCTCTGGCTGGGGAGTTTTAAGCATCAGTAACTGCTATCAAACTAGCCATCCAGTTAGGATAGAATGTGCTTCTTTTTGGTTAATAAAAACCATCGAAGAAAATATATATGTATGTATGTGTGTATACAGTGGAATTCAAGGACCAAAGCAAAATTTGAACAGGAATCTATTAATTTAGAATTTTATAAGATATTTATTAATAAATGTTATTTTAAAACATTCCATTTGAACAGTATTCTTCTGTAGGATCTACTTGTTTTTAAGTATTAGTTCATAATAAACTACTCTAGTTGTGTATATCTTCATTTTTCAGGGTTTCAAAAGGCTATTCTCCATCATTTGGTGGAAATGTTTTGCTTAGATCTCTGTGCATAGAAATTTCAAGGATTTTTATTGCTCTGAGTTTTTTTAATCTATGTTCTGAATGGTTTTTTAAAACATTTTTTCTTTTTTTTTTTTTAATTTTTAAAGTAAGCTCTTTCCTTTAGGAAGCAGAGTTGGGCTAAAGGGAATCAGTAACTATAACTGGAACAGCTTTCTTGTAAAAGTGTAGAAACAACTTCATCTCTGCTTCTCTCCACCCCACCCTAATTTCCTAGAATGCCTTGCACTATTCAGCTTCCTTAGTGCTCTCTTTGTCCTGTCCCAAACAATGTGCCGTAGCTTTAAGCCATTCAAGTTCTATTATGCAGTATATCTGAGAAGGAAAAGGAAACAACCCATTTAAATTTGAATAAAACTGTGCCTATGAGAACAGTAGCTATTTAGAGTCTCTCTTCTGCTTTTAAAATAATTTATATTTTAAAATTGCACTTTAGCTTTTTCAGTCCTCTCTGTTTCTCTGGTTCTCTCTCAAAGCCCCTCCCTGTCCTCACACTTGCCTTCTGCTCTCCTCTTTCCAACTTCCCACCCTTCTCCTCAGGCTCTGAGCTGCATCATTTAAAATACTTTACAGAATATTTGCACCTGTGCTTGCGTTCCTTAGTATCCTAGCAAAAACATGTCCCTCACGTCAGCCTAGATGAGGCCTGCTACGAGAAAACCAAGGAGAAGAGCCAGTTTATACTCTTCAACTCTTTATTCATAGCATGTTTTTTTTAAAAAAAAAATGTTATGCAACAGATGTGAGGCAGCAGCTAAGCTACACTTAAGAATTTTCTATCTCATCCTCCAAACCAAAGTGTCCTGAATGAGCCAGGAGACTTACTCTTTTGTGCACCATGGTGCATGTGGACTGTGGTCCCAGCCGTCTCTTTGAGGCTGCGGAAGTAACAGTGGCCCTGTTTCATTCCTAGGTCTCAAACATACAATGTTGCCTTGTGACATAATTAGGGACAGCACCTGTATTTTACAATGATAATCTGAGAAAGGACAAGAAGACACTGAAGCAATAAACTTACCAGTAAAATTCAATACCAAAACAAAGAAATGAAAACAAAAACAAAAACATCATTTCATGATGTTGTGAAAGTGAAAAAGTGTATGTCCGCTCAAAATATTTTACTATTTCTTGTGGAGTTTTTCAGTGATGTAATGCTTATAGCCAAATTGCTTAAAGAGTGTTTATATATTTTTTTCCTTATAAATTGTCTATTTTTTAAAAAAAAGAAACTATTTACCACAAGTTGAAGAGGGGGGTAAGGCCAAATTGCCAGCATTTGTTAAAAGATTAATATTCTTAAGTGGCACTCTGATACGTTTCCAAGCTTATCATCAGAGGGGAATCAGTAACGATCAGCTCTTGTATTTCGACCAACTTATAATATGTAGCTCATTAGAAATCAGGATTTAGAAAGCTCTTCATAAGCCATTTAGGATTTCCTACCTTGAGTTTCATATTATAGAACTTTCTAGGATTTTTTTAAAAAGAGAATTATTTTAGCCTCAGGACTGAGAATGTGGAACGTGAATAAATTAGCTTTAAGTATATTGTTAAAATCTTATGCACAATAAGCTCATTAGATTCTAGTTGGCTCCTTTAGAATACCAATGCCATTGACAGGAGATAATGTAAGGTATCAGCCGTGCTGCAGTGGAGGGGGTTTCAGAGAAGGGGCCCTTCCCAACCAGCCAGCCAGTGGAAGAGAAGACCTACTCACCCTCTTTCCTTCTACGTTCTGTTAAATCACACCTGCCTCAGAGAGAGGAGTTCTGCCTTTGAGGTTTGGCTTAGAGAAATGATAAGCTTGAAATGTTCTCCCTGGAGAGGACATGGGGTTTGGGATCTTCTGAAAAGGCCCATAAAAATGGCTCTGTTCAAACACAATGTTCTAGGACAATTGGAATATAAATATTGTCCAAAACTAGAACTTAAAAAAAAAAAAAAAAAAGTTTAGCCTTGTGCAAAGTAAGTGCTAACTAAGGAAGTCCCAAAAAAAAAAAAAAAAAGGTGCTGTCACTTTAAGTTCTGGACTGGGGGGATGTTTGTAATTGTAAACAGCAAAGCATTTATGTTTGTCTGTCTATTTGTAAAGCAACCACCTTCCTTACTGGAAGGAGAAAAAAAAAATTGGGAGTACATACATGTAAATACTTGCTACAGCATTTAATATGTTCAATTTTATGTTAAGGTTTTTGTTGCATCGTGAACACGTTTATTGTTACCAATGGACAATGAGTTCATGAAGACTGTTCAACTAGGTCAGATTTTTACATCTCTTTTGAGCAAGAGGAGACAAGATTTTGTGCATTTGTACAAATGTTAATATCACTGCAATTCCAATATAATAAAGCACTCAAATGCAAACAATACATGTAACTTCTGTATGCTGAAATTCGGGTTTGGGGATAACGGTATCTATTCTGCAAATGGTCTCATTCTTGCCTTGTAAATCAAGGCTTGGTCTTTCAGGATCATGATTCTCTAGGGACAGAAGGAGGTGAGATTTTCTCCTTCCTAGACCACCACTGTGCTCCCACTGCCTCCTCCATCCAACTTCCCAACTGAGGCCACCAGTCTAACACATTCACAGTGGGGGGCCAAACAACTAAACTTTGCTTTGGGGTGAACAGATTTTAGCAGTCAAGAAGAACAGCCGGCATAAGTTCATGTTCAAGATGTGTAGGAGCCAAGAAGCACATGCTGGCCACTCAGGCAATCAAATCCTGGAGTTCTTTGCTTGGCTTCCACAGAAGTCCTAACTAAGGTCACAGTCTTAGCCCCTTTAGGTGTGCACTCTACGAGATATCTCCCTCCCTTCCTTCCCCTTCTATTTTCTTTCCTTCTGCTTCCTTCATTAAATGTTTTAGTCACTCTCCTCTTTCCCTCACATTCAATGTCTGATCCATCAGCGTGGCCAGAATCGAACCAACATTGATCACTAACTTTGCTATTATAGCTCTGTCCAAATTACCAACACCTCTCACCTGATTATTTTTTTTTTTTAAGATTTTATTTATTTATTTGTCAGAGAGAGAGAGAGCACAAACAGGCAGAGCAGCAGGCAGAGGCAGAGGGAGAAGCAGGCTCCCCGCCGAGCAAGGAGCCCGATGTGGGACTCGATGCCAGGACCCTGGGATCATGACCTGAGCCAAAGGCAGCTGCTTAACCAACTGAGCCACCCGGGCGTCCCTCTCACCTGGATTATTGCAACACTCTCCTAACTGGCAGCCAGAGGGAAACTTTGAAAAGGGAAATCAGACCGTGTCCCTCCACTGCTCAAAACCCTATAAGGACTTCACCCCTGGTTTAAAGCAAAAACCACCTTCCTTACTCCGGAGTCTGTAAAGGCCCTCCCTGACTTGCCCCCTCATTAATTCTCTGAGCTCCTCTCCTACCATTTTCCTCCCCCCGCCCCCACCACCTCTCCAGCTCCACTGACATCCTCAAGATTCCGCAAACATTCCCTCTACCCAGAATATTCTTCTCCCAAATGTCAGCATCACTTCCTCAACTGCCTCCCAACTCTTTAAGCCTTTCCTGACCATCCTATATAAAATTACACCACCTTCACTCTTCGTTGTCACCTGCCTGGTGCAGAATTATTTTCTATAGCATTTACCAACATCTAACATAATTTTTATTTGTTATTTTTTTATTGTCCGTCTCCCCTAAGTAGAATGTAAGCCCCACAAGAGCAAAGGGCATTTTCTGTTTCGTTCACCCTTGTGACCCAAGATCTAGAACAATCATACACAGTGGGCCCACAATAAACATTTGGGGAATGGATAAACTTCTGTTTCCTTTCTGTCTTCTTTCTTGATCTCAGAACCCTCCAACCCAACCACCTGGTCCTTTGGCCACACTGTCATATTTTAAAATCAAGTACCAGGATGTGTCATCTGACACACAGACTGACAGGATATTTGAAATTGGGACAGAAACAACAATTTGGGTGGAGAAGATGACTGCTGTTCTAATGGCAATCCCATCTGTTATATTTACATTTAGACCACTCACTACACTCATAGTTCCCAAGAGAGTCTTTCTAATGCCCATCCCACACTCATTTGCAATTTCAAAGCCATTACTATTGGTTAAAAAAAATTGTTATGATCCCACATTTATACTTCGAAGATAGCAGCTCTAATCTCCATTCTATGTTTCATCCCTTTGTCTCTGGAGCTTCATAATGTCCTTTTATCTTAGAATCGCTATTGTGGTCAGTTATTGGTCGGTTGCTGGATCACATTTTAATTTTGCATTACATATTTTCTTATCCAAGAAAAACAGTGTTTTATCAACACAACCTGCCTTGTGGTTTGGAACCTAAGTATCTTCACTATGAGATCATAAAACTCCGAAGCACGATGAGCCCCCTTTTCAAAGTAATTGAAAATAAGACACTTTGTGAGATTTGTTCCCATGGTAGTAATGCTGATTTCATCAAAACAGGCAAGAAAATTAGGCCTCAGAAGAGAAAAAATAATATATCGATTTTTAAAATAAAGAGTCTGGGTTTAGACTTGCAACACTTTAGAAGCTACATCTTTTGGCAACTATAGATGGTTTTTAAAAATGACTGAAAAGATGCATCAATTATCTCATCTAAAAAATAGTAGTAGTAGACCTAGAAAAAATAATAATATTGAAAATGGTCGTATTTAAACCTCAAAAGTAATTCATAAATCTTTTAGTAACCACTAAGTTTCATCCTATATGTTGTCAGGTACTGTGTCTTTGCTTGTATCGTATTTCCTTGTACTAACTGGAAGCTGAATCACAGCATTGTCATCAATCTTCCATAAATCAACATAGACCCAATGGGCTATAAAAGGTCCCCTATAAGTCACTTGCACTTTTCAGAAAGGAGCTGCCTGTGTGTTTTTTAAAACGAATAAAAAAGGAAGATCCTACATTCACAACACATTTCTAATTCCTTAATATCAGCAAGAAAATTGTTCTGAGTGTCTGAGCATGATTGTATATACACAGGATAAGTCTGTGATCTACTATTACTACATTTGCATTATCTTAAATGAGCACTCTTCTACTTAAGTTGGCTTGCTGACATTGATCAATCTTAGAGTGAATCTGCTTAAAGAAAGAGAAACCCTGTCAAGGAGGCTTGAGTGAAGCTGGATTTCTTCTAAGGCTGTAAGAGATCGCTCATGGAGCCCAACCAAGGGCAACTATTCCAACACCTCTGGAAAGTCATTAAATAGCTCATCTCTCTGGCTCATCTGTCTCTCTCGGGGCTGTATCATTCCTCATTCTGTTGTGTGTCTGCTTCTCTCTCTCTTTCTCTCCTTCCCTTTCTGTCTGTCTCTGCAAACTGGTGTGTATACTCACTTAACTTGTTTCCATGTGGGCCCATCATTTCTGCTCCAAAATGACAACCTCAGCCTCCAGCATATCTTTGGTTTTCTAGTTCAAACACCCAACATCAACTCAGTCTCTTTCCACTCTGATATCCCGGAAGAGAGCATCTCATTGACCGGATGGGGTCAGGCATTTAATCCTTCCACAATCAACTGTGTTAGAGAAGCAGGGCTCCGTGCTTTTAAAGCTCCTACTTCAAGGGGCAGAAGTGGATTTCCAAAAAGGGAGTGAGGAGCAAATGATTGCTAAAGGGAAATCGTTGGTCTGTCTCAAACAACTTATATAAATTTAGTCATTTACCCTTAAAACATACCAAGAGAAAAAAGTACAGAGAGGAGATTAATGTGAAGCTGGGCATAGAGTAAACAAATGTTTGTTGAATGAATGAATGGTTAATGAGTTATCGTTTTAGTGACAGCTTGGAATTGAAACAAATAGAATATCCATTAGAGATCAGGTAAAAGTAATTTTACCAAGATAAGAAATTTTCTGGATATTATAGCTGTTTGTATAAAAACTAACCATCAGAAAGAGTGAGAATGATTTTAGTTTGTCACGTTTACCAGGATTTCCCATTCTCTTGCTTTGAACTGACTGCTTACACTTAACACTTTTCGAGAAAGACCATTGCTATATATATTTTTTATATATAATCTCCGTACCTGATTCCAGTGTCTTTGTGTTTGTAAAGGTGACAGCATAATGTCTCCAAGGTGAGGTTAAGAAACACTCTTGTCTTAAAACTCCCTCCAGGTTCTATACTAACTAACGAAGCCTTTGTGACAAGGAAACAGGACAGTTTTTATCAATAAGCCTCCAAGAAAGCAAGAGAATTGCTATAAAGAAGACTAGACCAAGAGCTTAAAAGAATATAACAACCTGGAGTCAGATTTAATAGTTCTTCATTTGAATACCAAATTGCCCATTGATTTCCTATATGACCTTAAACAAACACAGATTTCTGTTCCTAACCTGCCTCCTTTGTCAGTATAAACACACAGGGAGTGAAGTAGGAATTATTTCTGTAGTGCCTATCTACAGAATTCAGCCTAATACCACTACCACACATTTCTCTGGAAATTTCTCTTCCCCCTCTCTATTATCTGACTCCTCCAGAAGATTCCATGGCCCAGCCCTCTGGCCATAGCTTCTTAGTCCAATACTCTGCCCCTAACTTCCAATGGAACAGTGAGCCCCAGCAACAAGATACTTAGATACGAGACCTGGAGAGTCAGTCTCTCCTTTCTCTCTCTCTCTCTCTCTGGAAGCTTAGAATTAAAAAGATGCAAAACGTAGGAGCTACCAGGATCCAAGTTTCTGCCAGGTAAGGGAACTCAGTCTATAGCAAGAGAAAAATAAAACCAAAACAGCAGAAGCAGAAGCAAGAGGCAGAAAGAGAGTTCTGGAAATGGTCATTTCCTGTTGAAATAGTTCTTAATGGTTTACTGCAACCACATCCCTCCTCCTAGCATGGTCTTACAGTCAGATAGCCCAAGGTCCATCTGATAAATCTCTTCTTTTGCTTGAGCTAGTTCGGGGGAGGGTTTCTTGGAAGCAATAAAGGTCTAGTTAATGCTCTATTCCTAAAGCTACCATGAGTAACCACTTGAAGGACTTCTTCAGGCTTCTGAGTGTCTACCATACTGATGGAGGAAAGGAGATGTCACGTCCCCAGCCAATCCAAGCAGATGCAGCTCATTCTCATTCCACACACCAGGATATTATGATACTTGAATATGCGTTGAAGGTGGCTCCTTAGACCTACAAACTATATGTACTGAAGGACATCCATACTATTTTTCTGCTTAAGGAAAGTTTGCAAAGCTAGCATTATATTTGCCTAGAAATGGAACTATTATAAATATTTTGATGAATGGATAAAAAACTCTAATGTCTTTCATTCCCTATATGTCCTAAGGTACACAATAAAATGTTTGTTTAAGTAGTACTTTTGACTGCAAATAACAGACAACTTGACTTCCAGTGGCTAAGGGGTTTGTTCTTACATAATAGGAAATCTAGAGATAGGACTCTTGGCACTGATCTGGAAATGAAATGTCGTCAGCCCCAGCAGCTCTACAATACTCTTGACCTCTCCTTCATGCCTCTTACCTCCTGGTCACAATATGGCTGCTGATGCTCTACAGCACATCCCCAGTCAAGGAAGAGAGAAGGCAGAATGATCAACACCAGGCACACTCCCTGTTGTCCTTTTTTATTTGGAAAACAAAAACTATCCACGGATCTCTCCTCCCCTAGTCAACCCAGTTGTGTTTACACTGGCCACTAGTAGGTTATCTGGCCACTCTTAGCTTTAAAAAAGGCTACAATAGTGGGAAACAGGATCATCGTGCCTGCTTAGACCCAAGCTTCCCAACTAGTGTTCTGTGCTGCATAAGGCCTCTGGGTTACAGTTCAGCCACATCAAACGGATCTCATCTCCAGCTGTAGCAGGGCCCTTCCAGCTGGTTGTTTCTGGCTTCAAACATGGTCTTCCAGAGAATCTTGCAGGGTCACCTGAGAAGAGTGGTGTCCAATGACGTACCCCTAGTCCCTTTAGGTGATGAGCATAGGAAGCAACATCTGGCTCTTGCTGACCACATGCTAAGCTTGGCCATGGAGGCAGGCCCAGGAGCAGCCGGCTGCAGAGTCCGCAGTGGTGCTCAGGGACAAGTGGCCTGGGGGATGCTAGACAGGTTTCTAGAGCAGGTGTTCAAGGAGATTGGAGAACCTCAGCTGTGGTTGGGGATCTGGGAAGTTAAACAGGGGCTCCTAGTAGGACCAACTCTGGTTGATTACCCCCGATTTCAGCCTTCCCCTGTACCAGAAATTTCTCTCCATGTACAGTTGCTGTACCATTTTAGTAACAGCCAACCTGCCCGAGGCCAAGTGAGGTTTGAGAAAGCAACACGTCGTGTTTCAGTAGTTTCCAGTTCACAGAGTGCTCTCACACATTCCCATTTACGTGTTCTGCAAATCACAGCTTCATCAGGATTTTCAGATCCTTGGTATGAGAAGTTTGGATTTATAATACATTCACATTATTACATAAAACTTTAACACTGTATGGGGCGCCTGAGTGGCTCAGTGGGTTAAAGCCTCTGCCTTCAGCTCAGGTCATGATCTCAGGGTCCTGGGATCGAGCCCCACGTCGGGCTCTCTGCTCAGCAGGGAGCCTGCTTCCTCCTCTCTGTCTGCCTGCCTCTCTGCCTACTTGTGATCTCTGTCAAATAATAAATAAAATTAAAAAAAAAAACTTTAACACTGTATCTGTCAAAAGAATGTTAAGACTTCAAAAAAGTCCTTTCAACTGTTACAAATTTTGAATTGCTGTAAATGTGGTTCTAGTTTTTTTTTTTAGTCACCAATTTGAATGAGCAAAATTGTGATGACTTTCACGAATTTGAAGAGATTGTCCAAAAAAAAAAAAAAAAAAACCCACTGGAGGAGAAATTATATTTAATCATTTCAACCCTGAAATCTGATTATTAAAATTTAGGTTTGTGGGCGCAAGCTTGAGTTCCTCATTTAAAAAAAATTAGAAAATGTTTTATTTGGAAGTTTTACCCAAATTTAATAATTCATTTCTTTCTAAATATTTTTTATTTTTCTTATCATAATTATATAATATGAAGAGAATGTAATAGATTTGCTTTCTCCAAGCCCCATACCGATGTCTCCAAATCCCCTCCAGGTTAGCACAGAGAACTGTGCAAATTTAATCATTTTCCATGTGTCAAGTCATGAAAAATGTTTGGAGGCACTGACTGAGACCATCCATTCCCAGGGGTGGACATGCCACCATCCTAAAGGCACCGTGGTCCTTTTTTGCAAAGACACGGAGAATGAATGGCAGCTGGGCAGCCACCAGCATCCGCCATGGTGGGTTCTAAGTTTCCATTGTATTCATTTCAGGGCATTGGGTAATTGTGTGCTTATTTCCTTAGCTCTCATTTAAAGGTATGCTAAGACTTGGCCCCCAGTACAAAGTAATTAAGTGAAGCTTCTCCATGCATAGCTCCTTTCTCCAGATGTCTTGTGGTATGGTTCAATTACCTTAATAACAACATTACAGAATAACTCCATTTTGAACAGATTTTTTTTTTCTTTTTTTGCCAGGCATAAGCCAAGCCAAGCATTCTAGCTGAATTGGGATGGCCACACTGTTTGCTGTTGTTCTCTTGCCACCTCCCAGCCTCTGAGAACAAAGCGTTTCGAGAGGAAAATTCCTGGTGCAAAACCCTTCTACCTGCATTTCATGGGGGGAACTGAGTCTGCCTTGATCTCCTTAAATTTTGTATTATCTATGGCTCTCCCTGTCACTTTTCTACCTGTGATTTAGTTTGCTATGCATTTATTTAGCACTTACACTATGCTAGTGATGAGGGAGCAGAAGGCAAGCTGAGGACAAAGCAGACGCGAACACCTTGAACCAACCCCGTCCCCGACTCCCAGGTGGGATCTGTGTGACCTTCCTTAGGAGTTCTCAGCTGCCCTAAAATTAAGGGAAGGGAAAAACAAATGGCTAACGAATAGAGATCACAGTCCTGCAGGACACGAGTCTCCCTGGGTTTACAAATGTCTTAGTGACTTACAAGGAAAAAGCATTCTTATCCAGAAACCCATAGACTCAATTTCATGGAGCCCTAACATCACTCTCCCCTCCATAGTGATGCAGGAAACAAAGGCAGAAGGAAATGTAGATAAAATTAAATGTCCTTAATAACCTGCAGCCCATTGATGAATCCTTGAGGCAGGCAGACTATAACATTCCTCCAGGAAACTCCCAACTGTCTTAAAATCAATGCTTTGCTAGAGGGAAAAATTACCTTAGCTTGACAATAGCAAGGTCTCCAGAGGCGCCTGGGTAGCTCAGTGGGTTAAAGCCTCTGCCTTCAGCTCAGGTCATGATCTCGGGGTCTGGGGATCGAGCCCCACGTTGGGCTCTCTGCTCAGTGGGGAGCCTGCTTCCCCCTCTCTCTCTGCCTGCCTCTCTGCCTACTTGTGATCTCTCTGTCAAATAAGTAAATAAATCTTTAAAAAAAAAAAACAAAAAAACATCTTTTTTGCATCAAAGACATCTCAAGAATTCTTTCTTGGCTGTTGGCTCTGGACCCCAACACTCCAAACTACACCGCTAGTATGGAGGGCACAAAGGTGATTTACCCTAGAATCGGCCCAGGATGCCGGACGATGGTGTACTGAAATTAGAGAGACCAAAGGCCGAGAAATACTTGGATCCTATTCTGGGGAGGTGATTTGTCTAGGGTGGCAGGGCAAGAAGAGGAGTGAAGACGGAAACTGAAGCAAGATGGTGACAGTCTAAAGAATTTAAACTTTAAGCAACAGAAAACAGGAAGCCTTCAAAGATTTTAGGGCCAAGTGTGGTTTGAGAAAGCAACATGCTATGGTTATGTTTCCCGGTTTACAAAGTGCTTTCACACATATTCCCATTGATGGGTTCCTTAATTTTCAGCAAATTAATTATGAATGGGTACGAAGGAAGTCACAGCTGGAGGAACGTTTCCACCAGTCAGGTACATGCTTTCAGAGTAGCAAAACCAGAGTGTGGGTGCTGGTGCCAAACTGTCTGGATTCGCATCTTGGCTCCACTGCTTTCCAGCTGTCTGAACCTGGCTGGGCAAGGTCTTGAACCTCTCCATGCCTCAGTTTCCTAATATGCAAAGGGGATAATAATAGCATCTACTTCATTGAGTTACTGTAAGGGTTAAATGACAAACTACATAACTACACACGTAAAGTCTTGAGAATGGTGGTTTGTGTGTAAGTTCTAAAAAAAAATATTATTACCTTGTGATTTTATTTTCAATCTCAGAATAATTTTCTACACATATATTGCATATATACATATTTTGCACACACGCATATAATTTACCCCACTAGAATTAAGATTCATAAGAAGAGAGTGGTCTGTCACGTTCCAGTGTCAACTACAGCACTTGACCTATAGCAAGTAGCCTCTTAATTAGTATTCGTTAAACGAACGAACTGTGGGTGAGACAATGCTATGCACTCACCAAACCTTTGTATTCCATCCTGGGCGATTACAGAGGATCACGTTTCCCAGGCTCATTTTATCTAGGTGGAACCGTGTGACATGTGATGACCAGGGACCAGGGGAAGGTGCTCTGGGCCCTAAAACCCCCACGAGATCCTCCAGACGATCTCTTTGCTCACCTGCCCAGGCTCCTGAAGAGGATTCTGAAACCCTGGAAGATGCAGGGGCATGCACTATTTGACATTCGCCCGGATTCCTGAGTCTGCCTGTAGGAGAGGTACCCAGGGGGAGCTGACACAACAGAAATAGCCATGTTGGAGTCTGCAGAAGCAAGAAGTAAACTTCCATTTTGTTAATCCACTAAGGTGTTTTTCTAATAGCAGTTAACTTAGTTTGATTAATGCAGAAGGAAGGAAGGAAGGAAGGAAGGGAGGAAGGAAGGGAGGGAGGGAGGAAGAGAGGGAGGAAGAGAGGGAGGAAGAGAGGGAGGAAGGAAGGGAGGGAAGGAAGGGAGGGAAGGAAGGTAGGAACGACCGGAGAAAGGGAGGCAGGCCCATTCACTTTCATGCTTTTGTCTAATAGGAATAAGCAATACTAGCCAAGTAGGACTTAAAACTAGAAGAAACCTTCACAGAGCAGCTAGGTTAACTTTCTCACTCTGCAGTAAAGAATCAGTGGCTGGAAGTGGTTAGACCACTCATTCAAGGTCACACAGCTGAAACTGGACACCAGAACTCCTGATTTCCAGGCCAGGGTTTTATTTCGTCTTGTTTTGTTTGTCCTATTGGCCCTATTGGTTTCTTATGTCAGTTTTCCTAGAAACTGGATATATTTTTGTCCTCCAAACTCAGCCCATAAGAATAACAAAATAAGGAAATTCTCTTTTAAAATGAAACAGGGAAGAGAGAGAAGGAAGTCAAAGGTAAATTAAAACTGACTACACATGGATTTTTTTGGTTCATTCCAATGAAAACCTTCCAACATTGTCCCAGTTATGCAGCCTATTTTGTGGGCCTGCCTCTCAAAACCCAGGCACTTTGGACCAGGAGGTTCAGTTACTACAATAATAGTCTCTAAACCAAACACTGTGCATTAAACATTAATGATGGCATGACAATCCTTAATTGTGTCCGAGCCACTTCTTGACTAAATCATCACAGCATTAACTAACAAGAGATGAAAATATTTAGATTCAAGCTAGAGAGTTTCCAAAGCCAGTCCCCCAAAGTCACTTCATTTTAATTATTTTTAAAACAATTTTAAAGCACTTCCCAATAGTAAAGTACAGAGCACATTCATCGGGGACAATAAAAATAAAAGTTGCAAACGAACAAAGCATCGAGGAACCTTGTTTTTTAAGCGCACAAATCCCAGGAGCCAATACAATGGACTTGAAGTCAGCATTTCTAGGCCTGGACGCTGGTTCGCTCGCCAGCTGTTTAACCTGACAAATTAACCTCGCAAAGCCTTGGTTCCTGCAACTGTAAAATCAGGACAACGATTTATATCTCGGGAGGGGTTTATGAGACGCTCCATGAAGCCCAGCACAGTGCTTAGGAAATACTTGTTTTCCAAAAGTGAGGCAAAGCCTTCAGACTAAGAGACTTCAGCTTGACTGGTGCCAGCTGCAAAACATCGTCACTGAATATAGTGACTAGAGGAAATGTCAGTGAAGGTTGCAAATCCCATGGAAGCAACCGGATCTATTTTTGCCTGACAGGGATGCGGAAGCCCTGAGGGAACCGGGGGAGGGGGGGGGATTCTGAAGGGATCAGAAGGAAGAAAGTTTATCCAATGACCCCGATTCCTGCCACCTCGTTGCCTTTACACCCCAATGTTTCTTTACTTGCTCGTTCACCGATCAACAGAACACTCTCTTTTCAGGCTTCACCCAAACAATTCCCCTTCCATCCAAGTTTTTCTCCTGGGATATTGCCCACCTGAGAACCCAGACTGGCATCCTCATGGGTGCTTAAACACATAGGACACGCAATAAAAATGTATTAAACTGTCCCGACCAGCAGCTCACTGGGGCTGGATATACATCAGGTACTGAAAAGGACTGCACTTAGGCGAATGAAGAAAGCTGGCCTGCCATTCCCCAGGCTAGAGGCCGCTGGTGATTCCAAGACAGCCGTGGGGATCACCATCTGCTTTGTCCTCTTTCCTCTTTGTGGCCCAGAATCACAGGGAAGGTTCAAACACCCTCAGGTGACTCCAAAACCCAGAAACCAGTTCATAAGATTCATTTGAAAAGTGAAGTCAAACTAACAATTTAGCGCGGGACAATGATGCCTGTCTTAGAGAGAGAATTGAAAAGGAAAGTAGAAAGAGCATTTGCTAAACAGTCTCCGGCTCTGACCTGGGCAGTACCAGGATCACTTAGACAAAGGGAGAGAAGCAGGACTCCGCCGGCTTAGTAGGCAGTAGTCATTCTGCAAGTCAGCCCAACATCGCTGGCACGGCTACAAGGGGCTAGATCAGGAGAAAGCACGGTGATGCCTTAAGGCTTTGCCCCACATGACGGCACTGGTGCACGCCCGAGAAGCCGGCCCTGGTGAACACGGTCCAGCCACACCGGCATCACCTGGGAGCTGACTAGGAAAGCAAAATCTCAGGCCCCGCCCCAGACCGAATGAACCAGAATCTGCATTTTAATAAGAAACCCAGGTCACTAATGAGCAGTTAAGGTTTGAAAAGTGCTCTTGTAGGAAGATTTTATCCATCAGGTAGCCTCAGTGTGGAGACCTTGGTCATGAAAGTAATAGGAAAGGAACCAAAGGGTCTAAGAGGACCACATATCTTCACTAGCACAGGTGAAGGTTTCATTCACTCAGACACGCAGCCTCCACTGCTAATTTCTAATTCAGCTTTGCTGTGCTCCTTCTCTACTCCCCACCCTGACACTTGCCTCAGACCTTCCTTTCATCCCAGTGCTTGGTTCTAACTTCAGCCTTCTCAACATCTGTGAGAAATATTATGCAACCTGAGCGCCTATTGTAAATTTATAAAGCAGCAAATTCATTCTGCTGATAAATAAAACTCACAAATAGAAATTTCAACAGTCAGTGGCGCCTGAGTGGGACAGTCAGTTAAGCGTCCGACTCTTAGTTTCAGCTCAGCTCAGGTCGTGGTCTTAGGGTCTTGAGATCAAGCCCGGCGTCCGGTTCTGAACTGAGCACACAGTCTGCTTAAGACTCACTCTCTCCCTCTGCCCCTCCCCATCTCTCCTTCTCTCTCTTTCTCTCTCTAAAATAAATAAATAAATCTTTGGGGGAGGGGGAAAGAAATTTCAACAGTCAATTAGCCCTTTTCCTGGGAACGGAATCCAACATTTAAGGTTATATCACTCTACCATTTTTTGGTATTTATTCTTACTTGAGATGTAATTGACTTATAACATCGTTAAATTTAATGTGGATTTGACACATTTACATACTATGATTACCATGGTAGCACCTCTATCAGGTCACATAGTTATCATTTCTTTTATGATCTGGTCTCTTAGCAAGTTTGATGACTGTAGTCAAGATCACTGTCTGTATTCACTACACAGTGCTTTAGATCTCCAGGACTTACAGATCCACTAATTGCATGTTTGTACCCTTAAACGACGTCATTCCTATGCCCCCACCCCCCAGCCCCTGGTAACCGTTCTACTCTGCTTTTAGGAGGTTGGCTCGTTTAGATCCCACATATAAGTCATATCATACAGTATTTGTCTTCCTCTGTCTGACTTATCTCACTTCCCATTATGTCCTCAAGGTTTCTCCATGTTGTTGCAAATACTCTACCACTACCCTACACAAGTGCACTTGTGAAAAGTCTCCTTTCTAGTAGAAATCAGATAGTTTTCTGATGCATACAAAATTGGAAGAGGTTTTATTATTTTGAGTTGCTCAGTTATCATGAGAAAAGAGCTTCCATTAAAGCTTATTGGATTTTCTAGTGCTGTTAGGGGTGTTTAGCAATTGACAAATTCAGTGGTTCTCAAAAGTGTGGTCCTGGGACCAGGAGCAGCACCTGGAAATCTGTAAGAAATGCAAAAAATTCAGGCCCCATCTTAGACTTTTTAAACTAGGCGCTCCAGGGGGAGGCCCAGCAAGCTGTGTCCTAAGCCCTCCGGTGACTCTGATGCCTGCTCAATTTAAAATCACTGATTTAATTTAAGAACAGATTGACCCATCGAGAAGATAGTTCAGGCCAAGAGACCCAAGGAGTTTCCACAGAAAAATCTAAAACATACTCATGGCAAGTATTTCCAACTAGGATCATGAGACTCAGAGCTAGTTAGCCAAAGGCAAAACTCAAGGATTCCATTGTTTAAAGAGTCAGGTAGAAATACTGTGTTCTAGGATAATTATAGTTGGTTGGAAACAGTGAAATTTTCATTTGTATGAAAACGTTCTCAAAGCAGACACTGTTTTTAAATCAGCTAGCTGTCTAGAAAAGACCTAAAAGGATCCTGGCAATTTCTCTGGTGGTGTTGCTTCTCTCCTTTCAAGATTTAAAAAAAAACATTCTGCTCCTCAGTCATTTCATTTTATTCCTGTTAACTTAAGAGTTTCAGATTACAAAATAATCAAATAGAGCGACTCTCCTTCATCCTATAGTGCATTCAGCTTTTTAGCTAATGGATAAATTTCCACTTGGCTTCCAAGTGTTCACTTATCCTAAGAAGCATTTGAACTCCATTTTGGTATGCAAACAGCCAAATCATGCAATTAGCCCACGCCTGGTTCTCCAGAACCAGGGGGCGGCATAGACACAGGTCAGGACCGTGTGATTTTTATGTTCAGGAGTAGATTATACTAGCTAAGGGAGATGCACTTAAGTAAAGTGCACTAGGCTTTAATAGCTGTCTTTACGATATAGGGAAAGCCAATGTCTTAATACCTACAGTCTTGTTATCAACTTAATCAAATGTTTAATATCAGAATGTCACTTAATGCAGGACAAGACCCTTCGGCCTCCCTCCTGAGCCTGTTCTGCAGGCCATACAATGCCATGTTATGGAAACTACCCTTTAAACCTGATAAAATATTTAAGACGTGTGTGTCCTGATAGTGTTATGTAAGCAAATACGAAGAAAAATCCAGTCATTAGTGAACCTGATCAGACCAATCTCCAACGACTGGGCAAACAATCGAGCCATGGCTACAGCGCTGATATGCAAGAAGAGCCTCCCAAGGTGTGGACCCCGACAAACTCGGAGCCCAAGCACCTTCCACACTCCCTGAAAAGGAGCCCTTAATTGTCTCTGATTACTTTAACTAGGTTCAAGAGTCACTGAATCTAGGGAACTTCACTTAAGAAAGATTAAATACCCTATAGCATTAAAATCATAGGAAAAGGCAAAGAATAGGTGATCTTGAATTCAAGGCAATTTTATATATATATATATATATATGTATATATATAAATAAATAAATAAAAATATTTGTATTTTTATATAATATAGAATATAGATATATAAATATATATTATATATAATTTTATATAATACATTCTATATGTATTATATGAATACATATAGAATTTATATATGTATTTATATAATACATTTTATAATTCTATAAAACATATACATTATGTATTTATAATGTAAATATAGTATATATATACTATAGTATATACTATATTTAAATATAGTGTATTTAATATATACTATAGTATAAATTACACTGTATTTACATTATAAATACATAGAAATATACAGTGACACAATGTCACTCTATATTATATGTATGTGTGTGTGTATATATATATTTTATACATATATATAGCAATTTATATAATGCAGGTGCTTACTCTTGTGTTTCTCCTGACTGGGGAGAAGCCCTGAAACAACTGTTCTTTCTTAGTTTTTTGCTTTTGTCTCAGCAAAAGAACTCTAAGTCAGGCTAAAGGAAGCTTTGAGGACTGGGAAATGAGATAATTTTATGCGACCTTCTTCCCACAGATGAACTTCCTCAGGATGAGCCATTTAGCCACCTACATTCACCAGTCACTTCTAGAAGGACAACTCCCAAGTCTACATAAAGACCCAGTCAGTCTCATGATTTTCTGACCCCAATTCCCAGAGCCTTTGGAGCCGCGTGTATCTTCAAGCCCGATTGTACCCCAGTCCCAGCTCAGTGCCTGCACCCCTCAGTAACAGTCTGCCGCGTGCATTAATAAAGGGACGCATGGATACTCACAGTTGTTCCTTCTCATTCTTCATCTCAGGTCAGCTTGGTGCCGTGGGACTCCTGTACCTTTTTCCTATGCTTTCACGTCAAGCTCTAATGTGCAAGCCCTGGCAATTTTGCCTTCATAATAAAACTTGAATCTGCCTCCTCTTTACCAAGTCTACTTATTTTTCATAGAAACTCATTACCTCCGAGCTGGGTTACTACAACATCCTGCTCACTGGTCTCCCCTGTTTCCATTCATGTCCTTGCACCTTCCACGCCGCCACCCCAGCGCCTTTTCAAAGCGCGAACTCCTCCGCGTCCTCCCTTCCTGCCCGTCCTGCCCTCACGCACACGCATGCGCGTATATACACACACGCGCGCGCGCGCACACCTGCCCCAACTCCTATACCTTAAATGACTCTTCATCGTGTGCCAGGCAGAGGCCAGATTTAGGGCCCTGGTGCCTGCAGAGACGATTGCACAGTGTCACTCTGAACTACCTTCCCTTCCATCTCCCTGCATCCTCTATCTCCTCTTCCCCACCCTCACGCTCTGCCCCCACCCCCACCCGGTGATGCTGCTCCCCACACAAGGCCTGCACCTTCTCGCCGGAAGTCTGTTCATACAGTTCCCTCCGCCAGGAACCTTTCCGCTGACCCCTCTGCCCCAAGGGAGACTGCCAACCTCACTCATCCTCTGAGCCTGGGCCCACTGCCCATTCTTCCAGAAACCCTTTCCACGATATTGCCAACTGAAATGCATCTGCCCTTCTACTTTACTTGCACCGCGCTTTATCATATCCTATTGTAGCACACTTCACAGTGTGCTTCATGTCACTATTTCTATGGGTTCGTCTCTCTCCCATCAGATTATGGCATCTATGGGATCGGCGTTGTACCCCACTCATTTCTATCTCCCCTTTTAGCTTAGCATATAGCATAGCACTGAGGGAGAGCTCGGAAATGTTTTTCAATATTTGCCATTAATGTCTATAATGTTGGAGAAATACATATTTCTTTCTCTCTTTCTCTCTCTCTCTCACACACAATTGGCCCCAGCTCAAAACAAGAATCCTACCTAAGGACTCTTTGGCCCACGTGCAAGAATATTTTGTCTAACTATGCACAGCCTATGGCCTTCACTTTTGTCACATAACTTCTCGAAGCAATTAGTCGAATTGTCAGGTGATGAACACGGACCATGCAAGCAACCTGGAAAGCACCCATGCTTGAGAACTCCCCGCACAGCTCCCGGCCCTTTCCTTGATGACTGTACCGACTTCGCATTGGGAGAGCCCGCCCTCCAGGCGCCCTGCAGAGCTCTCCACGCTAAGCCACACAGATGGGCTCCTTCAGGCAGTAGAACTGGGCTCCCCGGTTTGCCTTCAACCTTAACGGCGCCACCATCCCTTTGATTAGGTGGGGCTGCTTTCTCCCAAACCTGACATTTTCTGACTCACCCCAATGGGTGGCCCTGGAGTTAACAGTCTGTGCCAGATAAGCCTTCAGATAAGCTGGAGTTGGAAGGAGCTTCCTGAGTATCCTATGGGGTTAGACCCACCAGTGACTCCCCAGATGTCTGGCTGTGGGGCGCTGGGCTCAGAGCAGATTGCCAACGTGCCCTTGGGATCTGGGCGTTCCTGTTTCCCAACCAGCAAGCACAGACTTTGTCTACATTTTTCTTAATTTAGCAAATAAAAGATTCATTCTAGATAGTGGGCAAGTCTCAAAGGTGAGAAACAAAGAAATGTGATTAAGACATGAAAAAATTATATTAAAATTCTCAGGGCAAAAACAAGAAAAAAAACCCCCCCCAAAAAAATTCTCAGGGCAGGGGCACCTGGGTGGCTCAGTCCTTAAGCGTCTGCCTTCAGCTCAGGTCATGGTCCCAGAGTTCTGGAATCGAGTCCCGTATCAGGCTCCTTGCTTGGCAGGAAGCCTGCTTCTCCCTCTCCCACTCCCCCCGCTTGTGTTCCCTCTTTTGCCATGTCTCTCTCTCTCTATCAAATAAATAAATAAAATCTTTAAAAATAAATAAATAAATAAAATTATTGGGGCAAAAAATATCATTCAGTCTAGGGGTGCCTGAGTGATTCAGTTAAGAGTTAAGCATCTGCCTTTGGCTCAGGTCATGATTTCAGGGTCCTGGGATCAAGTTCCCCATCAGGTTCCCTGCTTGGTAGGCAGTCTGTTTCTCCCTCTGCCCCTCCCTCTGCTTATGCTCTCTCTCTCTCTCAAATAAATAAAATCTTTAAAAAATATATCATTCAGTCTAACGCAGGCGAAAAAGATGCTGGAAAGCTGAAGATGGAATTTTAAAATTACTAAATATAAGACCAAAAATATTTGTTCCCATATTTTCCCTATTCCTATTTTGAGGTAGAGAAAATTATTTCTCTTCCAGATCATTTCCTCCTGAGAGGCTGTACTTGGCAGCCACAGCGGTTCTAATCCTTTGATTGGTAAGAACTGTTGAAAAGAATGTTTAATTAAATCCTATTTTCTGGAAATAAATAAGCTAGTTAGCTGCGATTCACCTCTCATTCACTTCTCTCTTATCAGTGGTATTATTAGTTGAAAAGTTGTGGATTTGATTCACTCCCAGTTCCAAGTAGGAAAGTCTTCTTGGCATTATCCTTAGGTTTTTCTTTCATTGGTAAAATGGATTTGGAAAAATTTTTGTAAATAAAATGCTCCATAATATGACCTAGATTTAAGAAGTGTTGGAGTAGTTCCATTAATTTTCCTGTGACAAAGCTGTAATGTTTATTATTAATATTATCAAAGTCATATTTTAAGCAGCTTGTCTTTCTGTCTCCGTCTGTTTCCCTCTCTCTATAGATAGATGGATATAGAGATACACACACACACACACACACACACACACACACACATACACACACACATACATGTATATCATTACATTTAAGTCCCTTAGAGGTTTCAGAAGCAGAAAATGTTTAGTCTAGGTCAAGTCAAGAGGTTTGGGGGAGCCACATCTGCCAGTAGTCTGAATAATAGAAGGAGCCCATTGGGTCCACCCTGACGGTAGCCATATTCCTGAGCGAGCTGTCACTAGGTGCCACTGTAGTAAGAATGATGGAGAAAGAGGCTAGCGCCGGCGGTCCCTGCTCTTACGGCTTCTGCATCCCCACCTCTGCACCTGAAAACACAGTTCCCCCTTGCCGCTCCCACAGAATAGAACACTCCTGTTAGGCAGACCAGCATTTCATTTCCAATCTATACTCTCCTACCTGAACCAACATGAATGAACCGATTGGGCCAACCTCCTAGAAGCAGTGTGAAATTGATTCACTTTTTAAGTCGATCAACAGAACTCGAGTGAGCTAAGATAAAGGAAGAACGCTCAATTAGAAATTATGGTGAGAAATAAGGCACAACTTCTGCCTCAATTCACAGTCCATCATGAGGATAGACAGACAGCACCAGCATAGGCTGGCAGGTGATGTAACAGAGGTGAGCCCAGCGCTGGAGCCCTAAACGAGGCATGGCAGATTGCCCCGTGGGCTTCTCAGAGGAGGTGACCTGTATGGAGATTCCCAGTGGACACAGATTCCAAGGAAGTAAAATTTAAGACAGAAACGTAGCCCCGGATATCAGAGTAGAAAATGAAGACTTCATAGGTGATGTCTTTACAACAAAACATTCTTAAGCAGAGCTGTCAGCTTTTATTTCTTACCCTGACAGATGATAGTTTGTAGAAATGACAACGGTATCCCTCATACCCTTGTGCAGTGTGACCTTGGCCATCTCCCATGAAGAGGAGGACTCTATGTCTTCAGCCCTTAAATGTGGGTGGGTCCTGTGACTGCTTTCACCGGTGGAATTCTGTGCAGGTAGCTATGAGATCATTGGAGGCCCAGGCCTTCCCTGGCCTGGCTGCTTTCACTTCTTGCCTCTTGGAAGCCAGCTCCCGTGTATGAGGTGTGCCTACCCTGATGCCACCAGGCTGGGGAAAGGCCACGCCACATGGAGAGGCCTTAGGGGAAGAGATGTCACACTGGTGGGAAGAAAGAGAGAGACAGAGAAGAAGGAGGAGGAGGAGGAAGAAGAAGAGGGAGAGGAGGAAGAGGAGGGGGAAGAAAGATGCTAAGAAGCAGGGAAGTACCAGATACATGAATGAAGTCACCTTGGAAAGCATCTCCCGCCCCAGCAGCCCCAGGCGACTTCATGTGGATCAGAGATGAACTACCCAGTCGATCCTATCTTGTACGCCTGACCCACAAAATTGCAAATAACCTAAATGGTTGGTTTAAGCCGCTAAATTTGGGCACAGTCTTCTCATGCACTTGCGTTTGGAACACTTACCAAAACATAGAGGTCCTACAGTGCTACATAATGCCAAGGGAAATAGAATCCTAACATGACTTAGGATGTCATCGTGTTGGTCTGTAAGCATGGAGATAAAAGAGAAACCTTAGTCCCTCTTCTCTTTCGAGCTTCCATACTTCCATTCCAGTGCTGGGATGGATCTTCTCCCTTTATGTAAGTCAAGGGCAGACAACACAGCAATTCATAACATTCCTTCCTAATGCTTAAAAGATCTTTTGTGGAAGCTATGGAAACTCCCAGGGTGTTGCCTTCCGTACGTAAGGAAACCAACCTCTAAGTAAGGAGTCGTTTGAGTATTAGCCCGCCAAACAATGGAGAAAACACTATTTGTCCATTTTTCATCTTTGCTATAAAACTCCAAAGGGTATACTCATATACAAAGATTAATAAAGACTTAGGTGGCCATCACTCATGGGACCTCAGAACATGATTACCTGCTTTGAAGGCTTTTAAAATCTCTTCGAGAACAATGTAACATTTCACGGCACTGCAGGAAAGAGTCCCTCAAGTTTTCTCCGTGGTTAATATGAAAGAGGAGAAACAAATCTGCTAAGGGCATTGAGCTTTACATGAAGCAGAGAATATTTTAGTCTTAGAAATACCAGAAAAGGCTAGAATCACTCACTATGTGACTATGGGTCCACACCTCCCACCCAAAACTGAGGTGCCACCCAGAACTTTCCAAAATACAGTGAACTCACTCAAACATTATGAATGCAGTTAGGTATAGTTAAGAGTTCAGCCTTATTGCTTCTCTCCCTGCCCCCATCCATCCCCAGCCTCAGCTTTGAGTCCTGGATTCATGGACTCTGATTTCATTCCGCTTGGAAATTAGCAAACGGTTAGACCGATCAAAAATCCTTGTCATCAGGCAGGATCTTTGTGAAATGGCTCTGTAATTAGCCATTTCATATTTTTGTTATTTCTTTAGCGATTCATGGTAAAAATATGTTCCACGGATGCCAGCCTGCTAGAACGCAAGGAGCCCTTGTCACTCAGCAGTAGTTCAGTGGAATAATAAATAAGTGCGACAGCAGCCTCGGCCCCCAGCATCGGCTCTTCCCCACAGCCCCTGCACCCCTGAGGCCATGCGGCCGGGCTCCCCACCCCAGTCATCGAGCTCTGTGGTGAACACGGACGAGACAGGGATCTTGCCGTCCCAGGAGGCTCCTCTCTACAAAGATGGCTGGGTGGGTAAGTCTCCCGAAGCTGAGGTCACCCAAGGACTGGGTGTAAAAGGCTGACCTCTTTGACACACTGTTATCACAAGCAGCGTATCTCTTGAGTGAAATTTCAGGAATGGAAGGTCCTAAGGGAAAGAAGCCATTTCATCCACTAAGCCAGATCAGCTGGAACTGGAAGGCAATGGCTTACATCTGTGGAATAGCTTGGACCAGGACCTCATGTTCTGTCAGCTTTTAGGTGGGGTCCACCCACTGGCTCACGCCAAGATTTCAGCCGGGTCTTAGCCCCACCCTGGCCCACATTAATCGTCCTTACTGAGCATCTCAGGAAAGAAACAGTAACTTCCCCTAAGAGGCTCACCCTTCCTCATCGGTGTTAGAAAAACAGTAGAGATCTATCAAAATATGACAGAGGAAGATGTTACTCAGGCAACCCTGGGCTATAGTCATAATGTTCATGATAGTAAGCCAAGTGTGGCTTTACATACCAGGCAGTCTGTTGGCAGGAGATGATGGAGATAGAAAGCAGCAAGGCAGAGAATCCTGCCTCCTCCCCCTACCCCACACACGGAAGGCCAGATTTTCATTTAGGACTGAGGGCTTTAATTCAGTCTATAAATGGAGATGACAAAGAAATAAAATTCTATAGCAACATTTGAATCTATGTTCGCTCAGGGACACTCAGAAGCACTCCTGTTCATTCTACAACCCTCTGTATACAATAAATAGAGAGCTCTGATTAGAGATTCCCACTCCGTCCCCACATTTTTTTGTAGTCCCCTTAGCACACCCCCCCCAGGGAGTGGGTGTTGGATGCTTTTTACTTCATAGATTTCTAGATAATGTCAGTCTCTTGATCTAGCAGCTGTATGTGAATAAAACTGGAGACATGATTGAAAAATCACATCTTGGGTGACAGGAAATGGCCAGAAAGGATAGAACTGAGGAAAGCAGTTCTGTTACTCCTTCAAGATCCTGTGAGATAAAATAAAGAATAAAGGCAGTTACTGAAATGTCTAGTCATTTACTTTTCTTTTTGCTTTCCTGATTTCTTAAGCAATAATTTTGTGATTTGGACATTTAAAGAACATTCGTCCTTTTAAAAAGTCCATTGTATTAATTAGGTACCATTTCTCAATAGAAAGTAGTTTTTTTCTTAACTTTTCTTAAACTTGGTCCATGCTGCCTATGTAACAAGGTAATTGATTTTAGAAATAGAATTTTTTTTGTCATAGCAAACATGAGGTTTTGTCGAAATCTAAAATTGACAGTATCTTCTGAATATTTGGCAGAAGCATGCTGCATGCTATTGTTTGCTCTACAGGCAGAATGTCTTATTCCCAGACTTACAAGGAATGCAAGCAGAACCTACGTGTTCCATAATTTCTCTTCCCGATGCTCCAAACTTTAAAGAAACCGAGTTCACTTTACAAGTATACATCCTAGGGAGAAGATCCTTGGAACAATCTGGAAAAGTAGAATGAGGATGTGACCACAAATGGCGTCTTGATTGTCTGCATGGAGTTTTTAAAACTGGTTCTTTCTGAGGAGAGACAAAACACAAAGTTGCTGGTTTTAAATGGTATTTCACACCAACCAACCAACCATCTAACAAACCCTGAAAATAACATAAGTGGTTAATGACAAAGTTGATTGAATTCATTTTGTTATATTTGTACAGTGTAATGCTCTAAAGTGCATTTATTTACTTATTTTTAATTTAAATTCAATTAATTAACATACAGTGTATTACTCGTTTCAGGGGTACAGGTCTGTGATTCATCAGTCTTACACAATTCACAGCACTCACCATAGCACATACCCTCCCCAATGTCCATCACCAAGTCTGAAGTGCATTTAAAATAGCGATGGCTTCCGTATTTATCCATATCAAAAGATGCTCATGATATATTGTTAAGTGAAAAAGTAGGTTAGATTGTATAGTACAAATGCATGTTTTGTTTTTTAAAAGGTGCATATAGGGGTGCTTGGGTGGCTCAGTCAAGTGTCTGACTTAGGCTCAGGTCATGATTCCAGGGTCCTGGGATCGAGCCCCACATCCGAAGGGGGTATTCTCCTCCCTCTGCCTGACACTCCCCCTCCTCCCTACTCCCCCACGTGCTTTCTCTCTCTCTCTCCTCTGAAATAAATAAAATCTTAAAGCTAAAATAAAAGATACATATATATTCATAGAAAAATATCTGAACAAACATGTTAAAATAGCATATATGTCAAAACGTTAACTGCTTATTCCTGAGTGCTGGACAGAATCATGATGGATTTTTATTTTCTTCTTTAGACTTTTCTTTATGATATGAATTCCTTTTAATTCAGGATATCTCTTACTTCGTATTAAAAAGGATGATATTTTCAATTAAAATATTTTTCCCTAAAATGTGGATTTTTAACACAATTTTAAACTGTGTTAGCTCATGCTGTCGTTCAATGCTGAAGGTCCTGGGCTGGCTATAAAGCTGTCTGTCCTCAGAGATACTTGTAAGGGGAAGACGGTGCAAAACAACTGGTAAAGGTGATAAAGACACGTGCAAGATATAAAGCTGGCATAAAAGAGGGACTAGATCACCTATGCAGGCTGTTTTAAAATTCTCAACCTAAATGTTTTTGGAAATGTTTGAGAAACGTTTTATTAATTCGAACCCCACAAGTTCAGAATTTGTAAAAAGTCTTGTCGCTGAGGGGAAGTTATCTTTTGAGAGTTACTTTTTAAGAAAGACTTACTAAAACAAGTAAACTGGATTCCATAAAGACTGGGTTGATTTTTCTAAACAAGCCACTGAACTGTGCCTTCTAGGGGACCAACTCCATCCTTCTCGTTCCTTGTGGAAGCCCACGCTGTGCGGGGCCAGACACAGCACAGATGCTTAATTAAAGGGTTTTTTAGTATTATATTATATTAATGCACATAATAGTGCATTCCTTGCATGCAAATAAGGCTATTTCTTACAAATGGAAGCTATCTATAGTCATTCAGTTAAATCCGCCTGGAACTAACACTGAGAAGTGTTCTTTATGTGGAAAAGTAATACGACTGCTTCCTATTCAGGCTTTGCACTCAATTTTTTCCTTGATTAACCTACAAGATTAACAGGTTACATAATTTGGGATTTAATTAATAAAATTTAAACTGCCAGAATGTTCAATGAGTAGTGATCAAATACAGTACATTTCATCTGAAAATTGAGATCCTTTTACATATTTTGCTTTTGACTGCTTACTATTTGATTTGAATACATTAACATTTTCTCTTCACCATAATCAAATCAAACAACTCCAACACGAAATGTCATTTTCCCGCAAAGTATTCTTATGGTATAACATCCTTCTCATGCACAGCATTGTGATTAGTATTGTTTGCTGCTGTCATTAAATTATATTCACCTTGGAGAGGTATCAGTTTTGCAAAGAAAGAACATCAGGATGCAACAAAGAATGAGATGTTATTCCCAATTTCATTGTCAGCCAACAGTGATGACTTTCAAAGGGAAAGAGCGTTGTGTGTGTATATCGCACACAGAGAGTAACAGAGGTTAGAAACATCACATCTGAACAGTAGTGAAACAATAGATAGTCTCCTATAACTGACCAATTTTGACAAAGAAATAAGGGGAAACTTACTTCTCCAAATTATATTATTCTTTGAATTCACTGTGAAGAAGACAGTAGAAAAGGAAGACATGTAATGTGTCCCAAAGCAGAGGCTTTCTGCATCCCTGGTTCCTCCTTTCCCTTTTCCCCCTGCTGCTCTGTCTTCTTGTGCCCCCCATTTCCATCACACACACACACACACACACACACACACACACACACACACACACACACCCCATTACAGTAGCTAGGAATTTGCCCAAATATAACAACAGTAATACAAACGAAGATATTCGCTGCCCTCAACTCTAAGAATAGGCTGAAACTATGTACTAGAAAAGTCTGGATTCAGACCTCTGGCTCGGGTGCATGGGGCTTTTCCACGCTTCATTGTATGAAGTCAGAGGTCTGTCATCTACGAAACACAGAACACTGACTTGTTACTTAAGAAATAGCCGGTGGTTTAACGTGCTCCCATCTTGATTCCAGATTTAAACATGCAATTGAAGAGAAACAGAGCCCTTCTCGACTTGGAGAATCATAAATGGGAAAAGGGAAACAAAAATTCCCTTTCAAGCTTGAATCTTATTTTGACCTTTCTCGTTAACGAATAAAGTCCAAATTGAGAGCTAAGCCAGCATTGGATGAAAATTCATCAAAATTCTGAGAACTGAAGATTTTTTTATGTTTTAATTTTGTCTAAAAGTCTTAATATTTTTCTTTTCTTTCTTTCTTGTGTTTATTTAAAAAATTTTTTAGCATAGTCAAGTGAAGAAATTCCAGCATAAACTCTCATCTTCCTGAAACGTTTCATTAGAGTAAAACACCCTTTCTTTGTATCTGGAGTTCACTTTTTTGGATGGAGGAAGAGAGGGTTAGATTCTGACACAAGAGAATGGCAATGAAAGATGCCTTCTGCCATGCTGTAGGGCAGTTTACTTTAAAATGTACGTGGGAGAAATTTTTGAGACTCTGCCTTTCCACACCTAATAACTCAACCTTCAAGCCTCCCTGCCCATACTTATCAAGGTTGGGAACAATTTTTTTTTCGGTCATTTAAAAGTCTTCATTGCAGTAACTTCCTCTGAAACAGACCACCTCTTTCATTAGGAATATTTATGGGAAATAATATATTTGTACAGTTGAAAGCATCACCTGTTTTGCTAAGTCAGTTCTTGTCTGAATGCAAATAGACTGTGAGAGGGTTTACTCAACAACACTTGCTAATGGAAAGTACTAATCAAAACTTTGCTACAGTTGTAAATTTTTATATTTTTTAACCACTGGATTCCAATTAAATGTATTCAATATAGCACGCTTTGATTAAAAATTTTTTTAAAGAGATTATGTATACAGCACTGTGTAAAACAAGGCAGGTTAGGTATGCGAGCTCTTGTACATTCTTAATAGAAGTCTTTACCTGAAGGTAAAACCCAATAAAATGTGCTCTATAACATGCTATGGACATTATGTTGATTTACCTGAGTTACCCCGTCAGCAGAAACAAACTTTACCAGGTACACGCTATGCTTATATATTTAGTGCATATAAAAATGCATATAAAGAAGCACTGAATTCATTAGGGCACACTTTTTCTTTAAAAAGTTCTTTGTTAACCATGGGATATACTGATTACAAATAAAGGAAATTATGGCACTCTGCTGATGCCTATAAAGGGAGAGAAAATCCTTAATGTGAGCCTACGATTTCAATGAAAAAAGCATAATTAAGGGGTTTGCCTTACTCAATAATACGTTATTAGCAACATCTTTCAAAGAATCTTCTTGCTTCCACCAATAAAAAAATACTTTCCGAAAAAGATGTTCTTTCTTTCACTTTAAGTCCATGAGGACAGATCTGGGAATGTGGGACGGGGGGAGGGGAATCTCAATTTTTCCTCATTTGAGGATATTTAAACACAACATTGTCGTACATTTCCTTTAAAAATTCCACGGGCCTTTCATATGTGGGATCCTTTCCCCCACATTTAAGTTTCAAGATTAGTTGCAGTCTTAAAAGAAATATTTAATTCTCTCTGCTCTGTGACATGGCTTAATGAACCTAGGTTAAGTTTTTTTAGGAAATGTAAGAACTTCTTGACAACTGAGAAGTCTCCCAGACACTCATTCCTGCCAGAGTTTTCCAAAACCACACATAAGCTGAGGCCACGAGGTGCCTACATCAGACAAGAAAAGAAGAACACAGCTCCCCTCCCTGACCTCTGTTATATTTGAGCGAGAAATGTGTTTATTGCTCCGTCTCGCTGAGTGTCTAAATGTCCCTATTGTGCAAATTATGAGTGCTTTGAGTGCAAATTATGAGTGCACGGCCATTCTTTACAATTTCCAACTGTCTGATCTACTCTATTCGTCCTTGGTAAGCTCCCACCTTTGAGAATTGCAAAAAGCCCCCATTATTATTTTTAATAAGGCCATTGCATTAAACCTCGGTGGAAGTCCTCTAGTGATTTTTCTCTCCCTCAAAATCTATATTGCCTTTAAAAGCATTTCATTAAGACGCTGCATTTTTAAGGAGGGAAGAGAAAAAGAGAGATGAGTGATATTAGTGGCAACAACATTCTTTTCATCTCAAGATTAAAAATAATATTAACCTGCCTCTTTGCCTTGAACCCCTGATTTTTAGGGTGCGGGTCTGCTGATAAGAGGGGCGCCTGAGTGGGAGATGGATGCAGGTCTGCCTGCAAACTGCAGTAGCTGGGATGCGGGGCGCCCTGGCCGGGTCTGTGTACACCCACAGACGATCTCGGGAGTGGGAGCCGATGCCAGGTGCCTTCCTCCCAGGAACTTCCTACACTCCCAGCACCGAGACAAGTTGCCTATGGGTTTCAGGAGTAGGATGTAGGGGCCCACTGTTTACAAGCGAAGCAAGAGAGCCCCGTCTCTCCTCACTAGTCCTGGCGCCGCCACCTCCTTCCCCAGCAAATGCCCCATCCCTCTCCTTACGAAGGAAATCGAGTCTGCTAGCTCTTTGCTCCCGTCTGCTCATCCGTTTCACGGAAGGATGCTAACGGTGCACGGAAGGATGCTAAGCGTCCCTGGGAAGGGGTCGTCCCTGTCTCTGTCGCAGCACCTGCTTGGCTCCTCCTGGAGTCCCGCGGCGTTTCCCTCAGCTCGGGCGCCCTCTGGCGCCGCTATGGAGAAATTCACCCGGCGCGGGCAGTCCTGCGGGGAAAAGACCGCAGCATTGTCCAGCGGTGCGGCTTTAGCGGTCAAAGCCAGGTGGGCTGCTCCTTCTGGTGGCCCATCACTTACCTAGGACATTGGACTGAGTTCTTCCTCATTGTGTCAGAGCTATCGAACCTCGTGGTTTCCCTGGGCAGTATGTTAGACACCGACGACGTTCCCCAAACAGACTTTTGTGAGACTCCAGATTCCAACCTGTGACTTCCAGACCAGCTTTGTGTCTCTCTCTCTATTCACGTGCATGCATACCTACTTTCTTTATTCATCCACAAGGTCTCCAACACATTATTTCTTAAACCCACGTGTTGGTATTTTTGATGTCAATTTGGCTAAGCTAAAGCCCCCAGTTATTACATTAGACCCTAATCGAGATGTGCTGCTGTGTGGGGGAAGGGGAGAGGAGCTGTTTGCAGATGTCATTAAAATCATTCATGAGTTGACTCTAAATAAGGGAGATGATACTAGCTAGTCTGCATGGGCCTCACTCAATCAGCTGGAAGCTCAGAAAAGCCTGGCTGAGCCTTTCCAGAGAGACAGAGACAGAGAAGGAATTCCACCTGCGGTCAAGAGCTTCTGCCGTGCCCAGCGAGCTCGACTCTGCCTGTGATCTTCTCTTCCTGATTGCCTGCCCTATAAATTTCCATATTTGCTTACCCAGTTCTCACAATGGTATAAGCCAATGCCTTGTAACAAATCTTTTAAAATAGATTGGTTCTACGTCTCTGGTCGAACCATAGCTGACACAACTCACGTGGCTTAAACCAGAGGAAGTTTTAAGGAAATTCAAAGTGCTAGAAGATTCCATCTAAATTTCTCCCAACAGCCAGCAGATACTGTGTGAATGTCTACTGGTGGCAGGCATAAGGTAGTGTGTTCTGGAGATGTGACCAGGAACAGAGCTGATAGGCTTTCTTCCCTAATCTGGGCTTCAGTATCTGCTGCTAAGTGAGGTGGGTGAATGAGAGAGGCGATGGCTGTAATAGTTTGTGATGCTCTTCTCTCACACACACCCAGCTCCGTGTGGCCGCTCCGGACCATTCAAACCTGGACCAGAAGCTAGCTTTAATTCATGGTTTGTTCTGGGTACTATAGTGGCAGGCTCGGAGCTACGCAAAAGTATAGGAGGAGGAGGAGAAATGAGGAGAACCAGACAGCAGTGTTTGCTTTGAGGGCCCTCAGTCTATCACCACGGAAGGTGAAATGCTCATTTATCCCATTGCCAAACACCCTGAGTCACCCAGCCCCACAGGGCATTTTCCCTGAGCTTGCCGTTTCTATAGATGGCAAAGGGGTGATGCTACCTGATGATGGACCAGAGCTGCAGAATGTTGGCAAAAGCAAGTCCAACCAGGCTAGGAAAAGGGAGTCTTCTCTCTAGATTCATCAGCAGAAGCACTGTTCCCGGGCCAGACCAAGAAGCCCAATAAAAGACCTCACTCCTTCTCCAACATCTCCTACCCCTGCCTCAAGGCTCAATCAAGGCTTACTCCACGATGGCAGTGACCCAGTGCAGTGCAATCCAACAACGTTTAATGAGTACCTTCCATGCTCCAAGTTCACCTCTACAGCCTGGTGTCCTGGAATGGCTTTTCTAATCTCCATTGGCCTGCAAATAAATTGCTGTATTTAGTGGTACCTTTCATGGGTATCCTATTGACATGGTTTTTTTAGCTTTTGGATTATTTTCCACTTGATATTCACATCTTCCTCTGGGTTTGGTGAGACCTCTTTCTTGATTTTACCTTTGCTTCTTCTTAACCCTCCTTGGAAGAATGTTCTTCTCATCGCAATCCTCATGATTGTAAAGCAGGTGTGTTCAAGGGCTGTGTGTGGTTCACCCCGTGGTTTGAAGCCATTCTGTCTCCTCAAGAGATGAGCCATGCGCTGGGATTCCATATCAACATCTCTGACTTGGGCCTCTCTCCCGAGCCCATGTATTTTACAGACATGGATACTTCGGTGTACCACGAGCACCATTCACCCAATGAACTGGCCCTTGCTTCTAATCTGTTGTTCATCGTGAAAGCCCTAGCTGATGCCACGAACTGTGTCTGCCCAAAAGCCCACGGCAGGAACTCAAGAGGCATTCCAGATTCCCTCTTGCTTATCTTGCACATCCAATGGTATCCGTATCTGAATGTATCAGCTCACTGCAGAATGTCTCCGGTCTCTGCTCCTCCTCCTCGTCCTTAGTCTAGGCCTTACACATTTCACATCGGGGGCAAATGGTCTTCGGATGATAGCTCTGGTTCCCTATCTCCACATCTACAACTCCTGGGGACCGTTCGTCGTTGAATCTCTGAAAATTTGCCCAATTAGCATGCAATGCTTTTAGAAGCATTTGATTTTATCCCTGTTTTCTCCAGAAGTGTTACTCTTCTTAACCAGGGCTCCTCGACATTGACTGTGTGCTGGAATCCCCAGGGGAGATATCAGATACTAATATCTGCATCCTCCCCCCAGCAATCCTGATTCATGGGTGAGGTGCCTCCTATACATGAATTGTTAAAAACTCCCAAGTGCTTGTAATGTGCAACTGAGGCTGAGAACCTCTCCTACCTCCTACCCGGGGTCATTATTCCCAGCCTCAGCCTTAGCACCAGCCCCAGCAATTGCTCACACTAACTAGATGCTGTTTATGTGCATGATCTTATTTATTCCTTGCCGCAATCTAAATATTTTTATTATCCCCATTTTACAGACGAAGAAAGTGACACTCGGAAGGATCAAGTCAGTTGCCCAAAGTCAAGTAGTCCTGGGGCCCTGCTGTTCTCACTAAACTACCGGTTTCTGCTACAATCATAGTCCCACCCCTTGATTTGGCTATGGCTCTTACAAAGCCCGGGATTAATAGAATTTCAAATACCCCTAAAGAAAGTCACTGAAGCCTGGCATTACCAGGGCTCTCTAAGACCTTGAGCTTTAACTGCTAACCCTGCTTCTTTCTTGAGTCACTTGCTGAAGCTTGCCATGAACTCCTTGCCTGAGCAGCCGCCAGAGACTCAAAAAGGTGGAGTCCTTCCTGCCTTCGTCCCCCACACCCTCTTTGACTATAGCAATTATTCCTCTCAATTACATTTTTCAGCACTCTGTTCCTCCCTCCCTTATCAGACTCAACTGCCTTTTCCATTGTTCCCTGTCTCTTGCTCTCCTTTTCCTGGATCGACATGGTACCATCCCACCAAAAATACGAAAGACTTACAACTCAGATCACACCACTCCCTCTTTATTCTCCCTCTGCTCTTTTTAAACAAGTGCCAGAGGAAAATATACCTCCGTATTTACTCTGTATACTGATTTCTTTATGGGCGTAATGCACGCACTAAACAATAGTGTTCCGGCAACAGGATTTTACTGTAGGAGAAACCAGTTTGCATCATCTTAGAATCAGAACGTTACAGTTTAAAGGGATCTGGGAGATCACCTAGTCCAGGAGTACTGCAATAACAGAGGTATTCAGAATTGAAATATGCAGCACTGCCTTGGTGGCTAGGCTGCGGACAATGAGGAAACTAGTGTCCAACTTGGGGAAAATAGTACTTCATGTTGTGCGAGTCTATCGCCTGCAATAATGTAGGGGATCCCAGGGTTGGAAGCCTAAAGCTCCACGGAAGAGGCTGCTGTGGACTCTGTGTGGCAAAGTGTCAGAAGAAAGAGATGAGCTCAAGAAAGAACTGACTGGGGTGCCTGGGTGGCTCAGTTGGTTGAGCAACTGCCTTCGGCTCAGGTCATGATCCTGGAGTCCCAGGATCGAGTCCCGCATCGGGCTCCCTGCTCCATGGGGAGCCTGTGTCTCCCTCTGACCTCTCCCCTCTCATATTCTCTCTCTGCCTCAAATAAATAAAATAAAAATCTTTAAAAAAAAAAAAAAGAAAAAAAAAAAGAAAGAACTGACTGTTTCATAAGAAGACAAGAAAGGAGATACATTCCAGAAATTTGAGACCGGATAAATTTAGTCAAGGGACCACTTCGTGATTCCTGATGATACTGAGAAAGCATTCGACCCAAAGCAATTCAGAGAAAAAAATCAGACGAATGGTGTGGTGCTCAAGAAAGTCTCTGTTGGACAAAAAGACTCAGGATGAAATCCTGTGAAATGAGTTACCGTTCCACCAAAGCGGACAGCATCATGAGGCTGGGACACACAGCCTGGTGGAGGCAAGAAAGCAAGGAAATAAAGGTTAAATTGTTTCTCTGAAGCAACTTAACAATAATAAAACCATGGGTGTGGTTGCTGGCTCATGGAATTGACTGGAAGCAGAAAGGTAAGAAAGTTGCTATTGGTCTGAAAGAACTATTTGAGGCTTAATAGTTTACAAGCAAGAAAAGGACTGAGAAAGCCACATCTCTCTCTAGGAGAGCCGTTCCCCCACACTCGTTTTGTATTTGACCAAGGGAAAGAATGAAAAAGGAAGAAACTTTCAGAGATGGAACCAAAGGTCATGTGGAACTCTGGACCCTGTTACTGACCAGAGACCGCTCTGTATCTCACAATCTTCTCTTTTCCAAGAGGGAGTGTGTTTTGTGGTTGCGACCCTGTGGCACTCTTGTGTCTTGGATGTGGGAAAAGGCAGATGATGTCACTTTAGTTCGGGGGTCTCTGGACCACGATAAGCTTCATGTTGCTCTGATGCAGATGCCACATCTAGCAATTCCCCCTGAGATCCTGGACGAAGAGCTGGGTGCAAGGACTACATGGGACTTCATTTTTTTTAATAAAGGTTTTTAGTTATTCATTTGAGAGAGAGAGCGCACGAGCAGGGGGAGGGGCAGAGGGGGAGGGAGAAACAGGCTCCACGCTGAGCAGGGAGCCCCATGTGGGACTCGATCCCAGGACCCTGGGATTATGACCTGAGCCAAAGGCAGACGCTTAACCGACTTAGCCATCCAGGCTCCCTGCATGGGATTTTAGACAAGCCCCCTTGGAGAGACGTTTGTAGTTTTATGCATTCAAGGGTGGACTGTTGCAGAGACACTTTCCACTCATCAAGTAGGCATTTAGGCCTCCATACGGCAAGCCCCCTTGTGATTACTCAGCCGCGTGGGCAGTTCTTGGCTGGTGGGCTGTGGTCAGGCATGGAGTTTGTCACTTCTGGGCCAGAGCATTTAGAAGCAGCTGTGTGAACCATCAGCTTGCTCTTTGCCTGCTGTGAGACCAGGAGGCCATTTACTGTGATGGCAGCATCATAACGTCAAAACAGTCTAGACGGCCACATTGCCACATGGAGGAGAGGCGCCCTGGAAATTGACCCTGCCTGCACGGGGGTTTGCGTAAGTAAAGCCACTGAGGTTTGGAGGGTCTTGGTTACTGCAGCTTTGCCTCACCTTGCCTATCTAAAAAAGTGGTTTTTTGGCTTCTGGTGTGTCGTTTTGTTATCCACATGACCGCGAGGCCCAAGTCGCTGTGGCTGACCACGTTATGGATCCCACCAGAGAGACAGACTCAGTCATTGGCCGAGCCTGGAGTGCCACTCCGAAAATCACTCACCGGGCAATAAGAATGGATTCTCATTACTACTGAGGGGCCAACCAATAAACATTCACGTGTGAGCCTTCTTTCACTCCTTCCCTCCACAGTATTTATTGTACCAAACACTGACAGCCCTAGAGAGGTGATGTCTGAGAGACACAGGTCTCTAGTCCTAGGGAGGTGACGTTCTAGTTGAAGATAACCAAGGGAACAAAAAGGACGAGAAGGTCATTTCAGAATGGATAACCGCTACAAAGAAAATAATCCAGAGCGCAGTGGTAGAGAGTGAGCGGGCGGTCAGGAAGGGTCTCTAGGAGGAGGCGGTGGGGAGGCTAGTAACGGGAAGCAGCTGGGCAAAAACCTGGAGGTAGAGCTCCCAGACAGGGGGAACAGTAGCTGCAATGCTCCGAGGTGGACGAGTTCTTATTGGGTGGGCTTGAGTTTTCAGTTTGACAGGCGTCTGGTTTGGCTGGAATGTCATGAATGGAGAAGAGAGAGAATGAAGTCAGAGATAGACAGGGGATCATCTTGGGCCTTTTACGCCATCACAAGGTGGCTGGATTTTATTTGAAGGGCAATGGGAAGCTGTTCGATGATTCGAAAGAGAAAAGGTACAAAATTTGGTGGAGCAGTGAGCCCTAGCAGCAGTCGCAGTGAGAGAGGAGGGAGTCTCGAAGGAGGTGAGCGATAATGGGTACGTGTTAAAGAAACAACCCTTGCAGGTGGTTGGCATGGCACAAATGAGAGTAAGAGAGAAAGGAATAAAGAACAACGTTTAGGTTTTCAGCTTGAGTGACTGAAAATGAATAGTAGTGGTGCCATTTCCGGAGATGGGAAGGCTTTGGAGAAGCCTGGGGGCCTCGGGGAGGGCGCAATGTTAAGAATTCTCCGTTAGAGATGCCATTAGCCATTCACATGACTACGGGAGGGAAGCAGGTGGAGTCTCAGGGCAAGGTTTGGCCTGGAGATATAAATTTGGGGCCCATCAGTTTAGAAACGTTATTTAAAGCCACGGAACAGGATGAGATCACTAAGGGAGAGAGTGTAAATACAGAAGAGGTCCCAAGACTCGGGTCTGGGATCCAACATCTATCTAGAGGTCAAGGGGAGGAGGAGCCATTCTTCCAGAATACAGAGACCTTTTCCACTCCAAAGGGCTGTTTGCTTTTTAAAAGATGCCCTAAGACATATAGATTTTCCCACATATCTTAGTCATAAATGTTACATCAGAGTCTCCTGTGAGTGTGAAGTCACTCGTGTCGCTGCAGGGAGGCGGCTGTGGTGGAGTGGAGAATGCATGCAGATGGGGGGTCAGAAAACCCGGGGAGCTTTCAACCACTTTGCTACCCACTAGGGATGTGACGAGAGTAAGTCCCACGTTCTCCGGGCCCCCAGTGCCCTCTGCTATAACTCGAAGTAACAATGGCTCCTCGTTGGGTCTGTGTCAGAATTAAAGACGGTAATGGAATTGAACATATTTTGCACACTCGATGGCTACCCTGTCCCTTCCAGGGGCCACTAGCCACACGTGGCCATTTAAATCTAAATTAAGTCAAACTGAACATTCAGGTCTTTGAAGACATAAGGAGTAAATGCATGTGGGATGCAGGATTGGATCCTAGAATAGAAAAAAAGGGCGGTAGTAGAAAACCTGGTGAAATCTGAAGAAAGCTTGCAGGTTAGGTCACAGTATCATACCAAGTTTGATTTCTTCATCGTGACAAATGTAATGGGGTTATGTAAGTTGTCAACTTCCCAGGGAAGCTGGGAGGAAGATATGGGAGACCTCTTTGTGCTTGCACCATAAAAAGTGAAAGAAAATTCAGTTTCTCAGTCACACGGGCCACACTGGTGAAGCCGCGTTAGTCCCATCAGCAGGGCCGGAAGGGACTATTTCCATTATGGCAGAAAGTTCTGTTGGACCATGTTGCCGACAGCGTGAAACAAATAATATGGTTTTACTGGGCAAAGCACTGACCACAGCACCACAGCACTGTTTCTGTGGGAGAAATTCAAGGACTTTGGTGAAAGGATTGAAGGCACGTCTAGAAATACAAACTCTTGTTTGCTCTCCCACACCCAAGCTACCTGTGTTTCTTTAGACTAACTTCTGTTCTCTCCTCCAATAGCTGACAGGGTTCAACCAAATGATCTCTAAAGTACCTTTTACATCGAACAGTCTACGGATCCTGGACAAAGAACACAGGGAGGAAATGGCTCGTTATCTCAGTAGCCCATGGAGAAGGTGCTCTTGTGGCAAGAGCAAAATTGAAGTAGGTGAGGTGGGGAGGGGGGGGGGACAATTCCTTGCCACCACCAGATCTGTCTGGGTCCCGAATTTTAATGAGGGGACAACGGAGGAGAATAAATAGGAGGTAATTCTTGTTTGATGTTAGAAACATCCTACTTTATGCTATTTTTTTTTTCTCATCACTCTGTTTAAAAAAATGAAATCACTTAGGTCTGATATGTGCATAGGGATTTAGAAAACACTGTTGACCAGGGAAGTTAGTAACTATTGATTTCTCTCCTCTTCCTACCCCAGTGAACAGTCAGTAATAATAATCTACTGTCCTAACAAAGCACTTTTCATCCAAAGACATTCAAGATGAAGCATGACTATTAACTCATTTATTTCACCATGTTCATGGACAGTAAGATATGGTATTTTCTTATCTGCTATTTATAGTGAAGAAACAAGAGAAGATACCACCATTGAGAGGAAGATACTTTGGTGCCTATGCAGAATACATGCAAAGTTCCTTTCCCATTGGATCATCTTGGAATACTGACCAAAATTAATTTGTGGTTTTTCATCAGATGAACAGTTATGAAATATATCTGAAATTCTGACCACTATTTATTTACTTATTTTTCTTGTTCTTCATAAAGGGTAGATCAGTTAGGGTTCTTGGCTAAAAGCAAAAGAGATTTTTTTTCTGGCAAATTTAAGCCAAAGCGATTCTTACACCACACATCTCCTGGGAGACTGGCTTTGGGATTCCCTAATTTCCCCAAAGGAAATTGGAATGCCCGTAAAAAAGGGCAGCCAGAAAGGAAGGCATGCCCACCACAAAGTTCAAACCATCTGTATTTTTTATGCACATGTCATTCATTTTATAAGTTAAGGTAAGCATAATCTGCATGCATAAGTGTAGAACTTTTATTATTTAAATTACCAGCATACACACTCCATCTGTGTTTGTGTGTGCTCATCAGAAAAGGTACGTGTGGTCATTGATATTCATCATTGTCTTCAGTGGAGCAGCAAATAAAGATCCAAGTAAAGGCCCTTCATCACCAAACACTTTAGTTTCAATGAGACAAAAGAGAAATACGAACGAAGGAATAGAGATCAGTATAATGTATCATTTGCTTAATAAATATGGGTTTGATGTCTTATTAAGTCCTGTAACAGAAACTATTGTTCAAACAACCATTAGGTTGAACAGATGTTAAAGAGGCACTTTCTAGCAATAACTTGATAGCTAACGATCGCTAACCATGGAATATATGTTATTGCTAGCAGGAAGGTCACGGGAACCCTGCCGTCCTTGAGTGCACGCTCGCACCCTATATGTACCTGGAATCCAACTTCTCACCTGTAAATTCATAGCTGATGCTTATAAGCTGGATCTTGTAATAACCTTTAAAAGAATTCCTTCTGTCCTTATCCAAGCTTTGAAGAAAACGGTATTATTTCTCCTCGTTACGGTGTTTGAGTTTACTTTAACAGCGTGTTAGGGCAATAATATTGCTTTCTCCATGTACACCATTGTTAACAATCGTCTCCGTCACCCCTTAGAAATTTTTAGTTGCATTTGTTAAAAGCCAAACTGCCATGAAACTGCATGTTATTTTATCTGTCTTGAGATTAACGGTGTCTTCCTAAGAGAAATGCAAACATTTGTCACATTTCAAAGGAATGACAGAAAGCGGCCAGGAAGATTCCAGAATTGTCACTGAGCATTAAGATGTGTTTCTGAGGGAAGGACGGTGCGTCCTTTTCTATGGCTGTACCACCCAGAACAGACCCGGGGAGCCATCGATACCACAAACTCCCTCTCCCAGGAGATACAAAACTGCCTATGACATTGCCAGTCAAGTCAATGTTCTGATAACGTAGGGACTGTATCAGGGACATAATAAGCAGAAACAGCCACCTCTCCTGCATTCCAGTAACTTCTACATCCTTTTAGGAAGCGTGCTTTGGAAATTAGTTGGCATTTTTGACATCGAAGTTTCCTCTGGAGGGCTAACACTGAAAATCTATCAGATAACACCTTGGCAAGGATTGCTGATGGCTCCCCCATGCGGGCTCTGCTCCAGGAACCTAGTGAGGTCTGAGGGAGCCGCTCTGAGCAGGGGTGACCGCCACGGAGAACCTGATCCCAGGTAAAGTCAAGCTAGCAGCCCTAGGTTGAGTGTCATGGTCAAGAGAGAGCAAGGACACTGTTGCAGTCAGGCATAAAGCGTGAGGTGAGAACAGTGGAAAGAGAAAGGTGGGTGGCCAATAAAGTCAGGGTTAAGACAGAATTAGGTGTAATGCCACCCAAAACTCCTGGTTGCTGGATACTTTCGCATAGGATAACTGAGATTCCTCATGGCTTAAAGGAGTAGAACCTTCCCCCACCAGGCCCAAGAGAACTTACCCAGAGAAGGCAGGAGATCACCAAGGAGAGAGCAGTAAAATTTAAAAACCTTACATACATCTGCTCAGGTCGTGATCCCAAAGCCCTGGAATCGAGCCCCACATCGGGCTCCCTGCTCAGCAGGGAGTCTGCTTCTCCCTCTCCCTCTGCTGCTCCCTCTGCTTGTGCTTGCGCACTCTCGCGCACTCTCTCTCTAGCATGCTCTCTCTCAAATAAATAAATAAACAATCTTAAAAAAAAAACCCTACATCTGAAGAAAGCATTTGCATTTTCTTTTGAAGATTTTATTTATTTATTTGACAGAGAGAGATCACAAGTAGGCAGAGAGGCAGGCAGCCCCCAACACGGGGCTCGATCCCAGGACCTGAGATCACGACCTGAGCCAAAGGCAGAGGCTTTAACCCACTGAGCCACCCAGGCACCCAGCATTTGCATTCTTAACTGTTCCTCTACCAAGCACACTGCTGTCTCAGGGCCTTTGAACTTGCTCTTCTTTCAGACCAGAAAGCTGTTGCACCAGGATCCACAAATCTCCTCCTTGGACCCATTCAAGTCTCTGCCCCATTAAAGAGACCCTTTCTGACCACCCTATTACACCTTCTATATGGTCTCATCCTACTTAATTTTTTTACATTGCTCTGGCACCAGCTTATATATTAAATATTTATTTGCAAATACAGAACTCAAGCTCTCTGAGAGCAGGAACTTAGAGTGTTTTATCCATTCCTGTGGCCCTAGCACTGATTATAGTGCTTG
>CM052887.1:51892980-51921787 GCA_028534135.1 Potos flavus
GTCTGGCCGACTTGTGTGTTTACGAGTGTCCCTGAGCCTGTGAGGACTAGCTAGGCCAAGAGTCCAAGGGATGGTTGGAGAGAGGACTGGACAGGAGAAAACTGGCAAAAGAAAGGGAGGAACAACGGTGCTCTGAAGTTGGAGCTGCTGAGAAAATGCAGGGAAGGCGAGTGAGGTTTTTGTGAGGGTCTGTGGCCTCGTTCTCAAATAGGGAGGGAAGGGGTGCCTCGGGAGCTCCATCATTTGAGCACCCAGCTCTTGATTTTGGCTCAGGTCATGATCTCAGGATGTTGGGATCGAGCCCCGCATCCAGCTCCGTGCTCAGCGGGGAGTCTGCTTGTCCCTCTCCTTCTGTGCCTCCCCCGCGCCCCCCTCTCAAATACATAAATAAACAAAATCTTTAAAAAAAAAAAAAAAAGGGAGGGAGGCTGGAGACTGTGTCTCTGAAAGATGTGAGCTTCTTTGATGAAAATGATGATGCTTTTGCTGATAACGAAATATGTGATATGTGAACGAGAACCTATGTGACGTATATAAACTTGGAAACCCCATCATGAGACTGCCCCCCTGACCTCACCGTGCAACTTCAAAACCAGCATCTACTGTTGGTCCCACTATCGGAAAGCTGTGTTTGTCATTCTCTTGCTTTTAAGGGAGATTGTTCCATGCCGCCTGTGTGTTCTCCAACAAACAGGGTACGTTATTGAGGTTTTCTCCTCTTTGAGTTTTATAAAACCAGTGTCCCGTTGCATGTAATCTCCAAAGTGACAAAGTGGCACTTTGTCACTATCATGTTCCTGAAATTCTTTCACTCTTTGGAGTCACTATAGTTCATTCAGATTCACTGCTCCACGACCAACTTTATCAGAAATATGCCACAGTTTGGTTATTCATTCTCTTGCTCATAAACATTTTAGGCTGTTCCATTTTCGCTATTACGAACAATTCCGTTCCCAGTGAATTCGTATGTGTCTCCAGGTACACATGCCCAAGAGTTTCTCTGGGATATGTAATTCAGAGTGGAATTTCTGGTTTATAAGCTGCTTTTTTTTTTTTTTGGCAATTTAATTCCAAAAAGGTTGTATTTGTTTATAAGCCACCAGTAGGATATGGGAGTTCTTGCGGAACCACATTTTCACCAACACTGTATTGTCAGACTTCTACAGCTTTGCCAATTAAGCAAATAGAAAACAAATCACATTTTGTTTTAATTTGTGTTTCCCTGATTAATGATGAAGTTGAACATTTTTCCACAATTGAATTTACCATGCATGTTTCTCCTTCAGCAAAATGCTTCTTTATTTGCTTATTTTCTTATTTCTGTCAGTTTCTTATTGATTTATTACAGTTCATTATAAATACTGAATGCTAATCTCTTGCCAGTCACGTGAAGTGCAAATATCTTTTCCAACTATGTAGCTTGTCTTTTCACTTCTTCTATGGTTCCTTTTGATAAAACTTCTCAGCTTTGGAGTAGTCAATCATATTGAACTTTTCATCGTGTCTTCTTTAAGGGATCCATCCCTGCCCTAACTTTATAAAGATACTCTCTTCATTTGTCTAAGAATCTTAAAGTTTTGTTTTGAATATTTAAATTTTTAACCTACTAGGGATATTTTTAGGCCCATAGGATGAGGTTGGGATCCCCCCATCCACTGCCTTAGTCATCTGCAAGACCACCTCCTCCAAGTAGCACGGTTGCCTCATGGACATGGGACACTGATGGGCCCTCTCCTCTGTTGTCTTGATCAATATGTCTTTTCCTGGACCAAAATCTCAGCATCTCTATTACTCTGACTTTAGAAGTCTTAATAACTGGTAGGTCCTCCTCCAGTAGGACTTTCTAGTAAGTAGGTCACAACTAGAATTTTAGAAGGAGAATGAATTTCCAACATTCTAAGTAAGAAAATGAGAGAAAAGATGTTAAGGATTTTAGACCATCATTTATTTAAAAAAGAGTATCTGTTATCTAGCTTTGGCTCCTTAAGGCTAGGTTACTGCTGTTGGAAATGCCTTCTAGCTATTCTAGATGGCATATACATTCCATTGTCAGGTGAGTGAACTATTGCTTTAAGCACAAATAATTCAGGTTTCCAAGTGATTCCAATGAAGTTGGCAAAATATGACTTTACTTTTCTGTTTTTGCTTCAAGGCCTCAGCTGAGATATGTTGCAGAAAACGATTGACCCTTTCTGCCCCTTTGGAAAATCGAGTCACATTAAAATGTTACCTCTGTGTTTATTCTGAAGTAGCGCTAATGCCAACGTGTCTTTGCATTTCTTCAGTATTATTTACACAGGGTTTCATGTTTATAAAGCTAAGACAAGGTGATTGGATGAACTTGAAGTTTTCTGGGTGGGGGCAGGGGTCTTAGGCACTCTGCTATAAATATAAATTCTCTACTCTCTATGGACCACACATTTTATAACTCACTCTATAAAAACAGCACAAATCTTTCGAGCATTTTCCATCCAGTGAATGTTGAATAAATTCTTTTCAATGGTGACATTGACTCCTTAGGCTGTTTATTTGGATTTCTTTGCTGGAGATATAGTTATACAAATTGAACAATCTTTTAAATGTTGTATCCAGGATGTATTGTAAGTCATGTTTATGAATGGAGTTTTATATTCTCTATGAAGGTGCAGAAAGAGAGAGAAGGTAGTACACACGCGACTCTCAGGTCAGTCCAGTACGTGATAGAGTGCAGAAAAGATAGCCTTGACCTTATTAAATGTGTGCTTAGCTAAAGGTATATTTTAAAGAAATTTTAAAATTGGTTTACAAAGAAATATTAAATGTGCAAAGATTTAGCAATATCCATTGAAACATTACCTACCAGAGAGAACACACTCATGGTTCATGAGCAGGAATCAGTTAGAAAAATGAATAGAAATAAGAAAAAGGAGCTACAGGCAGGAAATATATTCAGGGAGAGAAGTCATGTAAATGAAAAGAATAGAACTGAAACCAATAATCAAAATCCTCTACCTTAACATATGTAAGTGCTCGAAATGATAGGGAAATGATTTTTCAGTAATTTAGGCTTGAGCAAGAAAACAGTGGGTTGGGAGTCTGGGTGGCTCGGTCAGTTAAGCATCTGCCTTGGGCTCAGGTCATGATTCTAGGGTCCTGGGATTGAGCCCCACATTGGGTTCGCTGCTCGGCGGGGAGACTGCTTCTCCCTCTGCCATGCTGCTCCCCCTGCTCGTGCTTTCTCTCTCTCTGACAAATAAATAAAATCTTTAAAAAGAAAAGAAAAGAAAACAGTGAATCTTCTATAGAATAGCATTTTTAATGTGTGCCAAGGTGGAAAAACAGTCACAATGAGCTTCAGCAGGGGTGGGGGGAAAGCAGTAAAAGGAAATTTGATTTTTGCTACGGTTACAAATTAAGTGTAGCTCAGAATCCAGTCTCTAAAGCTTGTGTTGGATGCTCCCAGCTTCCCACCTTCCTCTCTTCTGTACCATCCAGGGGCCTGCAGCTCGCACACACCCTGCTTTCTCTCCACTTGTAAAACCTGTTTCTTAGGTCACACTTCTCTTGGTGCCCTACAACCTAGGAAAATCTTTTCACCCAGCCGTCTATTAACAAAACAAATTGCACGTTTAGAAGCACCCTGGTCACGGTAAATTAGAAAAACATTTATCAAGAGAAAATAAGTGTAATTTTAATTTTTTTACATTATATTTATATATATATAAATGCAAATGAACACTGCAATGGGTGAATGATGGTAAGGCTGTAATAAAAATTCTTCCATGTCATTTACAATTCTTACGTGAATAGGGTTGCAAGACTTAACAAATAAAAATACAGGATGCGCAGGTAAATAAATTACGTATCAACAACTAATAGACCCTTTGGTATAAGTTTATTCTGTTAAATTAATGAAACAAGGAAGCCATTAGACCTTAGTTCTAATGCACTTGTGGCCCAAGTAAGCAAACCAAAATCTAAGCCTCTAAATGCTTCAAGGTTACGAAATTAAAATACTAAGGACAACCAATCAGAACGAGCCAACTAAGCTCTATGCTATAGCCAATCAATAATTTCCTTACTTGCTTCTTTCTTTTCTCCATAAAAGTCTCTCCCCACACTTTTGCTGGTGAAGGGCTGCTAACCGCTACTGGTTTGGCCATGCCCTCTTCTAATTAATTTTTGCCCAAATAAACTCTTTAAAATTTTTTTAATATGCCTCAGTTTATCTTTTAACAGGCTCATGCAATATTTAGGCTATACTAACACTAAAACAAAGTATTCATTCTTTATCTAAAACTCAGATTTAACTGGGCATCCTCTGTAAAGATGCGATGACAACGAACAACTTAAAAATAATAAGTTGAACTAAATGATATTGAAAATATGACATACCAAAACCTATGGAATGCAGCTAAAGCTGCAATTAGAGAGATTTGTACAGTTTAAAAATCCATGTATTAGAAAAGAAGTCTTCTCGACCCATGGGTTATTCAAATGTGTACTACCTAACTTCCAAACATTTGGGGATTTTTCCATAGTGGTTCTTCGTGATTATGGACTTCAAGTTTAATTCCATTGTATTCAGAGAGCCTCTTTCCATCCTGTGAGATTGGTGAGACTTGCTTTAGAGCTAAGTATAAGGTTCTTTTGGTAAATGTCCTACGTGTGTTGAAAAGAATGTTCTACAGATGCTAGTTTCGGGGTTCTTTAAGTATAAATTTGGGAAATTTACTCTGCCTTTTTGAATCTCCTGTGTATTTATTGAATTTTATTTATTTATTCTCTCAGTTATGAGAGAGGTTTGATAAAAAGTACAACTAGGATTGTGCATACGGATATTTCTATTTTTAATTTTATCAGTTTTTGCTTTATATAATGTGAAATTATGCTATTTAATTGCATACACATTTGTGATTGTTATATCCTTTATCTTTATGAAATATCCTTCCTTACTTCTAGTAATATTGCCTGTGTTGAAGTCCAATGTTTGTCATAGAAAGATGGCCATATTAGCTTTATTATCTTAATGTGTGTACTTTATATCCTTTTCTATCCTTCTATTTTCAGTATTTCTGTATCCTTTATATTTAAGGTGACTATCTTGTCAATTACAAATACTCGAGTTTTGTTTTATTATTCATTAACAAAGTTTGTCTTTTATTTGGGGTTTTAAATCCATTTATATTTAATTATCTATATATTGGAGTTTGAATTTTCCACCTTACTATTTGTTTTCTGTATGTCTCAACCAGTTAGTTGCCCCGTTTACCATTTTTTCTTGCTGTATTTTAGTTTAATTTTTAATTATTTCTTTTCCCCCTTCTTATAACTTGTAAGTAATAGATTATTTTATTATCTTTCACAATCCTCCAGACAAACTCTCAAGATAAGTCTGTTAAAGAATGTTTAAATGTATCTCGACACTTTATCAATGATGCTTTTAAAAGGGTAAACTCACCAATACCCTTAAACGATCACATCAGAAAGCATTTAGCCATGAAATATGAGTTCATTTTAGATTTAAGACAGAAAAGAAAAATCCTTTCATTAAATATTGGGCTATCAAGGCTGTATCCTTATTTCTGGACAATCAGTATAAATTATTTTGCAAATTTATAATTAAGATTTATTACAGCAGGGCGCCTGGATGGCTCAATTGGTTAAGCATCTGCCTTTGGCTCAGGTCATCTCAGGGTCCTGGGATCGAGCCCCACGTCAGGCTCCCGGCTCAGCGAGGAGTCTGCTTCTCCCTCTCCTTCAGCCTCTCCCCATGCTTGTGCATTCTCTGTCTCTGTCTCTGTCTCTCTCTCAAATGAATAAACAAAATCTTAAAAAAAAAAAAAAAAAAAAGATCTATTAAAGCTAAAAATTCCAATATGAGGGACCACCAGCTGAAGTCCTCTAGAAAACAACGACAATGTATAAAAAGTGAAAGGACTGAGTTTTCCAGGAAGGAGAGAAGATCGTAAAGTTGGCATTTACCAGGAAACTGAGGTGCTTCTGGAGACCCCTGCAGCCTGCTCTTCCCTTGGGGAGGTCGGTGCAGACCCCAGTGCACCTCCTGTTGTCCCTGACGGACCAAGCAGCAAATTTTCAGTGGGAGTCCTTAGCTCCCTATGAGTATCCATGGTCACACGGCAAGTGTACCATTGGAAAATAGAAAACCCAAAGAAGTCAGAGTTTGGAGCAAAGATGCTTCTCTGTTGCCTCTGGCTCTTTTCCCTGCTTGTACGAGGGAAGTGCCTGCCTAAGAAACAAAACTCGGCCGGAGTGTAAAGTTCACCAACAGCCTTGCCAGAAGCTGGAAGGGCCTTGAGATGAGGTGTGATTCTTGTGTCATTGGGCCCCCGCACGGACTTCCTCTGGGTGTGTCACACATCTGCAGAAGGAGGCCCACAGGAAAGTTTTATGACCTCGGAGGGAGGAACATGAACTAACCCATCCATACAGTTTGTGTAGCTTGTTTTTTGTTTCCCCGCATATATCCCCTTTCCTTCCTTTTTTCCTTCCTTCTTTTCTCCTTCCGTGTCTTTTCTTCCTTGTCCTTACCTTTTCATTCTCTCATCCTTAACCTGGTGGGAGTGTGGGTGTGCTTGGCTGACCTAAATCCTTTTAGCCTTCCTCACCTTGGCTCATGGCACATATAGAATAAACATGATTTTTCCTTTGGACGGTTTTCCTGTTCTGACACTTCAGTATTTGAACAGCCCTCCGGAGCCTCTTCTCCGTTCTCTACACTGATGTGGTTCTCATTATCTTCTGGCCAGGTGTCTTCCTATTTTTATTCCCCTGATGGGGCAGTTTTCTTCCCCACTTTGTGTATCCAGAGAACGGAGAAGGATATGTTCAATGTCACCCAGCTGGTTATTTCATTAAATTCTCAGGGCTTGCTTCCTATTAGCTAAAGAAAAATATTAACATTCTGTGGCTGGAATGTAAGCTAGTATAAATTATTACGTATATTGGTTGCAGAAATGAAGTGTGCAATGGAAAGAGATTCTAATTGGGGATCATAAAGCATGGTGAAAAACACTTTAGCTGTGTCATTAGTATTGTAATTTATTCATTGATGCCTGGTTTGTTACTGATGCATTCATAAGTACCTGTTTGGTCCATATCTGTCCCCCACTCTGAGAATCTGATGATGAGAAACTTCAAATTGTCTTCAGAAAAGCATGGATAACATCAATTTGAAATGGATGGTGTATTAGTTAGGGTAATAAAGGCTAAGCTGCCATAACAAAAAGACTCCCCCCCCACCACCACCTTGGGAAAGGGAAAGAGAGAAAATAGAAAGCAAACGATTTTCTTTCACAAAAGTGAGGTGGAAATTGCTCACATCACGGCAGTTTGCACTCCGTTGGCAAAAAAAACCCAGCCAGATAGTTATTCCTAACTGCAAAGGATTCTGGGAAATTTAGTTTCCAGGTGGGAAGTCATGTTTCCAAGAAAAAGAGGAGGAACTTAAAGAGACAAATAGCAGTCTGTGTCAGGTACACTGAATATTAGATTTGAAACCAAATCCAATTATCATTAGCTCTTTAAGGCATGATAGTATAATGGTTAAAGGCTCTAGCTCTGGAAACAGAAAGCCACAAGTTCTACTTTGGGCTCTACCACTTACTAGTTGTGTGGCCATAAGCAGGTTACTTAACTTCCTTAAAACCTCAGTTTCCTCAACTGTAAAGTGGGAAAACATAATAAAACTTGCGTTATTAAATAAAAATTTGAAAAGAATAAAAAAGAGCTTGTGTTAAAGAGCATATGAAATCTACAAGTGCTCTCATGGTAGGTGTTCAATACACGCTTCCTTGACTGAGTTTCTCGAAAGGAGGAATTGACCTCTTGTTAGTAATAAGACTTCCAGGCCGATCCAAAAAAGAATTTCTTTGTTTCAGCAAAAGTGATTTAGTAAGAGTCTACTTCATAGAAGGCACTGAGACAGTTGCTATTAATTTATCAGATAGTTCTGCACCTCGAATGACATAGATGTAGCAATGTCTTTTCTCACTGAATTTGGAGGGATACATGAGATATGTCTTTTAAGAGCTTAACTCCCTCTCTAGCATATAGTTAGCACTCAACACTTTATTATATATTATATATATAATATACATATTTAAGGTAAATGGTGATTGTTATAAGTAATCCAATGGGAATACAAAGAAAAAACAATTCTGGCTTGGAAGAATAGGGAAGGTTTTGTGGAGGTGATGACACTTGAGCTGGCTTCTTAAAAATGAGTAGGATTTCAAAAAAAATTTTTTGTCTTAGAGATTTTATTTATTTTTTTTGAGAAACAGAGAGAGAGAGAGCATGAGCAGGGGGTGGGGGGAGGGACAGAGGGAGAGGGCAAAGCAGACTCCCCACTGAGTAGGGAGTCCGATGTGGGGCTTCATCCCAGGACCCTGGGATCATGACCTGAGCTGAAGGCCAATGCTTAACTGACTATGCCACCCAGGTGTTCTGGACTTCAAAAATTTGAAAAGATTTTATTTATTTATTTATTTATTTATTTATTTATTTATTTATTTATTTTTAAAGATTTTATTTATTTATTTGACAGAGAGGGAGAGATTACAAGTAGGCAGAGAGGCAGGCAGAGAGAGAGGGGGAAGCACGCTTCCCGCTGAGCAGAGAGCCCGATGTGGGGCTTGATCCCAGGACCCTGAGATCATGACCTGAGCCAAAGGCAGAGGCTTTAACCCACTGAGCCACCCAGGCACCCTATTTATTTATTTTTAAAAAGATTTTATTTATTATTTGTTAGAGAGAGAGAGAGAGAGCACAAGCAGGGAGAGCAGCAGGAGGAGGGAAGGGCAGACTCCTGGCTGAGCAGGGAGCTCGAAGCAGGACTCAATCCCACTGGGATCATGACCTGAGCCAAAGGCAGACGTTTAACCGACTGACCCAGGAATCCCTCAAAAATTTGAAAAGATTTTAAAAGGTTGTTTTTATTAGAGAAAACAACAAAAGTTAAAGTATGAAGGTGAGCTATTGTGTGGTGTGTACAAGGACAGAATGTCTAGATCAGAGATTCATGAAATAAGAATGGGGAGAAGTTGTGGAAGAGAATGTAATGTGAGATCAGATCATGAATGCCACACTTTCAAATTAGGACTTCACTTGTGAAGCATTGGGGAGGTTTCTGAGGAGGAGATTTTCATACTCTGAGCTGTATTAAAGTGACCACCTCTGGTGGCAGCATACATTGTAGGTTAGAAGGGAAATAGATAAGTGAAATGAGAACCTGGGACTCTAGATAGATGATTTGCAACAGTCCAGGAAAAGAAAGATAAGGTTTGAATCTGGGCATTATCATTGAGGACGGAAAGTGAAAAATAGAAAAGTCACTGACAGAGGTAAAATCAATAGGTCTTTAAGACATTCTTACTAAGATGAAGAACAAAGCAAGGGTGACCACTGTCTTCTCCTATTCAGCATGTCCTAGAGTTGTTAGCCAATGCAATGAGACAAGAGAAATCAATTGAGGTATAAGAATGGTTAAAGAGGAAGTAAAATAAAGTATAATGATCTCTATTTGGAGATCATATGATAATATATTAGTAAATTCTCAGAGAATCAGTGGTGAAACAAACTCAAACAATAAAACAATTCATGAAGGTAGCAGGATATAAAATTAGCATTAAGTATCAATAGTTTTCACATATACAAACAATGAAAAGTTAGAAGATATGATGGTAGAAAAAACTTCATTTACACTAGCATCAGAAAAACTACATAGGAATAAATTTAATGGTAAATGTGTAAAACCTATACAGGGAAAATTCGAATAAACTCCTGAAAGACCAAAAAGTAGATTTGAACAAATGGAAAGACATCTTCTGTTCTTGGACAAGATAGTTCATCGTTATAAAGATGTGAGTTTTCCCTAAGTTAATTTATACATGTAATGTAACCCCAACAAAAATAGCAACAAGTTCTTTTATGGAGTTAAGATGATACCAATGTTTATATGGAAGAACAAACATGCAGAAATAGCAGGGAAACACTGAAAAAGAATATTTATGAGGGGGGACCAGCAGACACTAAAACACACTATAAAGTATAATTAAAACAGTGTGGTACTGGCACAGGGCCAGGAGAGTAGAGTAGAAAATCCAGAAATAAACTCAAATACATATAAAAATTTAGTATACGATAAGGGTGGCATCTGAAACTACCAGAGTAAAGATGAACTTCTAAAATAAATGACATTGGACAGCTGAATAGCTATTTAGAAAAAGATAAAATTAAATCCATTATCTCACACTACACATAAAAATAAACTTCAAATAGTCTGGGGACATAAAATTAAAAAAAAATTTAAAAAATCGAAAAAACAATAAAACCATAGTGTACTAGAAGTTTATATGGGTGAACTCTTCTGTAGCCTTAATGCAGGAAAGTCTTCTTGACAATGACTCAAACTCCAGAGCCAATCTGAGAAGAGATGGAAAATAAATTTGACTAATAAAAACAAAAAAGTTTTGTACAAAAAGCAAACAAAATACTACTTTTAAAAAGCCAAAAGCCAAACTGGGAGAAAATATTTGCAACATATGCCACAAAGGGCTAATATCCCTAATATAGGAAGTAATGCATAAATTTGTAAATAAAGGTATTGATATCTCACAGTGCTTTACAGGTGAATTCATTAATTTTCTTAATGCTTTTAAGGTGGGTGGTAATATTACATATGATACTTTCATATGGGGAAAAAGAGGCATCAATGCTAGAAGACCAGCCTAAGCCACACAAAAGACTAAAGTACTTTCTATCAACAGCCCCCATTCTCCCCAGTGATGCCTCTCCGTGTGCACACCCTCTTCACTGGCCATGCGCTCAGACCCCACATCTTTGTTTCATACTCCCTACAACAGGAGCAACCTCCTTCTTCTTTCACAACTCCTGGCCACTCCCACCATGCCCCAGAAATCACAGTTCCAATCCCACCCTCCCTAGACAACTCCACGAGCACAACCTGTTTATCCATCATGACATGTTCCTTAAAACGTTGTTGCAAATGGATTTATCTTGTGAGAATTTTCATGTATGTTGACACTCATAGCATTTCTTCCCAACTATACTCCTCCCTGTGGCAGTTTCTAGGAGACAGAAACTGGAATTCGAAAAACATAAATCTTAGCTGCGTAGGTGGTGGCCTTAAAAGCCACACTCGATTGAACAACCAATAATTTATTTCTGCTCTGATTGAAACTATGGCATGTCCGATCATGGCTGAGTGTTAAATTGGGATCTAAGTGTTTTGAGGGCACCAACATGCCTTCAGGCTGTGGGGGATAGGGATTATAGTCTTGCCAGGCTCGGGTTTCCTGTTCAGTGGGTTAATGTCCTGCTGAGTTCCAGTGCAGAGCGTCTGGACAAGTGGGATTTAATCCCAGGCCAGCTCCGAGGATTTCGCTCCAGGGCCAGCTGCTGCCCCAAACTCGTCACTGACTGCTCCTAGGATCCCAGGTCCCAGGACAGAGGGAGGTAAAGAGTTCCCATTTTCTCCTCCTAAAGCCTAGGCTTGCCAGCACTACCTCTCTGCTACCGCCTTCCTCAGCTGCCTCCTTAAAAAAAGAAGCTGGGATGTGCTTTCTCTAGCTCCTCCTTTGAATCTTACATTTTGACATCACTTTGCTAGCTGACCAAAGCATTGATTCACATTCCTCATAGAAGAAAACAGCAGAGAAGAGAGACTGCTCTATTTTGGAAGTCAACGGTGTTAAATAGTTATTAATTCTGTTTTGTTCAACCCAAAACTCCAAATTTCCTTTTCTGTGTGCGTGTGCCATTTTATTAAGTTATTAAGTGAATTAGAAAGTAATTAAGTTATTTAAGCAATTTAACAATTCATTCCCACTGTAAAATATTCAAGCAAATAGAAATACATATATATGGAAGCAAACAAAATTCATCATTTATCTGCTATGCTTCCCTCCATCCTCACCACATTTCCACTTCCTTCCCCAAACAAACGCAACTATTCCCAACACTTTGGTATATACCCTTGCAATTCTGTCTTTCTCTCAAAATACATTTTGATCAATTTCTCTTTAGAAATTTCTCTTTATGTCAATTTCAAATTCTCTTTACGTTAGTGGAATCATACTATACACTTATACACTGTGATTTTTTTTCACTTAATATTTCGAAAATCTTTCATATGTGTTTAATTTTTTTTCTCTTTTTTTCTAAAGAAAACTGAGCACTTTAGGGAAGTTCCCAGGGCTTCTCTACCCCCAAAGTCTACTCCATTCTTCATTCTTATGAGAGGCTGTGTACTATTCCGCAGACTAATTGTACCATAACCACTTTCCTATTTTGCATTTAAGAGTATTTGCAACTGTTACAGTTGAATGGTGTTCCCTCAAAATTCACATGTTGAAGTTCTAGCCCCTAATACCTTAGAATGTTACTATATTTGGAGAGAGAGTCTTTAAAGAGGTCATTAGGGTAAATAAGGTCATTGGGGAGAGTCCTAAACCAATATAATCATGTCCTTAAAAGAAGAGATTAAGACAGACACACAAAGAAGAAAGACCATGTAATGATGCAGAGAGAAGATGGCCATCTACAAGAAGAGAGGCCCCAGAAAAAGCAACCCCTGACAACATCTTGGTCTTAAACTTCTAGATTCCAGAACTGTGAAGAAATAAATCACTAATGAAGTCTGTGGTACTTCATTATGGCAGTACCAACAAGCTCATTAAATAATACATCAACTTTTTGTAGCTACATAGACCACTCTGGTGAGAAAAGCCTTGTACATACATATTTGTGCACATATGTGAGTCTTTCTTTAGGCTAGATTACTAGAAGAGGAATCTCCAGGCAAAGCATATGATGAATTTTTAATTTTGACAGATACTGTCAAATTGCCTTTCCAGAAATCTTTATCAGTATCATCTTCTCCGTATTTGCCAATCCTTGACCTATAAATCCTTTCAATTTTTACCAATGATGAATAAAATTTGATATTCCATAGTTTTAGTTGATTACAAATGAGGTTCCGAATTCTTAAGTTTATTGGCCACTTTTAGTACATCTGGTGTGAATTAACTATTTATTTCCTGTGTCCTTATTCTGATAGCTTCTTGATCATCTCTTATTGATTAGTGGGCATGGTTTATAAATTTTTAATATTGATCCTTTATTACATATATAGAACTATTTTACAAATTTTTTTTACAACCTGAAAGGTAGACAATAGCACTGCAAATAGTGAAAGCCAGACCTCAAATATTCTTGAAATGATGAAGCAGAAAACATTTCTTTATACTCTCCCTGCCTTGATCTTCACCATGCCCCCTTTTTGTCGTTTGGCTTCTCTAAAAGGCACATAGGAAGTCCTACATTTCATATATATGACGACCTTGTCACACAGAAGTGGAAAAGCCCAAAGAGAAACCTATGCTCTTCAGCCCTCCAACAGTCATGACTGAGTACCCAGTGATAATACTAAAAGTTCCCACTCACTGCGGACCTCTCGGTCCAGTGCTGTTCAGAGTGCCAGGGAGCTAACGATGGGTAAGACACAAAGGGCTCACAGTCCAATGTTTGAATCAATCTACTAATGCAAGTTGGTTATATTTTCCCGCAGATTCTGTTCACTTTGTTGGCAGTGCTTGGGTAAGGCCAGATAGCACTTAATGGCAAACAATTCTGGATCTTCTGGGCAGTGCAGAACTACTTGAAATGGGAGAAAAGCAAGTATACTACATGATGAATAATATTAGGACCCAGAGGGCATTTAGAAGATGGAAAAAAGGAGTGGGTTAATTTTGAACCATTTTCAATTTCCATACCAGTCATTACCCACATTAGTGGATTTATTATGTTCTTTTTCTTCCCCTAATAAGAGCCTTGTAAAATTCAGCATATCATCAGGCAACCTAATAATTACTGTATTTAGGGGCAAATGTTAGATCCTAGACAGAGACCATTTATTATGTTCCATTCCCTAAAGTTTGACTGAATGGTCATTTTTCTGCTTCCTCATTAATAATTATAATAAGTAAACTGCAAGAAAGAGGAGGAAAGAACTCAGCAAATCAAAACGTAGAAAACTGGAAAGGTCAGAGCCATAAAGCATCCTGCCATTACTCACACACTGTGTGAGATATTAGAGTTATGATTCTTAATTTTCATGACCAAAATTCTAAAGGGAACAAAAATGGCACCAAATGAATCCATTCAATTAATGGGGAAGCCCAGATGGAAAAAGAGCAAAATAAATAATTCCCTGAATCTGCCTTTTATCAACTCAAGTCCAAAATCGTAGGCCTCCCTGGAGCCTAAGAATCACAAAACAAAAGCTTAATGTGACCGGTAATTTAAGAGTTTGCTAACCTTTTGTCCTTCAAGCTCTGTGGAACAACCAGAAAAACATTACGTGATGAAGTTGCTCTGGTTGAACGTGCACTGGGTAATGGCATCAATCTTCCAATATTCCTGATTCAGGATTCGAGATACAGAAACAACTCCATCATGAAGATTTTTTTTTTTTAAGGAAGCTCTTTTCTTTCTTTGGATTGCACTCAAAGATTTTCTTGCTAATATCCCAAAAACATTTAAGCCGTTTACCAAGCTCACCTCTCACTTTATCACGTTGTAGATATACCTATACTGTAATGCAATGCCATTCCATGGGAAGGGAATATTCGTGAGCTACCAAATAATTTTGTGGTTACCCGTTGTTTGGCTTTCAATCTGAAAATACCTTCTGCACAAACAAAAAGATCTGCTCTGGAGGCTTTTGCGTTTTATTTAGTTATTTATTGCCTTTCTGTTTTCTTTTCCAAACATGGAACCAATGGCTTTGTTCCTCTGCTGGCTTTCTTTCCCTCCTTTGAAAATCTGGGCACTCCAAGTGGGTGTTTAAAGACACTTTCTTAAAGTATTCCCTAAGGCTAAAGCGGCAAGAACTCGCTCTCTGTTTTTGAAAAGTTGGAGCAGTTGGAAACTTTTGAACAAGCACTTAGTGCCAATGCTGTCCTTGATCTCCTCTTTACAGGACATGGGGTTTACATTTTGTGAGCCAGATTCAATCCCAGTGGACCTCTGCTGGAGAACACAGGAAGAAATCCCCCTGCACGTCTGCTGGGAGCATTTGCAGGCCAGAATGCATAAACCATTGAGAATATCTCCCGTGGAGTCCCCGAGAGGAAGATAATCCATTCCCCTCCAGGCATTTGGCTGGGGTAGGGGGCCTGGGGAGCCCCACCTCTGGTGATAATAATGGGAGTGGCATTTGCAAATCTCTCAAAAGCCAGATCCTGGAATACAGTTTTCTCCTCACAGATTCTGTATTTCTCAGAAAGCAGCATGAGGAGAGATGGAGAACCAGAATGTAAATCATGACCTTTAAGAAAACATATAAATCCAAAGAATGGATAAATATATTCTATTTGCATAGCCTCTCGGAAGACGTGCATTAGCTAGGTCAAAACAAATCTGCGTGCCCCAGTTTCATATAAAGCCTTCTCGCGTTGGCCAAATGAAATCAGCCTCTCCAAGTGACCCTCAGCTTTAACACTTCGAAGTGAAGCACAGAGTTACTTTTATTATTACCACAGTATTTGACCACAATCCAGAGAAAGTCAATGAAAACCAGGACCAGAGAGAGTTAATGCTTTCATAGAAACAAAATGCTGTCTGTGGATGTTGAGTGCCTGCACATCATTAAGGGAAAGATAGGAATAAGGCCTTCTAAAGAGCTGACATTAAAAATTGAAATCCATTCTGTAAAAGACAGGCCTTGTGTATTTTTTAAGGCCCAAAGCCATAGCAGCTGAAGGGTAATAAAAATCGTATATAAGAACATTATGGTGGTTACATTGTTCCCAAGAACCCTTGATTCAGGATTTGGTATATATCTACATAGATTTGGAATATACTTAAAAATTCCACCCAGAGCTAGCAGAACTTTTCCAATTTCAGAGTGACGAGAACCAACAATCTGATAGAAAAGTGGGCAAGTAATCCGAAAGCATGCTGTTTGCCGAAAATGAAATATAGGTGGGATAGAAATATTTGAAAAGATATGAGCATAATCATAACTAAAGAAAAGCAATTGAGAAAAAAACGAACGTTTTCACCTATGAGATAAGCGATAACGAACTAGTTTGGTGACACCCAGGTTAACCAAGTAGGGAAACGGCAGGCTTATTTTCTGTGGACGGAAGTTTCAGTTGGCTGTATTTGGAGATATTGTGAGTATCGATAGACCCAATTAGCTTGGCAATATTTATCAGAATCTTAAAATGTATATACCCTTTGCTCCAGCCATTCAGCCTCTAGGGGCTTACAAACAGATACGCTTGCACTCACAAAGACAAGAACATTCACAGCAGCAAGTTTTTAGTAATGGAAAACAACTTACACGCCATTAAATATGGCGCATCCACTCGTGGAATATTTGGGGGCACTGCTAGATATAATGAGGCAGATCAACAATGCATAGCATTGTTTTTTGTTTTCAGATGTGATAATATTCTCCCCTTTGTGTAGAAAGAAAGAAGAACATATGTGCACATGTTTACATACTTGCCTGTCAGAGAAAAATCCTGGGAGCATATATAAGAAATCATTAATAATGGTTGCCTCAGGGAATGAGATGGTAATGTGTGCTTGATTGTATGCCTTTTTATAAAGTTTGGAATATTTTATCGTGTCATATCATATCTATATCTATAGATATAGATATAGATATATGCAAAGAAGTACATATATATGCAGGGAATATATATATTCCTTGTATATATATGCAAGGAAAAGTGCAGAGATGGTCAGGCGGGTGTGAAGGTAGGATTGTGATCATTAGCATGGTGCTCTTGCTTGAGGGGCTGGAAACAATAAGAGACCCCTGATGGACGGCTCAGACAAGGAGGGGGTCCTCAAGGGGCCACCAGAGGACAAGCTTAATCATACATACACTGTACTCCTGCAAAGTCTTTCATAGGAGAAGCGGTCTTAAACCTCAGTTTTTTTTTATTTTAAACTATAGTCACCATGCTATACATTACACCCCTGAAACTGACTTATAACTGAAGGTATGCACACGTGGCCACCTTCACCCATTCTGCCCTCTGCCCACCCCCCATCCCTCGCAGACACCAATCTGTGTCTCTGAGTGCAGGTTTTTTAAGATTCCCCATACAAGTGAAATCATCCGGTATTTGTCTTTCTTTGTCTGACCTCACTTTTAATTGATACCCTGGGCCTACAGAAATGATTTCCATGTTTAGGACTGTGTTTAAAGTAGTGGGTATATTGATTCTGTCAAAGAAAATGTTTTACCAGGTTTTGTCTCTCAGTGAAAGTATTCAACAGATTTTTTTTTTTTTGGACCAAAAAAATGCTTGTTTTTCAGACAATATTTCCATGAGTGCCCATAAATGTTTCAAATGCTTGCTGCCTTTAAATAATTAGCTTAATCGAGTTATAAGGGTGCCTACTATGTGTTTAACTTGGATGTATTTGATCTGAGTGTTCAATGGGCGAGAGGAACCAATAACTGATAGACAGAGGTGTTATAGATTTCCATTTTTAAGCAAGCATTGGACGAAACACTAGACTATCATTTTCCATTGAAAATCTGTTGTCAGTGTTATATCAAGAAATAACCCATTCATCCAAATGTCACTCACTGGCCAACCTGGCTGTCTGTTTTGCATATTCTGCATTTGGAAATATTAAAAATGAAATAAAAGAGCTGAAGGACAACGGAAGAATCACAAAACCACGAAGAAGGCAAGGTACATTTCATATTTGTTCATGAGATTAACCGAGAAAGGAATGAGAAGTGACCACGAAGGGAGGCAATATGAGACCATTAGGAGGCTCTTTGGATCCTTGATTTCATGAAAAGGCTCCCCAAGAGGCAACTCAGATGCAGGATGGGAAGGTCATCTGGCTGCAGGTCTGTGGCTCCACTGAAGGTCAGGGTTGAGTCCCTGGCTCTCCCCTTCCTCATCACTCACCCCTGAGCTGCCTTTAGGATGGATGAGGATGTTTCTTCCATTTGGATGTAAGTAGGGTGGCTCTCTGGTCAGCTTTGCCAGAGCTGGCCCTGGTTTGCTCCTGTAATTTTTAACATCATACTATCCCCTTTCATGTCCCAAAGTGTCCTTGTGTGGATGATAGACTATATGGTCACCCTAATATAAGTCAATTAAAGTGGAGAGTGAGGAGACAGGGCCTCTTGGATTATGATTGCCATACTGAAAACATTTTTAAATCACCTCCCCTAAATAATAAGTCATTGGTGGGATATTAAAAAAAAATTATTGACAAAAATCAACTGGATTTCTCTGCAGATACCGCTCTATATAGCTCAGAAAAGGGCAATGCGTTCTTCTTTGTTATTTACCCGAAGTATGTTGTCTGCAGCATGGAAAACACATTGTAGTATATTTAAGTCTTACCATTTACTCTGTGTAGTAGGTGAACTTCTAAGATAGTCCCCGCCTCCTAGTATGTATGCTCTTAGATAATCCCCGCCTCTTGAGTGACCTCGTAAGATCCCCTCTCCTTGGCTAGACCAAGTGACTTGCTTTTAACCAATAGAATGTGGGAAAGGGGATGGTGGTCACTTTGTGACTAGTTTACAGAAGAGCCTGACTTCCATCCTGCTCGCAGACTTACTGTCTTCCCGGTTTGGGTGAAGCAAACCGCACATTGAAGAGGTCCAAGTGGGGGCGCCTGGGTGGCTCCGTTGGTTAAGCATCTGCCTTCAGCTCAGCTCAAGATGCCACAGTTCCGGGATCAAGCCCCACATCCAGTTCCTTGCTCAGCGGGGAGTCTGCTTCTCCCTCTCCCTGGCTCCTTCTCTCTCTCTCTCAAATAAATAAAATCTTAAAAAAAAAAAAAAAAAAGAGGCCCAAGTGGCAAGGGACTAGGAGATCCTCCAGCTGACAACTAATGAGAAACCAAATCCGAAGTCCAACAACCTTAAGATCTGAATTCTGCCAACAACCACATAAATGAGCCAGGAAAGGGGACTCTTCCTCGGGTGAGCTTTCAGACGAGGCTCCAGCTCTGGCTGACACCGTGGTTGCAGACTTGTGAGAAGACCCTGAAGCAGAGGACGCAGTTAACTCGTGATGATTCCTGATGCACAGAAACTGTGAGGCATTAAGTTTGCAGGCTGCCAAATTTGGGGGTAATTTGTGACTGACGTAGATCACTATTAAATTCAGTGCGACGCTGGGATAAACCACCGACTTCCTCTACATCTCAGTTTTCTTCTCTGCCTGGCGCACAGTAGGGCTGATGAAATGCTTGTGGTACAGATGAATGGGACACTGAGGTTGGACTAGACAATCCCTAAGATTCCTCCGAATGCAAACCATCCACCAGGTTCTGCGGAGAACGCGACAACTCTTGCTGACAGGTTTTAAATGCTGCCTGTGCTACTTTTCCTTTGATGCTACAATTTTGGGTTATTTTTAAATTGCTTTAAAATTTAATTTGCTTTTAAAAGAGCCTCAAAACAGAGGTCTCTTGTTTGAAACCTCTCCTCACCAACTTTTCTTGTTTTAAAAATATCCTGACCCGTGGGTGTCTGTGCAGGCTGGCTAAGGATCCCTGCACACCCCCAACACCGCCTTTGATGTAAACGGTTATGTAGCCTGCGACTTTCAAGTAGATATGTGCGGATTTTACGATCACTGTATCACCTGGCTCCGGCATGACACCTGCCTCTCATTTAAGATGCAAGGCGACTTGTAGGCTGGCCAGAGGGTTGGACACATTTCACTTTGCCTCCCTCTGAATTCACCGGTGGAACTTTTTTTTTTTTAAATCTTACAGGTCATTACCAAGAATCTCTGGTACTAAACTACCACCGGTCTGTGCTAACCCTGCTTTCCTGAGGATTAAACTTGGCTTCATTGTGGTTAAAAATGGTGTTTTACAGGCTGGAAACAATGTCTTTGATGCTTAAACCATTCCCATGGGGGACTCTAAAAAACTTTTTAGAGGCAACCCCTCAAAATCTTTACCAAAACTTCTTGTGACATTTAAAACGATCATTCCACTTTATAGGGAGTCGTTTAAATGGTCAAAGGACTAGGCCGCCGACCCGGTGCCATCCCGTGTATGTAGCGGTGGGCGCGGTACACGCACGTGGCTCGGAACAGTCAGAGAGAGAAACACCCAGCCTGCAGCCGTCACCAAGGTCTGGGGTTCAGCAGAGTGGAGGGTAAAGATTCAGACATGGGGTTTATTTTCTTTTGTTTGTATCTTGGATATTCTGGCTTTATGCGATGAGCCATTGACCCATCAGATTATTTTTATAGTGGCAATCTACAAAAGACACTGACTCTAGTTTAAATAAGCAAACAAAAACACGATGGAGAGATCTCTCCCTTCCTCCTTGGATAGAATAGTCGGAAAAAAAATAGTTGGGAAAATATGAAATGTCTGTACATGACAGAGGATAAGTCCCAACTTCATGTTTTCTAGAGTCGTTGCTATCTCCTTATTAACTTTAATCTTTTCAGAGAGTTTAAAGGATTTCTCTTACTTCCACTGCAGGATGTTTCTTATCCTCAAAGCGTGGGGTAGCATGTCAGCCACGCACTGTCTCCACAGAAGCCTTGTGAGGGGGCAACTTTGAAGCCCTTAAAAATAAGCGTACCCTAGTGTGGAAACAACACTCCCAGCCTACCCAAGGAAAGAGGCAGATGGGGGATATTTTGGGCATGAACAAGCACTTCACTGTCACAATGCCAGTGGTTTCTGAGCTAAAGTCAACTAAGAGAAGTTGTTAGGAAGGACAAGTGATTAACACCAAGAACTATGATTTCTGTGAGTTGGTTTTGTTTGGTGATCATTGATAGTGTAATTAAAAAAAAAAAAAAAAAAAAAGGAATGACCCTGTATAGCATTTCACAGAAGCATGAGGTTTCAAACTGTAAGAAATCAGAGAAAGTAATTCAGGGACCTCATTGTTTGGATTACAGAAGCCAAGATCATCGGCAGTTGAGTGACTCAGGCAAGAACGTGTATCTAGCAGAAAATGCAAGACTCCGGTTCATAGGGGAGGCTAGTCCAAGGGTGAGTGAATGGTATTGAGTCATGTATAAAGAGTTAATGAGCATCCCAGGTTGAAAGACTGCTGAAACACGAAACCTCTAAGTTTATAGTAATAACTATTTAAAAATATATTTGTGAGAAGCTAGAAAGATGTAGTCTATACGATGTTGGAGGGAGGCCTGGTACCTCTAGCTGTTGCCAGTGAAGGAAATCTCTCTCAGTGCTCTCCTACATATAACCCACTTGACACATAATAGGAAATCTCACAGCATCAAAAACTAAAATGAAGAGTCACGTTATCGCCATAACCAGGGAAGACTTTCCACAAACTCACAGAGATCATGCAGATGGACTGAAAATATGAGATCATGAAAGCCCAGAGCTTGTCAGGAATGCAGAACCAACCTGCCAAACCAAAAGAAGGTAGAAATAAACTCTCCTGCTTCCTATGTGGTCTGATTCCTGGCTCGGAGCCTAGGAGATGAGCCAAAACACTAGAAAATGAAAATCATAATAGCAAAAATAAAACTAACAGGGAAATGGCCAAGAGTGAAAATGATGCTTTAGGACAACAAATCACTGAGATGGAGAAATCTCTTAAAAGATCAGGAGGAAGCACAAAACGAGGAAGCCAAGGAGAGGTTATCATTCTGGAGGCAAACACAAGACCAACCTATAAAGGGCAGGAAACTCCAGGAAAAGCTGCAACTGAGTTGACACCAAAGATATGACTGAAAAGAAGCTAATACTTGGACACTTACTGATTTTAATGGTTATACTCATTTAGGTTTTAGGTGTTTTTAAGCAAATATAAAACAATGAGAAAGAAAGGAAACATGGAATAATCAAAACGGAAAAGAGAAAACGAGGTCAAACATATCAACTGTAATAATAATGATGAATGGTTTCATAAAACCCCCTTTTCAAGGTGGGGTTAAGAAATCCAAGTCCAGTTACATGCTGCTAACTCTTGATCTCGGGCTTGTGAGTTCGAGTCCCATGTTGGGTGTGGAGATGACTTGAAAAACAAAATCTTAAAAAAAAAAAAAAGAGATCTATGTTTATCTTGGGGGTAGTGTTCTGTGAGGGAAGGGGGTTGAGAGAACCTCTGGGATGATGGTGGCGTTCCATTTCTTGACTTAGGAACAGGTTATGCTGGGGTCTTCACTATGGAAAATTCATCAATTCTACACTCCCATTTTTGTATGTATGTTATACTTCCATATCATTTTTTTTTAATTTTAAAAGCAAATTGGAGGCATTTTAAAACAAATATACACTAAAGACAAAACTAAAACGCCATTATATACGGACAGATCGATCCTCCATAAAGGTAATCAGTTGCCAACCTCTACACCTAAAATTAACGAGTGTTGAATTATAGTAAGCAAAATATTAGAAAGATAAGGCATTTGCCAAAAAAATTTGGTCAGGGGATACACTGAGCCTCTACCATGTAGGTGCCCAATTAGAAATATGTACGTAATAATTGATGATGGTAGGAACAGAGTCTGCAACTTGAACTTCCTCTCACTGAAGCTGATTGCACCACTGTCTCCTCCTTGGTCAGAAAACCTGTAAGCTAAAATGGCTCTGTTATTCATGAGGACTAACCTATGACCTAATGGCAGGTGCAATATGTGGACCTTTTCTAGAAGAGTGCCAATTCACCCTCACTGTACAGTGCATTCGAGAGGGGAGATGACATAGTAGAGATGAAGCTGCATCAGATGGGCCAAAGCGGGATGAGGAGGTTCCTAGGCTACTGTCAGCACTGACTCCCCCCCAAGACCATCAGTGACCTCGGTCTGTGTGCGCCCACATTGTAAAGTGTGTAGCTCTTAGACCTTGATCATCCATCCACTCACGACCAAAAATAACTACGGGAACACTGGTCCTAAAGAGAGTCTTCAGCTTTTGAATCGGCCCATCCATTACCTAGTGCATGAAACTTGATGGACTCCCCACCACTTTCCTGCCTTCCACATAGGAAAACTGTGCAGCAGCAAAGAATGTCAGTGCCTACACTTTTACAGGCATTTGGCCTAATTTCCTTGTGCTGTCTGGGAAAGGAAATCTGGAGGGTTCCACCTATACCAACTCACAACTTTGTTTATTTTCCTTTCAAGTCTGCTTCTGAGGCCAAGACGTTGGTGAGATGAATAGTCCATTTATTGCCCTGGGTTAGGACATCACGGTCTGTCATTGCGCAATGTGTTTTTGATGTGTGAACTTGGATGGTAAATGAACGCTTAAAGTGGCGGTTGGGGTGGGAGGGAGGGTGGAGATGACAAACAACCAGTGGAAATGAGCAGACTTGTTTCAAGGTTTCAAGACTGATTTAGAAGACGAGGGGTCATGGTAGACTCTCTAACCTGATTATCAGTGGGCAGTAGCTGTAAGAAAATAAACAGTTCTAGAATAAAATATGTGGAAGATAGCACCAGGATGTATTAAATAAAGTTGACATAATTTAATCAGTTGGGGTCCACTGGTGATCTCCACAGTCAAAGGAGAATTTGTAAATACAGTAAAGAGTCAGAGAATATGCTAACCAAGGTCACCAAGTGGAATGGAACCATTGTTGTAAAGAATGAATAAGGACACCCACCTGCCCAGTGGCCATGAGCATAGAAAATACATGCAACTGCCCTTAGAGGGAAGGGCACCCTTTATTCTTAATCACTTATACATGACTATGAAGGAGTCTTATGGAACCATTCCACGGAGCAGTCTTACCAGGAGGAGATGGAGAAAGCATAAGGCCCCCCAAGGAGAGGGTGGGGTTGCAGGTGAGATACGGCAGACGAAATCTGGAGACCTCTGAAAATGGGCAGTGAAAACTTCTGAGGGGATTGAAGACTGATTAACAGTCTCTGTCTTGTCTGGAGCCCAGGATAAAAGAATGTTCCAACACTTGAGTATCCCATCTTCCTCTGCAACGGATAAACAGCATCTAGAAGCCAGTCGAGCAGGGACAATTTTTTTTTTCCTTGCTTTTATAACTTAGAAGCTGTTGTTTCTCCTTAAGTACTGATTAATTTGTGTCTTAAGGGCCTGTGTCTCCTGGAATTTATCGTGTTTCTTTTTTGTTTCAATTGCTAACAAACTCCAAGCTGAATTGGGGATTCACCTTTCCCAAAAGCTTTACAGATCTTTATTTTCATTCATGTGCTTTGTGGACTTGTTTCAAATCTGGTTCTATTTTATGTTCTTACTCCTTTCTATTTTTTCCTTATCCCTTACACCTATTTTTTATTTTGTTATTTTGTATTCTATATAGATTTCAAAAAAAAAACAAAAAACACCTTAAATATTTTGACACGAAAGCCTGGTATAAAATAAATGACACCACAGCGACTTTTACTGTGATCTATAAAACATTATTTGCCTTGTTGTGTCAGCTTTGTAAAGAAGAACATTTTTAAATAAGATTGACAAATACAGAAATAGTGAAATTGGACCTTAAAAGAAGGATTCCAGATTTCTTGTCCTAACTGCTGGTTCACATTCCACAGTAGAAAATATTTTAGATCTATGGTCAAGTAAATTCCATTTCATCTGAAGGGGCAAGTAACATACCAGGGAATTAATACAAACCCCACTAAAACTAATACAAAAAGCTATACATTTTAAATTTCTAAATAGTAAAATAAATTACGACAGCTCGCTAACCTATTTATCCCATTTTCAGGGCATGTTATATTTCAGAGGGGCATAGGTTTGTTTTGTTTTTTAATCTGTTTATTTTTTTTAAGATTGTCTTATGATAAAAGAAATACAAGTTTGTGTTAATGAATGAATGATAAAATAAAAAGCAAGTTTTCATACTCCTGCCCTCCTCATATGAATCCCCAGAGGTGACAATTATTAACAATTTGATGTCTAGCCTTTTGCAATTTCCCATGTACACACACACACACACACACACACACGCATGCATGCATGTGTAAATGTGATGTATACTGCAAAAAGCAGCTTTCAATATTAAATGGATCAGATGAATACACCATAGTTTGTTTACCCCTTTGGTGATTTACTTAGTGTTTTCAATGCTTGCTCCCACTTGATTTAACAGCTAAAATAGAAAAATAGACAGTGGCCATATCAGCCCATTGTTAGAAGCATCACTTTGCTGGCTGTAACTCCACATTCCATATTGAATCCTAACACATTGGTGGATATGAATGCACTTGCTGACTATCTCCTTCATCTACAGCAGGAATTTAATGAGAATAAAGATTGGTTGTACTGCACTGATCACATACCAGTGGCTTCTATCTCCCTGGACAGGACTCTGCCCTCATCAACAGGCCTCCTGGTGCTTGTTTTGGGTTCATTACTGTGAGAAATTTCACGGTGAAATTTAGAAATTCCCATAATGGCCACCAGAGGGCATCAACCATCCAGAGCATCAACACTGCTGAATCCAGGCAACTGGAAGACTACTGAATGCAGGCAAATGCTTAGCTTCCAGCTTGAAGATCTATTTCTGCTTCCACTGGCTAGGTTGTTGTTGTTGTTGTTTTTTTTTTTAAGATTTTATTTATTTATTTGACAGAGAGATAGATCACAAGTAGGCAGAGAGAGAGGGGGAAGCAGGTTCCCTGCTGAGCAGAGAGCCCAATGCGGGGCTCGATCCCAGGACCCTGGGATCATGACCTGAGCCAAAGGCAGAGGCTTTAACCCACTGAGCCACCCAGGTGCCCCCCCTTTTTTTTTAAATTCCATTAAAATTTTCTAAAGGGCTGTGATTGAACTCCCTCCCAAATTACTGAATTTAACAATGCAGGTTACATGCTTTACACAATGCCTTAAGAAATAAACGTGCATGAGTTATTGTTATTGTCATTCATATCCTACTGAAAAAAATAGCCAGTCCTCGCTGTGATATTCTCCCTAACCAATACATCCTTGCTCAGGTTTTTCTATTTACTATCAGTCCAATGTAAGATATCACACCATTTCCAAAAGTGCTCAGCTTAAATTGCATAATTCAAGTATAGATGAGTGTGTCTTGCTAAATACATTTTTAAAATTTTTATTCTTATTTTTTTGTTGTTAAATATGTTTTACGTTATAGACCCCTCTCCCCCAATAAAAAGTATTTTTGCGAAATATACACATCGGAGAGGGAGGAGCAAGATGGCAGAGGAGTAGGAGGGTTAGATAGTATCAGATTCAAGAAGTTCAGCTAGATAGTTACCAAATGACTCTAAACACCTATAAACTCAACAGGAGATAGAAGAGAAGAATAGCAATTCTAGGAACAGAAAATCGACTACTTTCCGGAAGGTAGGACATGTGGAAAAGGGAATCCAAAATGATGCGAAGATAGACCGCGGGGGGAGGGGCCGGCTCCTGGCAAGCCGCAGAGCAGCAGAGCACAATATTGGAACTTTTAGAGGTCTGCTCCACTGAGGGACATCGCTCCAGAGGCTAAGCGGGGGGTGGAGCCCTCGCGGGGACAGTGTGGTCTCAGGACCCGTGGGGTTGCAGAAAGACCGGGGGTGTCTGAGGGTGGCAGAGCTCCCAGGTTCAGAGTGGGGAAGCTGACTGCAGAGACGGAGCCGAGCCGTGGGCTACCAGCTCGGGCTTACCTTAAACTGTGATCCGAGGCATAGTTGGGACACTGCTCTTCAAGCAGGAACCCCACAAGTGGCAGATCCGGGGAGACCCCTTCTTTCCTCCTCTGAGAGGAGTGGCGTGGGAGCGCACTGCAGGAATCTGCTTGGTTTGGAGACTCCAAACAGCCGTGCGCCAGGGACAGAAACGCTTGGTGACAGTCCGGGTGAGCTCGGAGCGTGGCCGGAGACCAGGGAGACGGGAGGGACGGACTGCTTTTCTCTGAGGGCGCACTAAGGAGTGGGGCCCCCGAGCTCTCGGCTCCTACGGGCCGGAGACTGGGAGGCCGCCATGTTCATTCCCCTCCTCCAAAGCTGTACGGAAAGCGTTCAGGGAACAAAAGCTCCCGAAAGCGAACCCGAGCAGATGACTTAGCCTGGCCCCTGGCAAGGGCGGTGCAATTCCGCCTCGGGCAAAGACGTTTTGAGAATCACTGCAACAGGCCGCTCCCGCAGAAGATCCAGCCAAGACCAAGTTCACCGATCAAAGAAAACGGCGGAACTCTTGAGATAGGAAAAAGCAACACATAGAATTCATGGCTTTTTTCCCCATGATCCTTTAGTGTTTCAGAGTTAAATTTTTTTTAATTTTATTTTTTTCTTATTTTATTTATTTTATTTTTCCTCTTTCCTATTTTAACTTTTTTTAACTAGTATCTTATCAATACCTTTTTAAAAAATCTTTTCTAATTTTCACTGTTACATTCATATTTTATCCCCTCATTGTATTTAACCTTATTTTTTGTATACATATAGGGTTTTTTTTTTCTTTAAAATTTTGGGATACAATTTCTTCTAATAGATCAAAATATACCCTAAATCTAGCACATGGCTTGGTTCTAGTCTCCAGCCTGATCACATTCTTTCCTCTTTTATTCTTTTTTTTTCTCTTTTTTCAACCAACCTTTTATCAATTGATTTTTTAGAATCTTTTTTAATTTTCATCTTTACACCCATATTCCATCCCTTCATAGTGTTTACCCTTATTTTTGTATATTTATAAGTTTTTTCTTTCTTTAAAATTTTGGGAAATAGTTTCTTCTAACAGACCAAAAACACCCAAAATCAGATGTGGGGCTCTGTTCTAATCACAAGTCTAATATATATATATATATATTTTTTTTTTTCTCTTTCTCTTTTTTATTTTATTTTATTTTATTTTTTCTTCCCCTCCCCCCTTTTTCTTCAACCCCTGGTTTCGACTCCCTTCTAATTTTTCTGGGGTCGTTGCTACCCTTTTAGTATTTTGTTCTCTCATTTATCTATTCTTATCTCGATAAAAGGAGAGGCGGAAAAACTCACCACAAAAAAAAAGAACAAGAGGCAGTACCGATGGCTAGGGACCTAACCAGTATGGACATTAGTAATTTGTCACAAATAGAGTTCAAAATGATAATTATCAAGGTGCTAGCTGGGCTCAAAAAAAGCGTGGAAGATATTAGAGAATCCCTGTCTGGAGAAATAAAATCCCTTTTGGGAGAAATAAAATAACTAAAATCTAACCAAGTTGAAATCAAAAAAGCTATTAATGAAGAACAATCAAAAATGGAGGCTCTTACTGCTAGGATAAATGAGGCAGAAGAATTAGTAATATAGAAGGCCAAATGACAGAGAATAAAGAAGCTGAGAAAGAGACAAACAACTACTGGACCATGAGGGGAGAATTCAAGAGATAAGTGATACCATAAGACACAACAATATTAGAATAATTGGGATCCCAGAAGAAGAAGAAACAGAGAGAGGGGCGGAAGGTATATTGGAACAAATTATTATAGAGAATTTCCCTAATTTGACGAAGGGAACAAGCATCAAGACCCAGGAGGCACAGAGAACCCCCCCTCAAAATCAATAAAAATAGGTCTACACCCCATCATCTAATAGTAAAGCTTACAAGTCTTAATGACAAAGAGAAAATCCTGAAAGCAGCTTGGGACAAGAAGTCTGTAACAAACAAAGGCAGAAATATTAGATTGGCAGCAGACCTATCCACAGAGACCTGGCAGGCCAGAAAGGACTGGCATGACATATTCAGAGCACTGAATGAGAAAAATATGCAGCCAAGAATACTATATCCAGCTAGACTGTCATTGAAAATAGATGGAGAGACAAAAAGCTTCCAGGACAAACAAAAACTAAAAGAATTTGCAAACAGC
>CM052887.1:51922287-51934479 GCA_028534135.1 Potos flavus
AGGAAGGAGACAAACCATAAGAGACTCCTAAACTCACGAAACAAACTGAGGGTTGCTGGAGGGTAGGGGCGGGTAGAGATAGGGTGGCTGGGTTATGGACATTGGGGAGGATATGTGCTATGGTAAGTGCTGTGAAATGTGTAAAAGCCTGATGGTTCACAGACATGTACCCTGGGGCAAATAATACATTATATGTTAATAAACGTAAATAAAATAAAAAATAAAATAAAATAAAAAAGAAATATTCACATCGTACATAATTGTTAATCAGAGAATTGGGGGAGATGTCCTGGAAAAGGTATATTTTCATAGTTACCACCATCACAAAGGCAGAATTGTGACTGATCTTAGGCTTGTTATCACTCAGAAATATTATTCAAGCCTATTCATGCCAAGAACAAATGAATAACCTCTACCAAGTAGTTCACAAATGCAGCTGACGGAGGTTGCACTGACTTTCCTTAAATTCATTAAGTTCCCCTTAGTTCCATGAATTTTACAGGTAAATATATAAAATGTATTTTTATTTAAACAGGAAATAGACTTTCTGACATTTACTTACCAATATTCATAATTTAAAATTCAGACAAGAGTAGTGAAGGGCATTATGCCATTAGGCCACACGGTGGCGCTATTTCATTGATTTGAGAAATTCTTTAGCAACCTGCTAGAGACAACCCAGCTGAAAACAAGAAATCTATAAATATATGAATTGCCTTCCCTGTATTACTCCAATTTGAATGAGAGAATCCAGTAGAGTTGAGCATTTAGAATTAGTGTCCATAACCTATCTATACAATAAAGCGGCACCAAAATGCATGAGGAAGCCATTGCTGAAATGTGGGTTGTTTGTGAAATTATGCATAAAGTTCCATAATATTAACTAATGCTATTGACTTTAATAGTTATATTTTATAGCTCTCACTGAATGTACACGGCATTTTCATTTCCATTATTACATTTGTTTTCCATGTGAGCCGGTGAAGCAGGAAAGGGAGCTCTGATCCCCCATTTCCCAGCTAAGGAAGCTGAGATGTTAAGAAGTTAAGTGGCTATTCCTAGCACAGACTGCAGCTCTGAGGAGTTTTTTGGGGTCCTGATGTCTAACTGATGCCTACGAGAGAGCGTAAACCCCACAGACCTTCCACCTAAGCCCTTTGGGCACTCTAACTCTAGAGCGTGCCCCACACCCACCCAGGAGAATACGGCTGGACCCTAAGGTTTCCATTCATTCCCCCTTGGCCAGTGGAGACTGGCCTCCAAGGTGCTGATCACGAGGAGACCACAGCTTCCGCAGTCCCAGAATCCCCAAGGAGCCTGTCTTCCATCCCAGAAATAAGAAATGATTTGTTATCTGTACCCTCCCTTCAGCCATTGGAGCTAAAACCTGCATTCTGTAGCTAGTCTCTCATGATAGGGGGCTGCAGAAAACAAAATACCATCCCCTCATTTCTTATTCATAGAGAAGGCAATGTATAATATGATTACATACGTGATGGATTGGATCCGACAGACAGTATAAAAGGTAAGCCGGAGAACATTAACTAGGGAATGGATTTTTCACTGATAGTCGATGTCTCCTCTAGTCAACAGGGAAGGGAGGTGGGGGTGAGGCAAATTCAGAGAGACACCCAAATAACTTTCAAGATGAAACTCTAAAATAAATTCCTCCATCAGGCAAAGGATCACTGTGTGAGCAAAGCTCCGTGCCAGGCCCTTGGCCGTGTGCTTTACACACTTCATCTTCTTTGATTACCCTTGTTTTACAGACATGAAAAAAGAGGTTCCGAGAAGTGAAATTCACACCCAAACTGCTATGCGCGACCAGGAGCCGCCTCCCAGCAGGCCCCCAGGACACCCACTGTCGATGCTGTTGGGGACCCACCGGCGCAGCTGCGGGCTGCTTTCAGCTGCTGACCACTCTGAACAATGGAGGGCTCCTGAGACTGGACGTGGACTTCAAAGAGTGAATAAAGCCTAAGGCTTCTTCAGCTCAGGCCCCTGCGAGGTCCAGGAGTCACCGAGAGTCACTCCTAGAGAGGGGAACAGGAACAGAGCAAGTCAAGGTGCAATCAGAAAGCATTTCCAGTTAACCGTTCGGGGCATTGCCTAAAGACATCTTCCGGAGCAATGACCTAAACCTCCACGTGTCCAGCAACTGGTTCCGATCTGTTTTCTCATTCTCAGTAAATATTCACTTTCTTGCCTGATTTTGTATTTATAATCACATGCCTTTTTTTGTTGTTGTTAATAAAAAGAGAGTTTTCCCAGTTGAAGGGCTTCAGGCTTCACAGGGACAGGACCTGCCCCTACCTGTGCCTTTGTTGTCAAATCTTTTGCCTCTCATCTCCTGAAAGGCTGAAACAATTTCTCCTCTGTCTTCAGGCTGTCAGTCCTTGGCATAGTGCCTGAAACAAAGCTGTCCTGGAAAAGGAGAGAGAATGAAAGAGATGAAAGGAATGGAGGAAGGCTGGAGGTGGGGGAGGGTAGCCCGGAAGGAGGAAATGAACAGGGCTATATGCACAGTTAGTAATTGGCTTAATCCCTGAAGAGAGGGTCAGCAGTGACCGGAGCACCTCTTTAAAAGAAGCGACCTTTTCTAAAGACACTGGGTCTCTTCTTCTCCTCTTACGAGAGAGAGAGATACAGATCTCTAAGATCCACTTAGAGAGGCTTCAATAGGATATCCCATAATAAGCCAAAAGGGTCACATTGCCACAGGCACCGTACGGCTAGAGACGGGATTTAAGACTTTGCTGCTATGATTTTTTTTTGACACTTTTGCTGACATGAATCGTCTGATGATATTAACCACCGATGATCAATCGCGTATTATTTTGCTTCATCCTGCTCCTCTGATTGGAGGGTTTAAGATTCCTTAACACTTCGACTGCTCGGTATGGAAGTTTGCAGCAGCCAGCTGTCACCTCTGTCACATAGTAGCTCCCTCCACTCATCTTGGGGACCATGTCGATGGAGCTGTAAGAGCCGTAGAGGTCACTGGATCTGAGGATGGGTAATTCCACGGCCACGCCAACCTCGCTGGCCCGGACTGCTGACTCCACCACCCGTATTGATCATACCCACAAATCCCATCTTGATCATATTGACAAGTTAACACCTACCTAAATAGATATTATCTTTTCTTTCAGGTAGTATCTATTACCAGAGTGTTGGAGCTCGGGCTTCTGAGAACTTGGGGTCTCAGGGTCAAACCAAATAAAGTGACAAAAAGCAAACAAGGTTAAATAAGCTTTAGAAATATAAACAAATACATAGGAGGTTTCTATCTTGTCCATTTCTTTTTAGAAAACCTCTATGTACATTTTATTATTTTAAAACACAAAGTTTTGGGGCGCCTGGGTGGCTCAGTCATTAAGCATCAGCCATCGGCTCAGGTCATGATCCCAGGGTCCTGGGATGGAGCCCCGCATATGGCTCCCTGCGCAGCGGGAAGCCTGCTTCTCCCTCTCTCTCTGCCCCTGCTTGTGTTCCCTCTCTCACTGTCGAATAAATAAATAAAATCTTTAAAAACAACAACACACAAGCTGTTGCTTAAGCCTGAGAGGCAAGAAAAGAGGAGGAGAAATTTTTTTAACTGTGGGGCAGGGTAAAGGGTGTAGCGGGGTTTCTTTTTCTGGTGAATGCTTATATAAAGCAGAAACAAGCAAGTGCATATTTATTCTATTAAGCCTATAACTCTTAAGGGAACCCAGCTGCTGCCCATCACAAGGCCTCTGCAAATTTCCCGTTCACAGGATCTGACCCTCCAGGCTTTTCGCTATTTGTTGTGCTTTGGTGATACGGCCTAAAATCAGAACTACTTCAATAGCTCTAGTTTAGAATGAAACTTTTTGGTTATTTGTTTGACCTAATTGCCAAAAAAAATTTCTAGCTCCGGGCCCTCAATAAAATTTTACTCTCTGGAAATAGAAAATGCCCTTTGCAAAAAGAATAAATCTCAATCGTGAATTCACCATCTACGCTTGGGTATGTTGATGTTTGAGTGCTATATTTTGAGACAATTAAACATATCACTGAAGTCCGTATGTAGATATACATTCTAAAAATGTCCTTGAAGACCAGGTTTAAAATCATAGAGTAGTTTCTTTTGTCTCCATTCTCCTGGATTTCCACCTTTTTAAAAAGCTTTATAGGATTACTAATTGCACAATGTCACCTATTGACAGAAGAAGGCCATTAGAGCGAGCCATCTCTAGTTCTCTGAGTTGTCACCGGGCTTACCAAAGCTCTTAAGATGACAAATAAATGCATTTGCAGGGCTATGCCTGTCGCATCCGGTTAGCTAAGTGGTCTGGAGCTGGGTGGGGAGAACAGACAAGCACTTGCAAAGTAGCCCTCTCCCCTTGGGAGGAAGGACGTTCTGGGGGAAGTTTTTGAGATCTGGCTCAAAAACAGCAACAACAAATCATCCATATTTTCTCAGCTGAATCGTTTCTATTTTTCATGTGGCAGCTCTCTTCTGGGCATTCATAAAACGCTTCTTGTCGGATGTTTCTACTGACAGGATGCTCTTTCTATTTAAAATGGAAACAGCTTTGAATGCTCTCCGCAAAGAAGAGGCTCAGTCTGCTGGCAGGAAGGAGCAAGGGGTCACTGGGTGCTGGAATGTGCAGGAGTGGAGATGCAGGAAGACGGGTGGGGCTCGGGGAGGAGAGGGGCGCGGCTCGGTGGCGAAGCCCTAGGGTCACAATTCCGCTGAAGCCAGAGCCTCAGTTGTTCTACGAACCCCGCCCACTTCCCCTGCGAGTCCCCCCCGCCCCCGCTTCCGTGTTAAAAAGCCATTTTATCAGCGCCTTTCTTCCGTGTGCTACAAAACAAAGTGACCGCTGGGGGGCAGTGTGGTGCAAGACAAGAACTTGATCTCGCGTTCCGTAGACACAGCTAAATAAAGTAAAATCGAGGTAAAGAAGTGTGCTGAGTATGCTTTCCAAGCCCTCTTCGCCACAGCCATACACTCCCCAAAACATAAAAAAAAAAATAACTGAATGACAAAATATTGTACATGTGAAGCCACCATTTCCCCCCCATCTTTTTTAAGGCAAAGTGGAAGAGAAATTCAGGTTGAGGAACCCTGGTCTGGAGGGACTGCAGGTTGTAGATGATTTCCACCAAACAAGGGTATAATCGAGTCCCACAGCACTGAAAACCAGACACTCTTCTTGTCGATATGCATCCCCTAGGCACCGGGCGTCTTTGCCCTAAGCAGAACTGTCAGTCTGATGGAACTATGTTAAGGCAGCTACATCCTTCATTCAGACGCCTGCGGCACTGAGAGACCCATTTACTGCAAGTTCGCCCCAGGACGCCTGAACTTAGAGCAGCCTCCTTGTCCCCAGCATAGATGTCATCAGCTACCCACCCCCCCACCGGACCCTCTAGCTCCGCCCTTGCAGGTGGCCAGGCAGTGGTCTGGAGCACAAGCTCTGCCTCTAGGCACTTGGGTCCAGGACCTCCCTTCCACCACTTACCAGCTTCGTGACCTTAAACGAGTTCCTTAGCCTGGGGCTGATCATGGCCCTACCTTCTCAGGATGCTGGGAGGAGCAAATGAGCTAACAAACCTAGAGCCTGGTAGGTCCATTAGGCACTCCCCTTTCTCTCTCTCACACTGTGTGATTCATTCTGTGTTTCTTCTCTAAAAGGACTTCACTCAAGGGCATGCACTATGTCTGTCATTTTCTCATGCTATTTAATTTTTTTAAAAAAACTTGTTTTGCATGAGTCATTATTCCATTCCTCGTCTTATTATCAGCACTTTCAACTACTTTGCCCAGAGACAGGGCAAGGTAGGGACTGCAAAAATCTAGACCCAGACTGCCTGAGACTGAATCTCTGTCCATCCCTTTCTAGATTGCTAACACTGAAGAAGTTATTCGGCGCCCCTGTGCCTCGGTTTTCCCATCTCTAAAATGGGCATGATAACAGTACTCATTTCACAGAGATTAAGTTAATTACTATTGCTAAAGCACCTGGAGCAGTGCCTGGCACAGAGTAAGTACTACATGAGATTTAAGTAAATGAAAACAGCAGTGATGAGGTTAATACTAATTCCCCTACAGCTAAAAACAGAAGCCAAATGCGCTAGAATAACAAATGAGGGAATGGCTGAGGCTAAACACAGAGCCCAAGCACTCCAGGGTCATCTCGTCTCTGTGGGTAAGCTTGATGAGAGAGCTTCCTTTGCATCTATGAATGTTGAGAGAGCAGGGACTGGATATGTGGTCCAACTCTCTGATTTTACCAGGAGAAAACTTGCACACCAAGGCAGTCAGTGCTGCACGGTACAGAGGACCAGGAGCCTGGGCTAGACCCACAGCTTACCGCCTTCCCCCTGCATTTAGTGAGTTCCATCAGTAACCGCTGTATTGATCTGACATTGTTACTGACCTTCCCCACAACTGGCAATATGGCTTCTCTACATCCTGGAACAGTATTATGTTTCTTATCCTACGGCCCCCTGAGAATGTTTCATGTCTCAGGAGGCACTAAATTCAAAGTACCTAGAGAACATTTAGCTGAGCTTTTTCCTCCTACCAGTGGGTTTTACCTTAAATAGAATACCATTAAGATTACCAAAAGAAAAAAAGGATGCAAAATCCAATAGTGAACACAAAACAACCAGGACGTTACAGAATTTTTCTTGAAAAACCAGCTGTCCTTCAGGGGTCACTCCGATAACACCGCGTGGTCCCCAAATGCATTTTGTACATTGTATTGTAACTGTTGTTTTATTTCTCTGCCTCTCCATTCTCTGAAATCTTAAAGGTAGGGACAGTCATCATCAACTCCGTGCTCCGGGCCAGGCGCAGGGCAAATCTCCTAAGTATTTGTTGCTGCCTTGGAGAGTGATGTTGACTCAGGCCCATGAAGGCGGTGTGTCCCAGAGTGTGGCAGGTGGATGCTGGCTGTGCATCAGAGGTTTTTAGGTGGAAAGAGAAATGATTTTAGATAGGGCGTGGGCAAGGTAGTAAACAAAACATTAATTCATATAATGAGAAAGTTATTCCCCTGTCTCAATGATCCTTCCATCTTTCTGATTCCTTCAGAGAGAGGGACCTTCATAGGGTGCTAATATGTCTTCAACTTCCAAATCTCACTGTCTCTCTGTCTCCACCCTCCGCCCCCACCCACCCACCCCCAGCATCTCTTGGACAAGACAATGAATCTAAGAATCAGAATGGTTAGCAAACAAAAATATCTACCTAGAATTGAAGACATTGTTCTCGTTACATCTATTTATGACCATCTCTTATTCACAGCAAGCGGTAACCCCAGCTTTCCATTCTGGTCCTTGCGGTGGAGCCCTTCCCGCTCAGCAAATGCCTTACGCGCGGGCTCCATGGCCACGCCCCTTCGCAGTTAGGCGGGGCCACGGGTTGCTCTCCACCAGCAAACTGAGTAGAAGGAGCCACCGATGCCACTTTCTGCCTGAAACACTCTTGAGCCAGTGTGCAGCCCCTCCCGCCTCTCTCTCCTGCCTCAGGGATCCTGGAGGGCCACAGAAGGGGAGGAGACCCCTTCCCTCCACCCTGCTAAGTGCAAGAGCTGGGTCTATAAAGTAAAGGGACAACAGGTAGATTAACAGAAGAAAGGGTATGCAAATGTATTAATTTGAAATATCTTGTGCTTGGGGCATCGCAAGAGAAAACATGAATGCCCCCAAGTTCAGTGAGATTTGAGAGCTTATATACCATCTTAACAGGGGAGTGGGGGAAAGGCAACTCACAGGATAGTGAGTTATCTTTTAGGAAAAGATGCATGGGTCCTTAGAAGAACAGACGGGAGGTGTGATCCTGTGTGACCCAGTTTGTCTGGGTGTGGTGTGATTAGAATCAGTCCTCCCTGGTTGATGGGAAGGGGGTTAGGACAGTTGAGACCTTTTGGAACCTCTGTATTTAGGCAAATAAGGGGGATTCAGAATAAGCCTCTCTTCTCCCTGTCTTTCCTGGTTTTAAAGCATCTTCAGCTCAAAATAATCAACATGCCAAAGTGGCACACGGTGGAGTAGCCCGTCCTGAAGTTTCTCCACCACACCTGGAGGTGGTGGCATTAGGAAGCGGAGGGAGCCTGGATGAAGGGCCCTTGTCTAGGAATCGTCTTCGAGGACAGCTGGCCTGCAAAGTCATGGGACTCACATTGGATTTCACATAAATAAAAAATCACCCTTTGCTGTGTTAAGCCACTGAGATATCAGGGTTTATTATTGCAACAAAGCCTGCCCTATCCTGACGAATAGAGGATTAAAAATTTTTTTTAATTATAAAGGGGTGCATTTAAAGAAAATACTGACGACATGATGGTCCAGGGTTTAATAGAACTGTGAAAGTGATACTCAATGCAACTTAGTGTTGTGGCATCTGGAAGCCGGTCCTCCAAGAGAGTTGAAAGTCTTGGCGTAAGTCCCTGAGAGACCAGGACCAGGCAGGGGTCAAGTGCAGCCCTAGGGCTACAAAGCACAACTGAGAGAAGTAGGAATGTCAGGCATCAAACCTGAGCCTCTGTCTCCTAGGAACTGGGCTGGATTAACCAACTCTAATCAGGGGAGGTAATATCATTACGACCATTAGGGGTTGGGAGAAAAGACTTAACATTAGTCTGACAACATGAGTGAGATATACTCTTCCTTCCTTTTCTTGTAGGAAGCTTGGCTTCCCTAAGCCTTGTTGATTCCCTCGGTTGCAGGTGTGATTCAATGCCACGTACGTCAAGGCCAAGTTTTCCTTTCCAGTTCTCATGTTCTGAATTGGACTGAAGTCCAAATTATTTGTTTATTCTTGTTATACCAGACATGGAAAGGGAGGCACACGTATGTTCATCTTGGGGATGATTTAATAGATTAGTCAAATATTATACTGTTTCAAAGTGGGAAACAAGACACATGGGGTTGATTGCTCCCAAATAAATTCTCTTCCCCGAAGAAGGGTCTGGGTAGGACGGATCTTAAGACTTAGATATGTCTGCGGGCACCTGGGTGGCTTAGTCCATTAAGCATCTGCCTTTGGCTAAGGTCATGGTCCTGGGGTCCTGCAATGGAGCCCCGATCAGGCTCCCTGCTCAGCTGGAGCCTGCTTCTCCCTCTGCCCCTCCCCACCCCCACTCAAGCTCTCTCCTCTCTCTCTCTTTCTCTCAAATAAATAAAATCTTAAAAAAAAAAAAGACTTAGCTATGTCTAGGGCCCAGTGACAAAGGAGGAAAAATACAAAACAAGTCTAATTCCAACACTAGTTTAGCTGTTTGCCTTTGAGCAAGTTGCTTTACCTCTCTGTGCCCGTGTTTTCCACGCCCAAAATGGAAGTATTAATGGTTACCTCTACTAGGTAACTGAAACTGTTGCAAAAGCAGATGCTAGGTATGGCAGTGCTGTCCAAATGGCATCAATATCAGCTAATGTCTCTTGAGTTCTCACTACATAGTAGACGCTACACTGAGCACCTGACCCACTGAGTAATTCGACCTTCAGAGCAGGCAAATGCAGTAACCGTTATCATTCCCTTTCATGGGTGCAAAAACCAAGATTTAGCTGGAAAGAGTGAGTAACCTCCTGGAAGTGACTAATTCACTCCATTACTAAGTGGTGGGACCAGAACTCAAGGTCAGGTGTGTGTCGCCATGGAGCCCTCAGCCATGGCACCTCCTTGCCCCCAGAAAGGACCCCAGGATAGGGATTGCAAACTGTAGGTTGCTGTCGATGACTTGATGTGGTTCTTGGGACTGTCACACAAGCCCAGGTTTTTAGTCTATGTCCAGCCACATAGGGTTAATCTGAATAACGGGAACAGGGCGGGAGTGGACCGGCGGGCAGCCAGCGCTGCCCAAGAGCACCAGGCTGCTTAGCAACGGGAGAAAACAAGCAGTGCTCTAGAAGGAAGGGAAATGAGCTTCAGGGGTGGGTGGGAAGAAGGAGGGAGGGAGGGGGAGGAACTGGGTCCTGCCAAATCTGGGAGGGTGCGAGCGGCGATGGGCACCACGGGTGCTGGCGCTTGGAAGGAACAAGAGGATCTTCTGGGGAGGACGTACCCATGGTCAAGTGCTTTCTGGTGAGGCAAGAAAGGCTCTGCCAGGCGGTTCACATCCCCCTGTCTCTTTAGTTTTCTCTCCCTGTGGATGCTGTAGGTGATAGCAGGATTTCGAAAGTTTAAACTTGAATATTAATTCATGTAACTAATCTGAATACCTTCTCTTCATTGTTACTTCGTCGCTAGGCTTATGGAATGTCAGGGCCAACAAGGAAAACAGAAAAAGAAAATACCTGATCATCTAAGTGCAACCTTACTCATGGTATAGAGACTACTCATAGGTGGTGAGTGGAGGTGCGAGATTTCAAAGGGCCTGGACGATGTAAGCACGGCCCACGGATGGGCCACGGAGAGCATGCAGCTCTCCAAAGCCTGCGTCTATTGAGAACTTAAGAGGAGAAAATTCTAGATGATTTAGAAAATTCTTTTTTTTTTTAAGATTTTATTTATTTATTTGAGAGAGAGAAAGAGAACATGAGTCAGGGAGGGTAGGGGAAGAGGGAGAGGGAGAAGCAGACTCCCTGCTGAGCAGGGAGCCTGACTTGGGACTCGATCCCAGGACCCTGAGATCATGATCTGAGCTGAAGGCAGACGTTTAACTGACTGAGCCACCCAGGCACCCGTAGATGATTAAGAAAGTTCTAATGAAGCAGCACTTATCCAGGATAAAAAGTATGAGATATTTCACACTTCCATCTAAAATTTGTAAGAAGGTCAAATGGAGGCACATATCCTTCCTTAGTGGGGGTTATTGCTGTTCTGTGATACAATTAGAGAATACAGAGAAGCTAGACCCCCTCAAATACCCCCAGGAAAATTTTATTACATTTCTAAGGAATTATTGTACTTTTGTTGGGGGTCATTACGTTAAAAAACGAGGCATTTTGAAGTAGGATAAAATGAAATGCTGTCTAGAATATGCTTTAAAATAATTCGACAAAGAAGGAAAAAGTAAAAGGAAATGTTGCAAATCATTGATAAGTTTCATCTGAGTGATGAATCTGTGAGGCTTGTTCTAATCCTAGTATTGTACCTGTCCAGCTATTTTTATGTGTGTTTGAAATTTTTCATGAAAAAGAAAATGAATTCATGAAACAGACACCAAAAACCTTGCAAATATGCTCAGGATGTATTCCTTTGGCTTAAGTAACTTTAAAACATCTGCAAATTCCGACAAAATCTTCATGCCCTAAATCTCTCTGTGCTTATAACACTTGGTGAAAATTAATTAATCAGAGGACATAGTGATTAAGATGAGGAGTTAGGACAAGGACAAATTAAGGAAAGGGTTGTTTTCGGAAGAAAGGATAGGTACCAGGAAGCTGAGGGTTGTGGAAGTGCAGAAATTATGCTGTGGGTTTGGGGAGAGTTGGTGAGAAGGTCTTCTCAAAGGCGTTCTTTGATGGAAATAACAAGGTATCACAGATGGAAGACCAGGATATCTGGGCACTAGCCTGGTCCTTGCCACTAGCTGGCTGTGTGTCTTTGGACATGGTGTTTGCATATTCATTCCTCAAACATCTAAAGCACGGGAGTGGGGGGAAAAGACACAAATGGCATTGTCTGGCCCTTGGAGTTGCTTAGCGTTTCCTGGGGAGGATGCTAACTAAAGAAGCCGCATTCAGCGAAGGTCAGCTATGAGCGTGCACCACGGTAAGGCATTTTGCAGTTGTTGAGGCTCCAGTGGGATGCGAAGGAAGAAAGAAGAGCTTGAGCGCAGGTAGAAAGGGGAGATGTGCATTATGGGAGAAAGGAAAGGCACATGCAGATGTGTGGAGGTGTGCCGCAGATGTTCACAGATCTAATGCAGCTGGAGCAGGGGGGTCGGGGGAGGTGGTGGTGTTGGGATGTGGCATATGGAGAAATAGGCTGGCCAGTTCCATTTGACAATGCATTAAACAAATAATTACCCAGCCCCTACCACGTACTGGGCAATGTGCAAGGGACCCAGGAAACGGCAGTGAACAAGGTGGAGAGAGTCCCCACCTTAGCAGAAATCACACTGGTGCAGCCAAAGAAAAAGACAGTAAAGAAGACAAATGAAGACAGAGTATGAGAACAAGAAGTATAGAGAAGAACCGGAGGCTGGAGGTCGGGAGAAGCTTCGGGAGGCTGGCTGGGGAGGGGGAGGGAGAAGACTCCCCCTCCTCCCC
>CM052887.1:51934579-52107314 GCA_028534135.1 Potos flavus
AAAACTGCCCACTGGAGCACAAACATAATTAAGCAGTATGATCTAGAGACGTACATGCAGAAGCCACATGCCTGGGGCAGGTCAAGTGTCTAACTGCTTCTCGATGTGGCATTTGCCATGACACTTTCTGCATCAAAAAACACTTGGCCACTGGGAACGTCCAACAGGAATGCCACTGCCCCAGGCCCTATCTAGTGGCGCTAAAATATCAGGAATCATCCGGAGGTGCCTATAGCCATCTGGGTTGCCTAATATAGGAGAACGAGCCCCCTCCATTGCTATAATTGCCTAGGATGGCAGAAAGCCCCCTTCGCCTGACATAGCTTTCCACTTATCCATCTGAGTGCCACAGTCGTCACCATCAGTGGCTTCGTTATGACAATGGCTCTTAACTAGGGATCGGCTGGCCTAGTTAGGTAATTTGTGGGACCCTGTGCAAAAGGCAAATGTGGAGCCCCTGGTCCAAAAAAAATAGGGAAAAAGTGCTGTTGTGAAACTAACCTATAGTTTTTTCCTTCTGCTCCAGTCTCTACCTCAACTAGTTACGGTATTTTTTATTTGCTATTTAAGGCCATGACAAGTAAAGAAAACAAAATTTTAAATTGTTAGTATGAATTCTGCAATGCCAATTTTAAAGGCAAATAGAACTGCATTGAACTCATCCATGAAATCACGACAATTACACAATTTGCATTTCATAGCTCATACATGCATATGTATTTTGTTCTTACCAGAGTGGTCTAAATCCTGCGGGAAATAAACTCAACTTGCTTCTTTTTTTAATTGGTTTAAGCAAAAGCCCCAAATCAATAGAGCTTTTATTGCCTCTTTAAAATATCACAAATAAGTATGAAAAATCATCCAGCATCTTGTTATTTCGGTAGCTGGACAACTTAGACCTTATTCATCGGCCTGCTGAACTCTTCCTTTTTCAGAAACATAGATACCATCCCCAAATTTCCTGATACCCTCGTTTTTTAACTGTTATGGCTTGCTGAATCAAAGCAGCTGAGTTGGATACAAGTTCAATGCCATTTCCTTCAAGAATTAACTCATCTTTCTGGGCTTGACACACTGAACAAGTCATACCTGGCCTCATTCAAATGCTGTGGATGTATTTTTCACCCAAGAAATTTGGGATTTCAACAAGAGAACCTTTCTCCTGAGTAACAACGTTAATGGGGAAGTGAGCACACACTGACCTCATCTTGTACCAGAAGCCCTGTAACACGCTTGACTACCGATAGTGTGGATAATAGGGAGTTCTTTTCTAGTTCCCACCATTTGTCAACTCGAAGCCTCTTTTTTTTTTTTTCCCCAAAGAGACTGAGTTCTACATTGATGGGACTGAAGTCCCTCCACAGGGTTTCTCTGGGGGCCCTTTGCAATAACAGTGGGTCCCTTCCGAGTGATGTCAACATTTTCTGGAATGTCGGCAGTCTGATTGCTGAGAATGGTCTTCGTTCTCACAATAGATGCGGCAAAGAGCTAAACTCAACTTGCTTCTTGATCACACACCTTCTACCAACACTATCTGCCTTCAGCTTACTGAGGAATAAGGAAAGAAAAAGAACTGTCGTCTGGCCTGTCTTTCCCTTTCCTTCCACATCCTCATATCCAGGACAAGTGATCCTAAGAGTTAGTAGTAATTTGTCAGTGTTTGTTTCGTCATTTTGACAAATGGACCACAATTATGTAAGATCTTCACATGAGGGGGGAAATGGGTGGGAGAAGGTAGATGGACTCTCTCTGCATTATCTTTGCAGCTTAGCTGCAATCTAAAATTATCCCCAAATAAAAAGCTTATTAAAAAGAGAAAAGAGGGGCGCCTGTGTAGCTCTGTCCATTGGGCGTCTGCCTTCGGCTTGGGTCGTGATCCCACGGTCCTGGGATTGAGTCCCACCTTGGGTTCCCTGCTCAGCGGGGAGTCTGCTTTATTCTCTCCCTCTGCCCCTCCCTGCTGCTCATCCTCTCTCTCTTGTTTTCTCTCTCAAATAAATACATAAAATCTTAAAAAAAAAAAAAAGGTTTTTTGCATACATCTTGCCAAGAATTGCTGAGTTAAAAAGAAATTTAAGGCATTCCAGCAATATTTACCTAACTTGCCAGGTCAGATTCATCTGGAGTGAATTCCCATACCTGTTTCTAGGAGATTCTGGTTTATTAGATCTGCAACAGGATTGGACCCAGGACCAGAGTTTTCATAAGCACTCCCCCTGAGGGGGCTTATCGGACAAGTTTGGGAAATATTGCACTGGAGTGCAATGGAATTAGGCTAGCTTTAAGAGTAAGGTAAATTCAAGCCGCATTCCAGCTATGTGACCTTTTTGATGTACCGGATTGTTCACTTAACAACTTTTCTATTTGCCAGTTGTGTGGCCTTTGAGGCAGTCACCTAACTTCTTAGAAAATTCATACTGCCATCGTCATACTATGGAACCACTGTGACATTTAAATGAGGTACCCGTAAAAAGCCCAGCACAGAGCTTGGCCTGCCTAGGTTTACGTTACAGTTGGCCCAAACACCTTATCTTCTGATGTTTCTTCTCCGGAGGAGAACATAAGAGGTTAATAAACTATGACCATAGTTCTGAAACTAGTTACACCAAGACCCATGACCTTTTTGCTGAATATTATTAATACCTAGGGAATGGGAAATATGATCTCCTCTTTAAGTTCCCCTTTATTTAGACATCATGTTTGCTCATTCATTTTCTAATAGATGATGGAGAGATATTTGCCCTACATTGTGCCAAATGAGGAGAGTCGGTCTGGATGTTTCCCCAGGCTTCTGCCTGAGGGAAGGTCGCTTGATTGCCTGTACAGAGCCCCAGGCACAGCTGTGGCATGTGAGCAAAACCCTTCTGTGTGCCCCCCCTCCAACCCAGCCCCCCACGGCAGACCCCAGAACAGCTGGGACATTGGATGAAGTCCCTCCTTTGGCAGAAGACAGGAAGCAGTGTGGGTAAAATATGAACACTGCTTGGCGTTGTATTTCACGGGAAATAAAAGGACAGTAAACTCCTTTGGCTGCTTTTTGTCTCTTGATGTCCTGAAACTTCTGTCTCTTTGGGATGGACAGGCTCACCCTTAATTTTGACAAGTCCTAAGACAGTGTGCCACAAATTGCCAGATCCCTTGTCTCTGATGAAATAATACATTAAAATTTTATGATGTGTGGGTATTAGAAAAAAATTTTCAAGGCACTGAGAAGGTGAATGTGGCACAGGCATTGGCCAAGAGGCTAATTAGATTAAGAGGGAATGAAGGGTTGAGGCTAAAGATGCTGCCTTAGGCACAAGGTCTTAGAGGACACGGTCAGGAGTTGGGGGTGAGCCATAGAGGAAATGGAGGGTCATCCTTTATACAAGGAGTGGACATCTCTGGTCTGCTTCTCTCAACATCTCTGGTCTGCTTCTCTCAACATCTCTGATTCATGGCAAAATTTACCCCACCCCCTCACTTTTCACCTATCCGCACATATGGCTGAAAATGGCGGCCCTAAAACCCAGAGCTCTACCTTCTCCAGGCTCCAGCCAATCAAACAACGGACTGAGGCTGCAGCTCCCAGAGCAAAATTCTGTTGTGTCCGGTTTGGGTCAAGGGTCAGGCAGCCTCATGGAGTCATGGAAAGTAAGTGTGACCCACGTTCACAGTCCTTCGTGTGGTGGTGGGGGCAAGGAGGAGCAATTCTCCGAGAAAGAGGCTTGGTCTCTCAGAGACCCCAGAAGATACTTACCTGGGTGGAAAATGACCTGCTAGTGCTAATTCCGAGTTTTTTTTTGTTTTGTATTTTTTTTTTTTTAGCACCTTGGTTATTTTCTTTGTATCTCCTCTGTTCAGCAATTTGTCAATTCTGCATTACACATTTGGATGTTGGAATCTGGATGAGAAAGGAAATAAAGTGAAGGAAGAGAGCAATTTTAGCTTGAACATTATCTACAGAATAGAGTCTACAGATGCATCCAGACTGCTGTTGATGTTCTTTCTCTCTCCATACGCTTGGCCTTCGCATCGGAGAGGAAACACGCAAATCCGATTTGTAGCGTGGAGGAGGGCAAAGGCACCTTTCTCCCCCAAGAGTGGCCTCCCAGAGCACAAGTCTCCGACAGAAACCACAAACAGGAGACGCTATAAACTGTGCACAGAGGAAGAGAGGCAGGGTGGAAAGGTTAGAAATGAAAAAGGATCTGATAGCAGGAAAGCTGGTTCAAATTAATGAGACAATGCGAGCCTTGACATTCTTGATGGATGTCGGTGGTTAAGTGCTAACTGGACCTTCTGAGATTACAACCTCCATTCAAACCCCAGCCCTGGATGGCAACCTGAAACCCAAGGCCATGGGCGGCAGCGAGCATCTGTGAGCCCAGCGTGGATTAGTGCTGTGGCCTTGGGGGACCCCTCCAGGCGGCTGCTTCCTCCCTGTACCGCTTACCCTGAAGCCAGGTGTGCTCTGGGGGCGCCGACAATACCAAGTAATTAAGATAAAATGTTCTTGGCTGTGTCTACGGCACATTCTTTTATGACAAGAACAAAGGGTTAGTTGATGAACTAATTTTTGGTGGGGAAAACTGCAGCATCTATTATTAAATGAATGCTTGGGATTTTTGTTTGTTTGTTTTGCAATAGCCCCATTATAATTTCAGTTCAGATACTCCAAAGCTCATGTTCCCTAATTTATTATCGCTTGCTGAGGTCCTCTGGGATACGGTAATTGAATTTTACTGGCATCATTACCATATCCACAAACAAGCGGGTGTTCTGAGCTCAATCAGTCAAAGCCTGTTAGAGGGGCCCACAGGAGACGTGCCCAGAGCGGAAGTTGATCTCAGCCCAGAAAGGCCGGTGTGTGTCCCAGGCCAGGGAGACTGGCTACTGCTCGCTGCAAACCAGGCTTCGTGCGGTCAGCTCTGCGGGAGCAGGAGGAACACGGGGGCACTTGAAAGAGGGGAGAGAAAAATATGAGGCTCCAAAGACATTGCTGCCCAAATCAGCAAATTGTAATCCCATTGCAGTCAAAAATAGACGGGCTTCTGAGAGACGGGCTCTACATACTTGGTTGAGAACCAGGAAATTCCGCAAGAAGATGTTAAAATTCCATCTTTAAAAAAACAAACAAACAAACAAACAAAAACCCCCGGATGGACAGCCTACATCCTCTTCTTCTTACATCTCAAACAGGAAAATAAAATCATAATTTTAGACTCATGCTAGGGCTACGTGGCTACACGGAGATCATCTGAATCTAGTCTCATTTTCCACAAGAGGCTCAAAGGGGTAAAATGAATTCTTACCTCACTGTGATATTTAACATATTTATAAAAATTCACATTCTTCAAAGATTTACCCTCAAATACTTAGGGAAGCAGCGAGGCAGAATGAAAGGAATACAGCGTGCGTAGAAATGGGCTCAGACACACGGTTCCTGTGAGCCCCTGGGCAAGTCGATGAACCCTGGGCCTTGATTGTTGCATCTGGAAAATGGGAATAGTACTATAGACTTCTGGGAGGACTGAGATAATGTATGCCAGTATTGAACAAAGCACTTGGCACCCGACCTTAGCTGAATATCTTTCTACCGTGGCATTTGTCAGGGAAATAATGTATTTGACCTATTTCGTACAATGAGGAAGCTAAGTGGCTGAAAGGATGGGATGCTTCTGCAGGAGCTGAGCCTCCTCAAATAGTTCCCACCATCTTTGAAAACACAGGGAACGTGAAAGGCCCCTCCAGTAAGCACACCCATATTTCTGAAGGCATTAGGCCAAGGACTTTGGGTAATTTTTCTGGGCAGCTAAAATTCTCATACCACAGGGAGTTTGCAAAAGCTTTGGGGACTTAGGTCTCCTTTGACCCAGGGATCGTATTTCAACCCAAATACTGTCAGTGTCCTCAAAGGGATGGCTTTCCTGATAAACGCTGAGGGAATCCTACCCCTTTGCCCCACAGGCTTTGCTTTCCCATGTCTCGATTCTTGGTTAGGAAAAAAATTAAATGTTCTGCTAGTTCTTCCTTGGTTTCATGTCCCTTTCCTGTTGCCTTTAATTAATAAGAAGATATCCCCAGGGTGCCTGGGCGGTGCAGTCAGTTAAGAGTTCGACTCTTGGTTTTTGCTCAAGGTCATGATCTCGGGATTCTGAGATGGAACCCCATATTAGGCTCTACAGCAGTAGGGAATCTGCTTAAGACTTTCTCCTTCTCCCTCAGCCCCTCCCCTCTGTGCTCTCTCTCTCTCTCAAATAAATAAATAAATCTTAAAAAAAAAAAAGTACCCCAACTGAATCAACTAATTTCTGAATTCTGTTATGGACTGAACTGTGTGTCCTCCCACTCTACAAATCAGATGTTGAAGCCCTAACTCCCAGCACCTTAGAATATGACATTATTTGGAAATAAGGTCATTTCAGATATAATTATTATTAAGGTGGGGTCATCCTGGAGTAGGGTGGGCCCCTACGCTAGTATGACTGGTGTCCTTATAAAAAGGGGAAATTTGAACACAAGCACATGGGGAGAATGTTGCATGAAGAAGAAGGCAGAATGCATAAACTAAGGAATGCCAAAGATCTCCAGAAGACCACCAGAAGCTGGGAGAGATGCATGGAGCTGATGGAATCAACCCTGACACCTTGACCTTGGACTTCTCGGCTCCAGAATCGTGAGACACTACATTTCTGTTGTTTGAGCCAATTCACGGCACTTTGCTGCAGCAGCCCAAACAAACTAAAACTGCAACCACTTCTTTCTGGAGACAAAGCCTCTTTCACCTTATGAACCCAGGACTGCTATGGACTGAGCACCTGGCCCCCGCCCTCTTGCACCCCTCTCCCCACAACAGCTTCCATGGGGCTCTGCTTCCCTATCACCTAAGCAGGCTTGGTGCTCTGTGTGCACTCAGGTCCCAAAGTTTGCCTCTAAACTCCAGTCCAGAAAGCAGTTAGCACCATGCCAGGGTGGGGGGGAAAGACAGCAGCAGCATCGTCCAAGGTCACATCCCTCACCTCTGGCCTCCCCTCATCAGATGGCAATCATAGTCTGAGAGATGATAACACAGATTGTCTTTGTTTTTCAGCCTTATTCAGCTCCCTTATAAGGAAAAACTATGCCCCTTGAAGTCTTGCAGATCGGAGTGGTTATTAGGAATCTGAGCTTGCAGACGAGAGACGGATGGGATGTCATCTTCCCTTTTCCGTATAAACAGAAAAAAGTTACAAGTGGGAAGAAAATGTAAAAAATGAAACATTCTTGCTCTCTCTCTCTGTGTCTTTCTCTCTCTCACACACACACACACCACCACCTATAAACACAAATTATTTTCCACTGGATTGTGCCTCCTTCTATGGATGTGTATTCACGGGAATAGATATATTAGTTTCTGTCCCCTGGGGTAATGATGATAAATATGCCAAGGTCAATAGCTTCATCAGCCATTGAGACTGCTCACTCTGGCAACGGCAGATAATCATTTACCTGGTGGGACTAGTTGCCCATACTTCAATTCATGCCTCGCAGTGCCGCGGAAATGTTTCTTATCTCACAAAAACACTTGTCTTATTGTGTCTTTCTGGTACAGAAAAAAATTCATAAATTACTACTGGGCCTTGGATTTTTAGAAAAGTCTTGGTCATGATTCTGTAGGGCAAGAAGTTACTGAAGAATGGAGACAAGGTGGAAAATAAAGTCACCAACATGTATACAATAATATTCCATTCCGTGTCCTAGAAAGGAAAAACTCAGCTTTTGGTAGACCCAAAAGATATTGTAACTCCTTTTCTAATAGGCCTAAGGCTTAATTAAAAAAAAAAAAAATTCTACTAACATTTATTGGGAACCTACTATGGGAAAGGCACTATGGTAGATGATAGGACTACAATCATAAATAACACATAATCCCAGATTTATTCTCTGAAACATGAAAATCTATGAATAGACACAAGGGGAAAAATATGTTAAATTTCCCAAATGTTCACTTTTTGAGAACTGTATTCCTATAATAAAGATAGAAAAAGTAGAGTCGTATCATACCCCCATCTTACATCAGTTTCCCACTGTTGCTATATAAATGTATATTTGGGTAGAATTATGATTATTAAATGACTTGCCCCTGTACACAAGCGTATCGCTTATGCAAACAGTGTCTAGCATGTGTGTCTCGGTGGGAAAAGGTTGAACAGCTGCCTTGCAACACTCATCAATAAGCAGGTAACCAGGGACTCAACCCAAAGCTCAGGCCCTGTGGAAACACGAAAAGAAATACAAGATGAGGTTCGTGTCCTAAGGGAGCTTGCAAACCAGTGGAAAGAACTGACCCCATGGCACACGACAGTGACGCATCCATGTCAAGACAGAGCGAAGCATTTGTGTCTAGGAGATGGACGGCCTCTCTCTCATTAAATATTTAAGGACGCGTTGATATCGCCCTTGGTGTATTACACAGATTGAGAAAAATAGACCAAAAATAAAAGCCAATCTGCTTAGAGGTGATTTTTAAAGTGTTACATTGGGGAGGGGCGGGGATGAAATATTCCCAAGGACACTCCCTTGATTTTTTATCACCGGTCAAGTGTATACACAAGGCAGCAGAGGGTCGGGATTGACAGCAAGGGCTCTGGAATCAGCCAGCCTGGCTTCCTTCCGATCCAGACTCAAACACCTCCCTGCTCAGGATTCTTGGTCAAAGTAAATAACTTCTCTGTGGCTCAGTTTCCTCATCTCCAATGGGGGGATAGTAACAGTACCTACCTCAGAGGGTTATTCTGAGAACTGAATGAATTAGCGTGAGGAATGCCCTTAAAATAGTGCCTGACACAAAATACGTGCTTGTAAGGATCTGTTAAATTAAGTAAATTAAATACCTTTTGTCCCCAAATAGTCAATACTTGTGTCTTACATGCTCATTCTATGTAACGTCCACTTTAAGTGTTTACATAAATAAATAATACATATATAAAGCCAAGATAAAAGTCTCAAATACATCTCCCTTCTGTAAGTTGGTCCGTGGTGTTAGTTAATAATACCTTCGATGTGGGCAATATGAAAATTCAGTATTCTTATTTTCTCTGTGACAGTGTGCTATAATTTGTCTATCTAAAATTTCGAGATTCGGTGATCATTATACAGTGTCGGGTCTGCACAATCCTTGCCAGGAGAGAGGCACTATTCCAGAAAACGCAAATCCTACTGTATGTAGATCATTCCTTGTGCTCCTCTTCTACCAATTTGGTTTCAGATTGAGCATTTGTTTACAGTTCAATGTGTACACTAGAAAGTCATTGCCTTTTATAAGATAAGATTCCTTCCTAAGCAAATGCACTACAAAGATGTCTGAGAATTCGTGATACCGTGATGGGTGATGTTCTCAAGCTGATGTGAAGAGTCCCGAACACAAGGCTTTAAAAAGTGCACAGTTCTGTACTCTCCTTCCTTGAACTCTTTCAGAAATTATCTAAATGTAATCCAATTCACAGAGCTATTCATTACAAAAGGAGTCTCACGTTAATTCTATTTGAAAGGGGGTCCTTAATTTTTACCCCATACTGGAGAGAGAAGAGTTAAGTAAAAAGAAAACCTATCACTAGGTGCTTATTTGCATATATATTAGCACAAACTCTTACACAAGTTTAACTTAAGAACATCTATGTGTGCACAATCTCCAAAAACAGTCTGTTGAATTAAGAAAACTTATTATGCATAACAAGTGCTTCTGAAAACAAATAATTTTAAAAATTAAAGTTAATTTAATTTAAATTAATTTAACTAATTGATTTCAGAAATTAATTAATCAATTAAAATAACTAATCTAAACATCTAATAAATAAATTAAATCAATTACTCAAATAAATTAATTCACTATTTAATTAATTAATTAAAATTATTAATTTAAAAATTTTTTAAATTAAGATTAAATATACTATTTGACAGATGTGTATGTGACTTACAAAACTTACAAAGGCAAAAAAGCACATACAAGAGACTACCTATTGTTTAAAGATACAGCAATCTGGGGCGCCTGGGTGGCTCAGTGGATTAAAGCCTCTGCCTTCGTCTCAGGTCATGATCCCAGGATCCTGGGATCGAGCCCAGCATCGGGCTCTCTGCTCAGCAGGGAGCCTGCTTCCCCCTCTCTCTCTGCCTGCCTCTCTGCCTACTTGTGATCTCTCTCTCTGTCAAATAAATAAAATCTTAAAAAAAAAATAAATAAAGATAAAGCAATCAACAAATTAGACTCAGATTAGACCAAGATGTTGAACCTATTAGAAAGGGACTTTAATTCGATTTAGATTAATGTATTAAAAGATGTAGTGGGAATATACAGAACATACATGAATAGATGCAGAATTTCAACAGACATTTCAAACATATCAGAGATGAAGACTTCCTTAAAGGGTTAATTAGCAGATGGAACCAGTTGGAAGAAGATCAGTAAATATAAAGATAGGTCAATAGAAGTCAACCAAGCTGAATTACAAAGATTTTAAAAGTGTCAAAGAAAAAGGACTACAGAATATCCGAGAGCCATGTAGGACAATATCAAATGATCTAACATACACATAATTAGATTTTCATTATATCTCAATAACCCTTACTTTAAAAAAAGAAGAAGAGTATCAAACCAAAGGAAATGGAAAGAGAGAAAGAGAGAGAGCATAATAACATGACAACTAAATGCAATGTATGATCCTACATTGAACCAGGGGGATAAAGCTTTTGAAAGGGTATTATTGGGACAGTTGCTATATTTTAAATATAGATTATGAATTAGAGAATGGCATTTTATTGGTGTTAAGTTTTTTCTTGATAATTGTACTATGGTTATATAAAAGAATGTCCTTTTTCTTAGGAAACACAACTGAAATATTTAGGATAAAGAAACGTGATGGCTGCAATTTACTCTCAAATAGTTGAGCAAGAGAGTAATGAAGCAAATGGCTCAAAAAATTAGCAATTAGTAGAGCTGGTTAAAGGGTACACAGAAATTTTTTGAAATAGTCTTGCAACCTGTTTTTAAGTTGAAAATTATGTTATATTTTATTTTTTTATTTTTTATTTTTTGAAAATTATGTTATAGTTTAAAAAAATTTTTTGTTATCTCACTTTGGGTTTCTTTCTTTTTTTTCCTATCGTGACAGATGTACTCTTTAACCTCCATCCCCTATTTCACCCATCCCCCATCCACCCACTGGTAACCATCAGTTTGTTCTCTATAGTTAAGAGTCTATTTCTTGGTTGGTCTCTCTCTCTTTCTCTTTTTTTTTTTTCCTTCACTCGTTTGCCTTGTTTCTTAAATTCCATATATGAGTGAAGTCATATGGTATTTGTCTTTCTCTGACTGACTTATTTCACGTAGCATAATACTCACTAGCTCCAACCATGTTGTTGTAAACTAAAGTTGTTAAAAAAAAACAAGAAGCCCCCCACTACCTTCCCCCTTCACGCACAGGGGCAGAGCCACCTGCACCAATAATACAATTGGAACATTAGGTGTGCTTACCAACTTAAAAGACAAAAGATCGGCCAAGGGTTAAAGTGGGTAATTTAAGGCTTTGGGAAAATGGGTGGGGGTCACAGGAGAAGGATCTGGACAGATAAAAAGCACAGTTGATCTTCACTGTTTGCAGATTATGTATTTGTGAACTCTTCTACTCACCAATATTTATTTGCAAGCCCAGAATCAATTCCCTGCGGTATGTTCATGGCCATTCGTGGACACTTGCAGAGTCATTAAAAATTTGAGTTGCCCATACATGCCCCCAGCTGAGGCCAAAAGAGGCAATGTGTCACCTTCTTGTTGCAGCTCTCCTCCTGTAAGCAAGTGTCCCTTTCATAGTCTGGTGACACATTTCTCGCACTTTCTCGCTTTTTGTTGATCTGCTGTTTATAAGTGCCGGCTAGAGTTCCTCAGCGAAGGATGGCAACGATGTGTCCTAGAGAGAAAGTAGGTGTATGAGGTCAGCTCCATTCAGGCATGAGTTACAAGGCTGTTGGCTGTGAGCTCGACGTTAATGAATCAACAGTATCTATTGAGTAAGGTGTCTTGAAACAGAAACACTCATCAAATAAAGGTTATGTATTAAGAAGTTGATGGAAATTGACCAGATGCTTGCAAGAACCCAAACTGGAATTTCCTCCCAGAGCGATGGTTCAGTATTTGTTCATTCAGTGTTTGCTGTGACTCTATACAACATAACTTGTGTGAATAAGGAAAACTGACCGTTGGAAGGAAACATAGCCAACTCGCACTGGTAGTTGGTTTTGAAGACAGAGTAGGGGGAAGGAGCTAGCCTTATGAAGCTTTGGTTGGTTGGAAGAAAGCTTTATGGATTTAGAGTAAGGAGATGCTGTTGCTTGAAATGCTGGTGTATGACACTATATTTCTGTCTGGCAGAATTATAAAGCCATTATAAAGCCATATTGCTGTGTCAATAGGGCATCACACCACCTGTAGCTTAAAATCTCTCAGCCAGATGTAATGATATATTTAGGTATTCTGTCCCAAGATAAAGCAACCAGATGAAGCTCCATTTCCCCTAATTATTTCAGTGATCAACGTAAATCAAATCACATAATCACATAAAATGAAAAGAATATTATTTGCCACATGATCGAGAAGGATGAAGTGATCTGAAATCCCTAGCAAAAAAAGCATTTGTGCATGCAAAGTATCTTTTTAAGTAAACTTAAGTCAAAGGACACTTGGGGATGCTATCCCTCAGTTAAAGGGAAGCAAGGCCATTTACACATCCTTAGTTTCAATCTACAAGATGAACGAGCTTATGCCAAGAGTTTAATAAATGTAGAAAAGTTTGCTCCAATACTAGTATGTTCACTTTTTCTTTTTAAAAAATAATGAGAGAGGGGCGCCTGGGTGGCTCAGTCGTTAAGCATCTGCCTTCGGCTCAGGTCATGATCCTAGTGTCCTGGGATCGAGCTCCTCATTGGGCTCCCTGCTTGGCAGGAAGCCTGCTTTCCCTCTCACGCTCCCCCTGCTTGTGTTCCTGCTCTCGCTGTCTCTGTCAAATAAATAAATAAAATCTTTAAAAAAAATAATAATGAGAGAGAAAAAAACACAATAATGAGAAGATATTTCAAGAGCTATCCTTCCACATTAAGTGACACAAGAGCCTCAATTAACCAGAACAAAGGGAGGGGTAACTGAATCTCATTACCTAAATTTTCTGATTGGTTAGGGCTTCAGCAGAAATGCCTTGTCCATGATATTTCTAAAATGTCTCTTACAATTTGTTGCTCTGTGCACAGTATTCTGCCACTAATAATACATCTAACATTTATTGAACATCTGTCTTGTAGCTGGTGCTGTCAAATGCTTTTTTAACTCATTTATTCCTCACAAAGGCACTCTGCAGTCAGGACCCAGGATCCCCATTTTAACTGATACAGAAACTGTGGCACAAAGAGATCAGGTTACTAGAACGAATCCAATCCCAGATGACTAAAATGCTTTCATCACTTCCTTAAAATCATACTGAACTTTAATGATGCTATATTTCTCTGAGATGGTGAAGGTATAACACTGGGTAAAAATTTAGTTTAATCCTGGGTCATGGTCTCTATTTTTAATACATTTCTGGCATGAGGATGCTTCATTGTCACTTATTTCCAAGGCTTAGAAGCAGATTGGAGAGGGGTGAAGCACATGCTTTTTTTTTTTTTTTAATCACTTATTTATTTGAGAGAGAGAGAGAGAGAGAGAGAGAGAGAGAGAAAGCACAAGCAGGGAGGATGGCAGGTGAGAAGCAGGCTCCTTGCTGAGGAGCCTGATGTGAGGCTCAGTCCCAGGACCTGGGATCATGACCTGGGCTGAAGGCAGCCGCTTAACCAACTGAGCCACCCAAGTGTCCCTTAATGGCTCTTTAAATGAACACTCCTACCTTAGACAAAGTTTATTCTTCCTTACTTTAGGAATCTTATCTCTTCATACACTTTGTAATGGCAAAAATGACCTCCAGTTCAAGATAGTTCCTTATTATGGACCATGAGAGTCAAAAGTCCTGATTCTTTTAAACGGCTGATGCTGGCTGAGACCCGGTCATCTCGCTGTCACTGGTATTTTAACAGCGTTTTCTTATCATGGCTCACCATTGGCTTTTCGAGTCATCTCATTGTTTCTTTGGGCATAAACTCTCCTAACTATTTCTGAAAAATAAAGTCCACACTCTCCTGTAGAAATGGCAATTAAAAACCACCGCAAGAGGACAGACAGACTTCAAGCTTGTTTCATTGTTGTCAATGAAAACTGCTGTAGAAAACCACAGCACATTATTACCAAAGTGTATAGGATACTTGGAAACTCCAACAATAAAACATCTCCATTAGTAAGTGGGTTTATTGGCATAACTGAACATAACAATGTATAACATTTATTCATTTCCCGTCGAAAGACTTTCCAATTGAACTGTTTTTACATAGATTTTACTGTTTTTCCGTGAAGTTACTTTCAGTGATGTTCTGCAGTTGGAAGGGTGGGTGGTGGGTGGTGGGAAGCATCAGAGGTCTTTTCCAGACTCAAGGTTATACTGCTGTGCAAAAGGACCAGCTAAAAGATGGCATCGCTCTATAAATGAATGAAACTAGGAGCACGAGAGGGGCAATAGCCCAAAGGTTGCAAATAAGAGCAAGCAACGACCCCTCTCCCAAGTACTCGGATGCTAAGAATGATAGCCTATTTCCTGCGGTTTATTAAGTTTTGGCCCCACAGAGAAGACGGCCAGAGAAGCAGCAGCACTTTAAGTGGTCTGGACATTTATTTATCTGAACATAAACACAGATCCATTCGTTTAGAGCCCTGGGTCCCTGCTCAGCTGTTGGGACAAGGGCAGGCTTGGCTCCTAGGACACCAAACATAAAAGGGAGTGCACTGGGGCTGAAGGCCCCCTCCTCTCCCCCAGACTATGATAGATTCCCTGAGTCATCAGGACCCTCAGGGGCTTAAGGCCCTAAACAGAAGACTCCCGGTTAGCCTTAGCACCATAGCAATAGCCTCTGTAACACCCCACTGCCAATAAATCCACAACGACGGCGAATATCACCGCACAGATCTTCCTTGTGGCTGCTCTTAGACCACACACAAAATTAATGTAAACCAAAGCACTACCTTTAGTGATAAACATGTACTTCATAAATACCAGGGGACGAGAGTGTCTCAAAGAGTTGAAAACAACTGAGCAAATAAAGGAGCCTAATCCTAAATTTAAAACAAAAACATTTAAAAGAAATACTGCAATTATTAACTAAAAGATAAGATTTAATAACATGGTAAAACACGGGGTCGTGGAGGGATTAACTTGCAAAATAGATCATTATTTCACAGTGAGGTTTTAAGTACTCCTAACAATCTTCCGGTTTTAGTAGAAACCGACAACTACTGATGTACCCTTTTTCACATTTTTTGCAATAATTTCTTCCTCTCTATTTCATATAGAGTAAGACATTAAGGTGATTGAAGGTTACACTGCCAAGTGCGTATAACCTTTTGCTCCCCTATTAGGGATAAACTGCCTTGATCACTTAAGGGTGCAACTCAGGAGAAGCAAGGCACAGTCTCCTGCGTGTGACCGATGAAAACATGAGAAGTACCACACCATATTTGTTCCCCTCTGGACACAAGTGTCAGAGATGCGGTTAAGTGAACTGGGAGGCTACAGTTCCCTACGTGGCCATCGGTTATGCACACTTTACATTCTTTTCCCAAGTGTGGCACTGACATTTCCTTTTCCATATATAGGTTTAGAAAAATAAAGTTAAAAAGCCACAGGAGCAACCCTGACAGAGAAGTCTTGCATGCAGCCTTCTCCTGAGAAAGTAGGTAATCTTAGTCAACCCCAAGGTCAGCCAATGTTGTTGCCGTGTTAATGTTAAAAGGAAAATACTAGTTGAACGGCTCAGCTCAACTAAGACAGTCCTTGAGTTTACTGTCAGTTTATGTCCGAGCTCTTCACATTGTTGAAAAAAAAATAGCGTCTCTAATGATTTAAACATTAAATTTTCCTGAATGTTCTATTAACCAACATGAAAGAGTTCCTTGGCGGGTGTGTTAAACTTCACCACCAGTTTACAACGTCTACCTTCTTGGCAGCGACCCCCAGCCCAGTGTAGTCAAGATGCCAAGTCTCCTTTGTAATACTATTAAGTTGCTTTTCCCTTAAACAGGACAAAACTCCTCTGTTTCACACTGAACCAACAAAAAAGCATGCCCGCAGATCTCTTTCTGGCCATACTGGGAGCAAAAGCGCCTTTTCTACCCCAAAGGGGGACAGGCTCTTGCACTGCAATCCCACAGAAGCCACCTCCATAGCTCTGCCAAGGTCTCCATATAAAAGAAGGCTTCCCACCTCTGGACTCTACCTCCCGTTTGTCCCCTGCTCTTGGCCTTGACCACCAAGTACCACCCATTCACTTCATGAGTGGGTACTGGGAATTGGGGGGGGGCGGGTGTGCTGAACTGGCTTCGCCTTTGTCCTCTCTGGCAAGTGCCCAAAAGGGGGAAAGGAGAAACTCTGATAAAATGAGATCTTCCCCTGAGGTGGGTTGAGGGGCTCCACAGAAAGTGGCTCCTCAAGGCCAATGAGATGGTCTCCACACACCCTGGAGTCTGGATCTAGTCAGCAAATCGCTGCAGAAGATGGTCCTCCCGCCTCAAGCTGCCACCTGTGCCGCCGCCCCCGCTGTCCATGAAGCGGTCGCAGGGGAACTCGATGAGGTCCGCCTCGCTGAGAGCACACACAGTGGTGCGCGGCCGGTGCGACTGGAAGCCAGAGAAGTCCGCAGACACGCCCGTGCCCATGGAGCGCAGGGGACGTCGGGTGGAGTACATGTGCCGGACGTGCACCGGGGCCCCACCCTTCCGCCTAGCCCGCAGCTTCCTCCGCAGCCAGCGGGACGCCCAGGCCGCCAGCGCCAGGAGCACCAGCAGCGCGTTGACGGCCAGCAAGACCAAGGTCAGCAGCTGATAATCTACGCTGCTCCGGCTCCCGGGCTCCGGGAGGGTGACCAGCCCGGCGCAGTGGTCACGGGGGGCCACTGGGCAGACCCGGCCCCCGAGGACGCCCTCCACGCACACCAGGTAGGGGGTGTCTCCGCGCAGCTCGCGCAGCGTGGCCGAGTCGCTGCGCTCTGGCAGGTAGACGAAGCGGTGGAACTTGGGCTGCTGGCCAAACCGGTCGAAGAGCAGGCGGAAGCGCGCGCCGCCCAGCAGTGGGGGGCTGCGGTGCTGGCGCACTGCCCAGCGCACCGAGGCGCTGTCGGCGCCCACCGCCTCCACCGTCAGGTTGCACAGGATGAACTTGTTAAAGTCGCAAGGGTCGGACACCAGCGGCGGCAGGCCGACCGCGCCGTCGGACTGGGCGGTGCTTTCCTGCTGCTGCGCGGCCAGGCGCTGCTTCGCCGCGCGCTGCCAGGGGTCGCCAGCGGGCGGTGGCGCAGAGGCGGGCGCGGCCGTCGGGGTGGACTCCGCGTGGGCAGCATCTGCCGGAGTCGGAGGTCCAGGCTTGGGCTTCTGGAGCAAGTCCAGGGGGTGTGGCGCCGGGCCCGCGGCAGCCGCGGCGGAGGGGTCCGGCTGCTGGAGGCTAGGGCCCCGTCGGCTCAGCCTCAGAGCGCTGCGGTTGCCCAAGAGCTCCCTAGCGGCCCCATCCCAGGCCACCCCGGGCAGAAATCGCCCGCGCTGCTGTGACTGCGGCTGCGGTGGCAGCTCCTCCGAGAGGCCACCTGCAGGGGGCGCCACCTCCTCCCCGGTGGCCGTGGGTAAGGGCCCCCGCGGGCCTTCGGCGGTCGGGGAAACTGAGGGCGAGGGATCTGCACAAGACCCGTTCTGCAGCTGTTGGTCATCCAGGTAATCCAGGTACTTGCCCCGCAAGGCCGGCGGGTGGCGACACTGCACGAAGACGGTGAGAAGACGGCCTTGCGAGTGCCAGTCGCCCATCCAGCGCTTCAGGCTCCGCAAACGGCAGTCGCAGGTCCAGCCATTGCCGTCTAGATCCAGCCGGTAGAGGGCCGGGCTGGCGGCGAAGATGTCCCCGGAGAGGGCGCTGAGCGCGTTGTCGCGCAGGCTGAGCTCGCGCAGCCGGCCCAGGTGGCCAAAGATAGTGGGGTGCAGAGCGGACAGCGCGTTCCCGCTAAGGTCCAGCGCCTCCAGGCTGTGCAGAGGCTCCAGCAGCGCCACGGGCAGCTGGCTCAGCCGATTCCCCTCCAGGCGCAGCTCGCGCAGGGCCTCCAACCCCCAGAAGGCTTCCGGCGCGAGGTGTGTGAGCTGGTTGCCCTTCAGTGAGAGTAGGCCGAGACGCGGCAGGTGCTGGAAGACGCGCGGCCCGAGGTGCTGGAGGCTGTTGGCCGAGAGGATGAGCGTGGAGAGGGAGCGCAGCGGTGCGAAGGTGGCTGCGTGGCGCAGGGAGGGCTGCAGCTCGTTGGCAGAGAGGTTGAGGAAGCGCAGTTTGCCCAGGTGGGCAAACGCGTTCTTGCCCAGAAAGCGGATCCGGTTGGACTCCAGATGTAGGTAGAGCAGGTTGCCCAGGGGGGCGAAGACCGCGTCCGGCAGCGCCCCCAGGGCGTTCCCGTCCAGCCGCAGCTTGACCAGACTCTCCAGGCCCTCGAAGGAGCCACGGCTCAGGCGGCCAATCTCGTTCCCGTTGGCGTAGAGGATGCGCAGCTTGCGCAGCGGGGCCAGCGTGCCCGGGACTAGCGCCTGCAGGAGGTTGTTCCCCAGGTAGAGCTCCTCCAGTCGGGAGAGCTTCTCAAAGGTCTTGGGGTGCAGAGAGCGGATCTGGTTGTACTGCAGGTCCAGCCGTCTGAGCTGCCCCAGACGGTGGAAGTCGAAGGCCGTGATGTTGGTTATGAAGTTGCCACCGAGGCTGTAGGTGAGCACGTCCTGGGGGCTCGGCAGCGAGCTGGTCTTGGGCACGGCGCGGAGACCCCTATTGGTGCACAGGAGGTGCTGGGGGTGCTGGCAGTCGCAGCGCTCCGGGCACACGGGCTGGGCCCGCGGCGGGAGCGCGAGGCAGCCGCACACCACGAGTAGAAAGCGCACGGCGCGGGCAGCCTCCATCGCCGACCGCCCTGCGTGCTGCGGCCGGATCGTCGTCTTGGCCCGCCTGCTCTGTGTCTCCTCTGCATTCCCCTTGGCCTGGCCAGAGTCACTAAATGGCCTCTTTCGGATTCCGCAGCGCGGTCCGGCCCCTCCTCCGCCCTTTGTCCGGTGGCTGGCCCGGGTCTGTGCAGGCGGGCTTCGCCCGGCCAAGTCAGGCAGCTCAGGGCGCTCCGGGAGCTCCGGGTGCTACTTGTTGCATTTCTGTACAAAACTGTTTCTCCGGGTGTGCGTCGGGGGGCGGAGGGAGAGAGCGAGACCTGAGCTTTTTGTTTGCAGCTTGAGTCCGGAGAGCTGGATTCCCTGGCACGGATTCTCCCCGCCGAACGGATTCCCCAGCTGCAGGCGGGAGCCCTTCCAAGAGCTCCTCGGGGCGCGGCTTGGCTGCTGCGCCCCGGCGGCTCGGCCCCCGCAGCGCGCGCCTCCAGCCTCCGGGTCCCGGACCCGGAGCGCGGCCTCGGTGGAACAGCCGGGGGAGGAGCCGGGGGTGCGCCGGGTGCGTCCGGAAGGGACCCAAGTCCGCGAGTGGCGGGCAAACCAGGCGGAAATTCGTTCTTCCCACACTCTGCCCCCCGGGGATGCAGGCGGAGAAAGAGGAGACGGCGGAGGGAGGACAGACCCCGACAGGGGGAGGAGGAAATGCTAAGTGGCTCCGCGTCTGGTCAGCCCGAGCCCTGGACGCCGAGTGAGAAAAGTAGGGATTAAAAACAGCTGTACGGGTCGGCCCTCGACGCAGGGCTGGGGGCGGGGGTGGATTACCGGGCTAGCAAACGGAATTTGCAGACAGAGACCTTTTTATTTTAGATGAGTACACAGTCATTTCGGGGCATTGGGAGCGCGGCTCCTCTTTTTCGTTTTTAGGTCACTTGCTCTTCCACGTGTCACTCCGCGGGCAGTTCACGCAGCACGGAGTGCGAGAACATTACGGAAGAAGTTTAGGGCAGCCCAAGGTTGTCTCCAAAGAGCTGTCGGTGGAGTGCCGTCAGGAGAGGCCAGGTCAGCCCGTCCTGAGTGTGGCGTGTATGGGTTTTTGACCGGGCAGTACAGGTGGCCGAGGAGAGACATCGTCCCACGTAGGGATCTCAACTGAGTACTCGCTTGGCCCCGCTTGTGGGTAGGAACCTGGAGAAGCTCAGAACGGGTTCTACCACCGCGAAGTTGTCTCTGTCAGATTTTGGTGATTTAGTCGCATTAATCCTCCTCCAGTCTTAGAGCCCTTGGGGTAGGCTCTGCACGTGTGCAGAGATAGAAAATCAACTTCCCCAGACCCTCTGGTAACTGCACCGGCAGGCCTCACCCGCTTGATGCCTGGGCTTGCAGGGATCTTCAAAGTCTTGAGGCGCAGAAATCCTCAGGCCTGGCTTAGTGGGGGAGTCTCACCACTTACCAATACAGAATGGAGCGTGCGTCCCTGGCGCCTTTGAGGGCAGCCCCCGCTGAGACTGAGGATGGCCAAGGAGTCGCTGTTTTAAATCATTTGTTCCTGCAAACAGTCTTGCTGAAAATAAAGGCCCCTTCCACCCCCTCCCCACCCCAAATGTTCAGAAAATGTAATTTTAAGGGTCCACTTTGTGAAAAATTAAAGGAGACGTATCCTCACCTCAAGAGGCTGAGGGTCTGGTGGGAAGGGCAAGTCATGGAAAGCTTAAGTCATCATCTAAGGCAGTAGTAGGAGATAGCTGCCCAGGTACAAGGTGAGTTTTAGTAATTCCAGTGTTTGGCAGTGACTGAGTGCCTCGCTTAGCGATATATGTAGGCGGGTGATAGAGATGAGTTCTGAAATTTCAGGAAAGAGGAGATCCTTGGTTGCATGGTCAAGAAAGGCTTACGGGACAACAGGTACTGGGCTCCAGGGACATGGGCAGTGAGAGCTAATGGTGCCATGTCTCTTCCGGGCACAGTGACCAGACCCAAGTTGGTTTGTGATGTGCTTTGAGTTTTCAGATATAGAATGAATGTGGGAAACCGAGTATCTGTCTTAACAAGATAATGGGTAGTTTGGCTTTTCGTTCTCATGGTGAGAAACTCCTGAAACCTTTTTAGTTCTTGACCGCAGTCCTCCTAATGAAGGTATGGCTGTCCTAGAGGGGGAAACCCAGGCTTGCACGGTGTGGCATAAGCTGGCCTGACCCCGGCCCCGGAGACTGTTAGGAGGACTTTCGGTTTTTTGGGAGAAAAGAAGGCTAAGAAGCTATTGGCTTTCAAATTGAACCATTGGATCTACCTGGGATGGAGCTGCGGCAGCATGGGCTTTGAGCCCATGGTGTGAGGACACACAAACAGCCATGAGAGCAGAGAAGAGGCTGGAAGCTGGGAGAGGGGTAACGTGGAAGAAAGAGGGAGAAGCAGAGATCGGACCCCACCCCTGAGTCTGCAGACAACGTGCAGAGTGGGGACCGCAGGCAGCGTTCCATCAGAGGACCTTTGTGGTTTGCACGAATCACTCACTGCCCTTGGAATGTCTCTGCTTTATAGGTGCCTCTAAGTAAGATTTACAAAGTCATCAGACCCCTGCAGATGTTCGGTATTTTTCAATGTTTTGACTGTCTTTGGTATTATTGCCCGGTGTTTAACATTTCGACCAGTAGTGCTGGCTTGCAGGTAGAAATAACATCATATGTGGTTTAGGTCAAAAGACGATTGCTTTTCCATAGCATTCCATTTTCTTGAAGTAATCCATCTGCCACATGTAGTTAACCTTGCTTAAAATAGATATAGTGTGCCATACTTCAAATAAATATAAACAGCTTTCGATAGGTGTTGCTAGTATTCTCAATCCAGTTTCAGTGAGATGAAGACTTTGAGATCCACAGATGAAGTGAAAACACATACGGGTGTGTGCATGCAGATAAATTCTTTCTGAAATAGTGTGATCACGGTCTAACAAATGCTTCCCTTCTTAAAGCCATGTAACTTGCGGTCCACTTTACAAATGAATGACATTTAAATCCTTCAGGGGACATTAACGTGTATTCCTATGTGCCCCCAATGGTCTCCGTTTCTGTACTGCTACACATTCAGGTGTTTTATTTTCAGACCATCTCTCTCTTCCAGGAGCTAAACGGTATTTTGCTCGAATCCAGCAGTACTTAGGGCCTCCAGCAGTGAAGAGCTATAATAGCAACTCCGAAGCTGCATTCGCTTTGAATGCTGGCGGTCTGGCAGGTAGTATTTAGTGAGAATCTAGCAAGTGACAAATCCCAGGATGAGCGGTGGGAATGCAGTGGCTGGGAGGATTCGGTGCCAGCCCCCAGGATGCAGCAGCTCGGTGGGGAAGCCGCTGGGCAAGGAGCACATCACCAGGGGATAAGCGCTGAGGGGCGGAGCTGTGGGAGCCCTGAAGTGGGCACCTGGCCTGGACTGAGAGCTTGAGGACGGTTTTCAGAGGAGGAAAGTGCTGGAAGCCTGCAGACAGGTACAAGAGGGTCCTTTAGGCACCTCCAGATCTTCTGTCTTGGTTGATGAGATTTTTTGACGTTTGTATTTTTCAACAGTATCACACCACCTTGCTCGTACGATGACTTCCAAATAAATACTCCCTTCTTCCCCTTGAAGGATTTCTGCAGGCAGATGACATCATCATATTTGCACTGCGACGTCAAAAGATGTCTCTGCTAAATGAAGTCAGTGCTATACAAAGAAAATGTTATCTATCTAGTTCTCGCCCTCTAGAACCTTGCTGTGACGGTGGTTTGTGCGGAATATGTGTTGATAGAACATCCAGACCAAGGTATTCACTTATGCAAGATATGCATGGGCATCGTGTAGATACTAGATATATAACGTTGCTCTTGGACCACGGCTCCCTGGGCCCCCCTACCCTGGACCCGGCACTTGAGAGGGCTTTGTTCCAGTCCTCCTCTGGTTGTGTCCCTCTCCGGAAGAGCAGGATTTTAGGCTTCCAAAAGGATGTGCCCACCCATAGCCCACAGCCTCACTCCTGCTCAGGGCTCCTAGGACCCTGGAATTTCTTACTCAACTGCCTAATGGGTGAAGACTTTTATCCACCTGTCCTCTTGGGGGCTGATTATGACACAAGCGTGTATATGCCCAGGGCCAAGGGAAGGCCATAAGGCAGCTGTACAAAAAGAATCTGGAGGTGTGAGTTGCGATTTCCTGTGGTATGCCCCGGGGCGGGGCGGGGGGGGCGGGGGGAGAGGGAGGGGGAGGTGGAGCCACTGGGAGACTCCTGGTAATGCAGGAGCCCAAGCTGAGAGGAGGGGCCCCCGGCCACCAATCTTCTCTCTCACTCTAACCCTGGGCTCCTCAAATACTAGAGACAGGCCTGTCTGTGCGTAGCATTTTAGGAGGAAAAGTACATATACTTGGATTTAGAAAGAAAAAGGAGAAACATTACAGGAGTGTGAAGGAAAGCATTTGTTAAAATGTAAATTCTACTTTATTATAACATAGCCTATACCGAATTTTCTATTTAAAAAGCAATAATTTTTAGTAAAAGCGCGGACATTGTTGTCTCCATTTAAATGCCTGTCTCTCAACTATGTAATGTCTTTATTTATGGATGGATCCAAGTTTGATCATGTTCCGGGAGATTCAGGTATTGATTATTCTTAAATGTATAATTTGGATAATCACACATGGAGATCCAGTAGGGAATGCTGTTCGTGAGAGAAGCAAGAGCTTTGTCTTTCACTTTTTGGAAAGCTTGCCCTTTAAATCTCAAGTGTACTGGGGGATAGTTGCAGAGGTCAGAAGCAGAAGCAAGTTTGGGCTGGTTCCATGACATATATATATGGTGTAAGGGCTCTTGGATGTTCTTGCCCAGGCCTGGAATCTTCTTGGGCTTGCCAGGGAGGTACGATGCTTTCTTCCCAAGCAACCTGTGGTTCCCTTGAACTTGAACTGCAGAGGCAAGAAGGATTCCAGGCCATGTCTTCAGTAGCTCCTGGACCTGGTTGGAGTTGGCTGCTCTGGGGCAGGAAGGGTTAGGGGGAGGAGAGCTCAGGCTCCCTGCTGCGGGGAGAGGTGGCTCTGCCAAGTCCTGCCGGAGCAGCCTCCTGGAGCTCACTCAGGGCAGCCTGCAGAGAAGGCAGCTGTTGGCTCACCCCCGGCGAGCCAACCCAAGATAGGCAGCGTGGCCCCCGACACAGATGAGGTAGGAAGCCAAGAGTTCCCATTGGTCTTTTGGCATGTTATCAAACCCAGCCCCCCAAACTCTCTTTCTCTGTCTGACCGAGCCTCATCTCAAAATCTGAGAGTCAAGTTTCTTTGCCTTGGGGATTAGGAATGGGAATAAGAGGACCCGTTGGTTATAGTATATGGGCAGATTCTCCATGTCCCCCTTGAAGCAAATAGGAATGTGTTTTCCTGGCGAGATATCGGGCTTACTGAATCAGAATCTCTGGGGGCAGAACCCCGGCCTCTGCATTTATAAGCCACCAGATGATTTTTATACGCACTTAAGGTTGAGAATACTGATCGGCGATGTTTCTAAAACACCTGCTGATGATTGGCTGGTTGTATTACTCTGTGTAAGGAACTCACTTATTTCCACAACTACCTTGTGAGGTAGGAACTATTGTCAGCCCATTTTACAGAGGAGGAAACAGAGGAACTTGCTAAAAATACAGGATCCTAGACCCACCCCCATAGACTGATTCAGAACCCGAATCAGAAACTGATTCAGAATAGGGCCTAGGGATCTTTATTTAGCACATTCCCAGGAATTTTTTTTAGGTATTATCACTGAAGGAGAATTCTGAAGGGCTTATTCAGACCTTTCTGTGTCTCCTTTGCTAGGAGCCCAGGGACAGAAAGATGAGCGAGACTTTTTTCTGTTCCTTCTGAGAGCTCAGCGTGGCTAGGGAGTTAAACGTATATAGGTAATAATCCGGGAAGACGGTACCATCATAGATAAATACGACGGGTACCGTTTGCTGAAAGAGCAATTATGTTTTGAGAGGAAAAGAATAACTGAAACCTTTGTAGAAAATATCAGCCCACGTAATCCTGTATGTGTTAAAGGCCATTGACAAGTGCCTGCTTCCAACACACTGGATTTTAGGTTCAGGGAACATCCTTATCCATCCATTCAAAGATGCCTGAGCATTTGAAACTGACATGTCAAAGCACATTCCTTTTGCAATCGCTACAAGAACTACAGTGAAATGTAGGCGCTTCTGGCAAGTTCCAAAAAAAAGGAGAGGCAGTTGTTGGCTGAGTGTGGTAACTTAAGAAATAGGGCAAATCCACATACCGTTTATGGTGGCAGGATAGAGTTTGTTTTTGTGTAAACTGAAATTTTATAGTGGTAATGCAATGGTGTCCTCCCTTAGATAGAATTCAGTCCGTAGCCTCAGGAAATGCTTTAGGCATAAAAGTGTCTCTTATTCCTAAATACTGAAATATTTGTCATCTCGAGGAACCAGGCCTATAATTGTATTTTATGGTACAACTTTCCAATATTCTTTTATTTGGGTTTCTTCACACTACAGTACTAACATTTATTTAGCGATTTATATCCCCACCCAGCTGGAAAGATGACAGCAGCCCTATTTCATTTCACGTTTATGGTCTTCGACAGCTGTTGTTGACTTCTCCAAGAGTTTGCACAAAAAAAATCTAGAAGAAAAAAATTTTTAAATATTCATAGTTGTTGTCTTTCCATGGTGAGAAAACGAATAATTGTTTACATTCTGGTTTTTTGTTGTTGTTGTTTTTTGTTTTTTGGCATTTCCTAAACGATGTACAATCATTATGTGTTGCTTTGAAATTAATGAAAAATACTTTAAAAACAACATTTTAAAGAACACATCGAGTATCTGGTTTTAACCTCGACGTACCTCTCACGAGGCAGTGAGGTGAGGATTATTCATATCCCGGTTGGGAGGAGAGGGTGCTAAGAACTAGAGAAGTTAGCTAACTTCTGGAATGATCCAGCACTGTAATAATAGAGTATAGACCACAGTCTAAACCATTGGCTTCTGACCTCAGGTTTTTATGGTTGGACCTCGCTGGGCTCCCTGTTGATACACGCCTCCATGTACAACTAATGAAGCCAGTTGGGGGTGATATTTAAAAATTTAGCAGTTGGTACAGGAAGAACCCCAGCCAGCCAGGTTTGGCACTGCCCCAGCTGGGACAGACGGATGCCGTGAACAACCAGCCCAGCGTGCCAGGGCCCACCAGCTGAAACTGGACTCGCCTGTACTTGAGTCAAGTTTTTGAATGGTGCTTTAGACATCCCCCCGCCTCTCTTTTTTTCCTTCATAACTCCATTATTAAAAACAATCTGCTTAAGCTTAGGCACAATATAATCCGTAACCACGAGAAACAAGACGCAGAGCCTTCCTGGGTCCAAATTCTTCCAAACTGCAAACTCTCCTGGGGCTCGTCTCTCTGGGCTCCAGTCTTTTTTTTTTTTTTTTTTTTTAAAGATTTTATTTATTTGTTTGACAGAGAGATCACAAGTAGGCAGAGGCAGGCAAAGAGGTAGGAGGAAGCAGGCTCCCTGCTGAGCAGAGAGCCCGATGCGGGGCTCGATCCCAGGGTCCTGAGATCATGACCTGAGCCGAAGGCAGAGGCTTAACCCACTGGACCACCCAGGTGCTCCTGGGCTCCAGACTTAACAGCAGAATATTGGCGAGAGGGCAAAGTCACCAGCGTTTCACAAAACAGAGTTCCGTTTTCAGTTTATGATTCAGAAATTGTCCCCCCCTCTCTTCAGTGGGTCGCCAGATGTATTTGAAGGGAATTTAATTCATAAAAAGCTTCTCACAACTTGATCTGAATTGTTATAATTAATGGCTTAAAAATCTTTGAGGGGGGACACCTCTTTTGAAGAGTATCGTCTTCAAGGATTAGTAAGCCATCCTGTCTATTACCAATGACTTATTATCTAAGCCTGGATACACATGTGTCAAGCCCCTGCCCCCCATCTATCCCGGAGCTGCAGTGTCTCTTTAGTCTAGGGTCACCGTCTGAGGCCAAAATAAGGGAGGCAATTTCATACCCAGGCCACTGAAAACTGTGGCTGTATCCTGGCAAAAAACAGTCTGTCAATCTCAACAATGGAAATAATCTTGGACAGTCAAATAATTGACTATATAGAGGGTAAATGCCCTCAAACTGTTTGCAGATTTCACCAAAAGGCCAAATGCTTTTTACTTGAGACCAGGAACATGGCAAGAAAGGAAATTAGAGGAAGGGAGCACCCATCCCCTTTTCAGAGTCTCTGTAATTTTCTATAAAGATTTGCACTTTGATTATGCTTAGTAGCACCATATGCTGGAGTGGGATGCAAGATCAAAGGTTCCAGCCACAGCGCTCGAGTCTTGCTGTAGGCAGGATCAAATACTTCTGTTGGTACAAAGCTAATGGATGCATAGGACACTCCTCCAGCTCCCTGTGGCTCTCTATTTAATTTCTGAAATATAATTAATAACACTGCCAATGTGAATGTTTTGAGCATCTTTTTCATTGTCTGCTTTAATATGCTGCAGGTTGAAAAAGGAAAGTGATTGTTATCACTTAAAGGTATTTAGAACTCAAGAATTTCAAAAGCTTCATGTCAATTGTTAAGTTTTATAGTATATAGGACCTTAAAAATTTGGGGAGTGAGGGGTTGCCGAACACTGCTTTTCTTTGGTTGGTAAGAGAACAGATATTTTTCTCATTCTACTTTAGGATCAAAATTTTCTACAATGAACACTTGTTCTTGTGGTTAAAAGTCTTTGCTAAGAGTGACATGATACCATATTCAGTCTTGCTTTCCTTCCCCATTGCACTGACATGTCCTTCTTCCTTCCTTTGTTACAAATGGTTTTTCTTACAAACCTTTTAAAAAAATCAATCTTGGTAATGGAGATAATTTTGGATAGTCAAACAGTATACTGTATACTGTATACAGTGTAAAACCCCCCAAAATGTTTGCAGATGTCATCAAAAAGCAAACCATTTGTCCGAAACTTCCCATGTGATGTGTATGGGGTGAGCAGAAGACGGAGTCCACTTGCTAGGTCTTTGACCTTGACCCATGTCGGTCTCTTGGATCGGTGGTTCATTTTCTCATCTATAAAAAGGGACAAATCATACTTGCCCAATGTACGAGTTTTGGGAAATGGATGGGAAGGTGCTTAGTAACTGCCAGTGTTGTGGACACAGGATTCTTGCTAACATTTCAACTTCACGCATGTCTTGTCTGGGAGAATCTGTGGCCCTCCAGGGCAGGACCATGCCGTATGCATAGCTTTTTGGTGTCCTCTGCGATGTCAACAGGGTCTTTTCTTAAATTGTGAGTCTCTAATAAATATTAGGTCAAGCCAAAAAAAGTAAAGAGGAGAAAGGCACATTCAAGGTAACTGTTCTTCTACCTTTCCTTGTAGATTCTGTTTCCATCTTTTCATTCTTTTCTCTACTCCTGGCTGCCTGGGCCCAGAGCACCCAATCTTCAGCGCACAGGTTCTCCCCAATAGCTGTCTGGGCAGGCCTAGATCCTGAGCGAGCTCTGCCATGTTAGCTTACCTGGTGAATCACTCGACCACTCTGGGCATCGTGCTTTATGGAGTGTGGTTATAATACATCGGCGTTTGCCCAGGGGTTGTTACTGTCAGTAGTAGCCCCTGTGAAGGTAAAAGATTATCAAAAGGAGGACTTCTGTGGTCAGCATGGACCATATGCCATGTCTCAGTCTGGGAGAGTCACAGTGCAAGAGAACATGTTCAAGGCTTTGAGAAATCCTGCAGAAAACAAAGGGATGGGGGGGGGGGCTGGGCCGGTGGCGGTGGCAGGTAGTCTGAGACACGCTGGATTAAAATGATTACTAAAATCTCTTCCTGCTTTAAACATTAAGGAATCTGTTGCACTTCTCCCATGGAACATTATTCAACATCACTAGAATTTGTTAGCGATAAAGTTCTTGAAATACGGCGTTCTGTGTTGTGCTTGACTGATCTCGACAACTCATGGTATCTCATTGGTTTAATATTAATCCACAGTGGGCAGGATAATATATCCTGAAGTTGTCTCCAGTCTCTCACAGTCCCAGAAAACTTGTTTGCCTAGCCCCCACATCGTCAAACTAGCAAATTATTAGACTCTTCGTTCCATCGCGATACAAGTGTTAGAAACCCCTAGTTATAAGCACCATTTGGCATATTGACAGTTTGGGCAAAATAGCTGTTGATGCTTCAAAAATATTATTTAGCCACTATGCTAACGCCACTGGGATGTTGCCTGGGAACCCAGCCATTTGGCGAAAATTCCAACAGTGAAACCCTCAGGCTAATTACTCTAGTATCCTTGGGCGTACGAACCTCTTTGGTAATCAGTGCACGACTCTTGTGATTCCCCGAAGTGATGGAACATAAGTACCAGATTAAGTAAAATTCCAGAAGTGGTTTTCCATCTAACACAGGTGGCCACAAAACACCTGCCAGAATCATGCCGGTGACTGATTAGCATCTAGAGGCTGTGTGTGTGTCGTGTGCCAGGCACAGTTTTAAGCCCTGTACCGGTATTAAATCCTTTACTACTCCAACAACCCCACAAGGAAAGTCTCCTCTTTCAGACGATGCAGCGGAGGCAAAGGCAGGTTAAAGAGCTGGCACAGGTCACATCGGGCTAGTTAGTGACGGAGCTGGGACTCACATTTGATGAAAATTGTTATTCATACATTTCACATGTATCTTTGACCACAGTGTCCTTGTCATCCCTAGAGTCATTTTTTTTTTTTGACACGTAACATTTTCCAGAATACAGCATCTGCCTTTTCATACACATTATTTGAACTATAGCATTTTTTAAATGTTTTTTTAAATTTAATTTTATTTATTTGACAGAGAGAGAGAGATCACAAGTAGGCAGAGAGGCAGGCAGAGAGAGAGGGGGAAGCAGGCTCCCCGCTGAGCAGAGAGCCCAATGCGGGGCTTGATCCCAGGACCCTGAGATCATGACCTGAGCTGAAGGCAGAGGCTTTAACCCACTGAGCCATCCAGGCACCCTGAACTATAGCATTTTTTAATATGATTCTGTCACTGGAAATTTTCCAAGCCACCAACACCTATTAGGCCATACGTTTTCTGCATTCCTGCTGGAGGTGCTTATTCATGATCTTCATAATACTTCCGGTTACAGTATTGCTTCTTCCCTCATCACTACACTTATTTTTAAATGAAGAAGAGCCTTTCGTTACTACAGAAGCAATATATGAGCATTGTAGAAAGCCAGAAAACACAGGTGAGCAACAATAGGAAAATAAACCCCACATTCCCGCTGCATAGTGGCCCCTCCAAAGGTCCTCATCTCCAGAACTTGCAAATATGTTGTTACAAGGCAAAGGGGAATTAAGGCTGCAGCTGGAATTAAGATTGCTAATCAGGTGAGCTTGTGAGAGGAGCATGTTCTGGGTTATTCTGGTGGCCCAGTGTACGTGGGCCCTAATAAAGGGAAGCAGGAGGCAGAAGAGAAGTTCAGAGTGACGTAGGGTAAGAAGGGCACAACCTGCTAATGAGGGAGGAAGCTGGAGGAAGCGGCCATGAGCCAATGCAGGCGGCCTCTAGAAGCAAGAAAAGACAGGGAAATAGATTCTCCCCCAGAACCTCCAGAAAGGAGCGCAGTGCTGCCAACACCTTGATTTTAGCTCAGTGACATGCATTTGGGCTTCTGACTTGAAGAACTGTGAGATAATACCTTTTTATTGTTTTAATCCACCATGTTTTTGGAAATTCGTGTGGCAATAGAAAACTAATACACTCTCCAACCAGAGACTAAGTGTTAATCTTCTATTACATGTATTTCCATATTTTCATACACATGTATGTATTTTTTTTTTACTAAAACAAGATCATAATGTTGTAAGCAGTTTGTTTTCTTTTCATAATCTTTCTTTTTCCCTGTCCATAAGTTTCCATAGCATCTAATACCTCAATCATATTGAAATTACCCTAATGGTCGCACAACTATTTCCCCAAAGCTAGTTTGTCCAAATCACGGTTTAGGTCCGGAGCCTACGTTTTGTCCAGTTTGTGTATCCCTGAGGTGTTTTGAATCTAAAACAGTCCTTTTCTTCATCCGTTAATTTTCCTGCTCCCTGTTTGTCTGATTCCTTCCTCATGCTGTCACTTAGCCTGCTCCTCTGTCCCCTGTATTTCCTAGAAATCAGAAGGTACATCTAAGAGCTTGATCGGTTTATATTAATAAAACTTTTTCTAGAATACATTTTGGGTGCCATCGTATGTTTCACATGGCATTTCTTCGGGAGGCACGTGTCGGGTGGTTTTACCATTGCTGAAACTCAGACTGCCCTCTGGGTCGTGTGGTGGCCGCCCAAGCGGCTGCTAGACAGTGATGTGATTCCCGCTGTGACCAGCAAGTATTTGGTATGGAGTTCCTTTAATACCACACAGATGTGTGGTTTCCGCTCAGCCATTTGCTGCGTAGCCTGTTCCATTCGGCAGCCCTTGCCTGAATTAATGTGCGTTAGAAATCGCAAAACGATGACTTTTCTAATGTTATCATTCCTCCTACATTTATTGCTGCCACTCTTTGGTGAAGAAGAGCTTTCCCTAATCAGCTAGATCCATTTGGTTACTCGGGAAAGGTTTTGGACTGGGGCAGCAAGGGAAGTACTTCTTCCTTTGGTCAGTTCTCAAAGGGAGGACTTTGTTAATAACAAGCTCAGCGATGACCACTGATCTCTGCCTCTTTTTGAGTAGCATTAAGATCCCCTAGATTTTCACAGAATCGGTTTGTTTTTTCCGACCATTTTTCTGTGTGATCATGTTGCCAATTTGATACATGTTTAGGTTTGCTTTTCACTTCTAGGGTTTTTTCAGTTGTAAATTTTTAGAGTTTAACAAAGTAGAGTAAATTTATTTCAATGAAATACTTTAGTTGTAGTTTTTTAATAGTAATGCATTTACATAGTTCAGAATCAAAACTATATGGGAGAATATTCAGAGGGAAGTCTTATTTTTTCCCCTGCTCCCTCTAGCTAGTTTTTCTGTCCTGCTACAGTTGACCGTATTTTATTAGTTCCTTATTTATATGTCCATCCATTCTAGTAGAGTTTTTTTTTTCACATACAAGTATGTGTATGTGTGTAGATATATAGCCTTATTTTAACCCCTCCCTTGTACATATACCCCTTGCCTCTTAAGTTTTTTTTCCCACCTAATGGTATATTCTGGAGATCTCCTTATATCAGTACCTACAATCCTTTCTCATTCTTTCTTTCAAACTTCTTAGAATTCTATTGTGTTGGTGTACTGTAGCTTATTTCTACTAGTTCCCCCTTACTGGGTCCTTGCATTCCTTCTAACCTGTTATTATTGCAAACAATACTGCAGGGAATAAAGTTGTACATTTATCTCTTGTACTTGAGCAGATACAAATGTAGCTCGATTCCTAGAAGTGGGATTGCTTGTTCAAAAGGTTATTACATCTGTAATTCTTTTTATATTTCTCAATTGTCCTCCAAGGACTCAGTACTCTTAACTACTTTGCTAAATTGTTTCTCAGAAGCCTTGGTCTTATCACACAGATGAGTGAATTTTAAAAAATGAAGACTTAAAATAGAAAATACTGGCAGCACTAAGGTGAAAATATGGAGCAACTGAAACTCTTGTACATTACCGGTGGGAGCGTGAAATGATACCTTCATTCTGTTTGGCAATTTCTTTATAAAGTTAAACATACATTTATCCCATAGCTCAGAAAGATCACCTCTATGTATTTACCTAAGAGAAATGAAAATGTGTTTTTTTAAAAAAAGATGTTAGGAAGAATATTCACAGTAGCTTTATTTCTAATAGCCCTAAACTAGAAACAACCCAAATGTCCAGCAACAGTTAGATAGATAGACAAATTGTAATATATCTATGCCATGGAATATTACTCAGCCATAAAAAGAGATTACATGTATTGATACATGTAATAAAGTGGATAAATCCCAAAATAATTATGCTGAGGAAATAAAGCCAGACACAAAATGTACATATTGTGGCCTCCATTCATACGAAGTTCTAAAACAGACCATGCTATCTCATGGTGATAGAAAGCAGAATGATTGTTACCTCTGTGAATGGGGGGAATTGGCCGGATAGGATTCCGGGGAACTTTCTGGGGGTGATGACAGTGTTCTAAATTTTGATTGGGGTAGTGACTACACTGAGTGTATACAGTGATCACAGTCATGACTGAATGTTTATTATCTGTGCAGCCTTTTTATTGTATAATATAAATATACATTATGCAATTTACATTATACAATATGTAAAATCTTTAAAAATTTGGGCCTCAGCAGAACTCTCTAGGAAGTGACGGCCTTCTTCCCTCATCATCCCCGCCCTCGCTGTGCTCTTGTTCTCAGTCTCTTGATACTCTACTTCTCTGGCCCAGGCTTACACTTGAGTACCTACGATTTTTATAGGCTCAAGTTTTAGCTTCCCAGTAGGTTATAAGCCTCCTACAACAGGGCTCTGATTATACCCCTTTAATATTCTTTACAACAATGGTTGTCAACCTAGGCTGCATAATATTAGAATCTCCCTGTGTCTTAGCTCCGGCCGCCATAACGACATGCCATAGAGTGGGTGGCTTAAACAACAGAGATTTATTTTCTCATAATTTCTGGAGCCCGGAAGTCTGAGATCAGGGTGCCAGCACATTTGGGTTCCTCTTCCTGGCTCGTAGGTGGCCGCCTGTGTCTTACCTGGTGGAGAGAGAAAGATCAAGCTCCCTGGTGTTTCTTCTTCTTCTTTTTAAAAGATTTTATTTATTTGAGAGCGAGCGAGCAAGAGAGAGCATGAGTGGTGGGCGGAAGGGGCACAGGGGAAGAGAGAAGCAGACTCCCTGCTGAGCAGGGAGCCAGACATGGGGCTCAATCTCAGGACCCTGGGATCATGACCTGAGCTGAAGGCAGACACTTAACGACTGAGCCACCCGGGCGTCCCTCTGGTGTCTCTTACAAAGATACCAGTCCTGTCATGAGGGCCCCACCTTCGTGACATCATTTAAATCTAATTACCTCCCCTTTTCTCCAAATACCATCACGTTGGGGATGAGGGTTTCAGCATATGAATTTGGGGGAATGCATTCAGTGCATAGCACTTGAGAAACATTAAAAAAAAATTAGCAGGGCTTGAATTTCATCTCGAGAGGCTCTGATACAGAATTGGGACCTGGACATCTGTGTTTCTTTTAGGTTCCCCTGTAATGTGCAGCCACGATTGGTGACCATTGCTCTGTGCCTTCCTGTTCAAGATGAGGTCTATGGACCAGCAGCTTCACATCACCTGGGACCTTCTTAAAAATGCAGAATCTCTGATCCCATCCCAGACCCGTGAATCTGCCTCCGCAAGGTAACAATATCCCCCGTCAGAGGGTATGCCCTATAAAGTTTGAAAAATACTGGTCTACAGCACCTTGCATAGACTTGCACACAGGTATGCGAATGTTCCATCCATCAATTCCTGTTCGAATTTTGTCAGCGAACCAAGTTTCACCTTTTTTCATCTTGGAAGCCTCTCAAGGTGTGGATCTTGCCTGCAAATAATTGCATCGCAGTGCAAAGATTTTATATATAGCCTATATATCATTGTCTATCAGCAAACAAAAATGCAGCAAATAGACCCAACGTTAAAAACAAAATCTTAATGTTTTTGAGAATATACAACCATCCCAGCGATTCCATCACAATGAATGATTACTTCCTTAGCTTCAATTGATAATGAAATAGAATATGTACTTGTGTTCCGGCTGCAGGAGAGAGAAGCGGCACTTAGCACAGAGCATGAATACTGTGTAACTAATAAATAATTCAGTAAACCGGGGAAAGAAAAAACACACAAGCTTAAATAAATAGCAGAGAATCCCTGATCCTTAAGGTTGAGAAATGAGAGGATTATTATATATAATGCTATTATGTAGCACGGAGTGCTAGTTTTCAGAAGATTTGATTACGATAAGTATGCTTACTACTAAAAACGTGGAGAGGAATGCGGTCTGACTTGATATTTCAGAAGGTAGTTGAAGGTCTCAGTCATCCATCAAAAGCTCCAGTGTCATCTTCCATATGAATGTGGCTCACGAAAATACTAAATAAGAGATTCCACGCTGACAGACACTAAAAATGACAAATTTCTACTTTCCCAGTTCAGAAGTGCCTACTGGGTACCCTTCTTTATTTTTAAGAACTATTAATTCGAGTATGGTTATGTGTAAAATACCCTCTTAACTCAGGATAGGTGCATTTTAAGATTGCAATCTCAGGAATAATTTCTGCTTCTGGAAATTGGTCTTCCCTTCATTTGCCTTTCAACCCCTACTTGATAACCTCTTAATCGTTAAATGATATGATTAAATAGTTTGCTAAATTGCATCAAGATGGCTTTTTGGCTTAATTCATAGCTCCCTCATATTCTGTGCGGTAAACTGAAAATAAAAAGAACATATGTTAATCTATAGTAAGTGCACATAATGTATAGTAAGTACACATACATATACAAGTATACATAGGCGTACATACCTACAAACATACAAAGAAGGGAGCCTCAATGCTTGTATTTAAATTCCGTTTCCCACAGGCTTAGTGTTGACATTCATCTAATTAGCGATCTGATTCAACCCAACAAATTTTTATTGGATGCCTATTGTGTGCCCAACAGAAATATACTTTGAAACTAAAAATCTTTTACCTTGGATATGCATAATGAAAATTTATGTTCCAGTGTTGAGAAGTATTGAATAAAGACATTGCTGGTTCAGTAGAAATCAATTTAGAAGGGTTTGTTTCCCGCCACTACTTTCCAAAACAGCCTAGAAGGGAATGGCTTTTCTCCCTTAAATGTTGTGTAGGAAAATGTTCTTTACGTTAATAAAATAATGCACAGCCAGCATTGTTAAACTTGCTTTTTTCCTTTCTAGCAAAGATATGTTTCTCTTTGTGTTAATCTTTAATGAAAAATAATAGATATAATTCCTAAAAATAATGGGAACTTTAGAAAAGGGATATCCAATGGAAAGTAAATCCTTCTCTCTCAGAAATGTTCTATGTATATACACGTGTTTTCTCTGTAACTCTGCGTATCGCCTCATTGCTGCTTTTTTTCACAGGTGGGTGCATACCTTGTACTCTTGTGTATCTTGGTATCTTTGAATTACGTGATTTTGGAGACTTTCCAGAACAGAACGTGGAGATCAACGTCATTTCCCGTTCTGCATGGTATTTCAGGTATGGGTTTAACTATCCACTATCAATATACATTTAAGGTTTTCCTGGCTTTTGATATTATATACAGTGTCTTGATAAATGACAGGTAGGTATGTCTTTGCACGTAGATGCTAGCATATCCGCAGAATCGAATCTTGGAAATGAAAACGCTGTGTCCGAGAATATGTGTATCTGTAATTTTGCAATATAATGCCCAAATTTCCCTTTGGAAACCTTGAACCAGTATGCAGCTTCCCCGCAGCATTTGAGGGTGCCTCTTTGCCTGGATGGGGACCCATACATTACTTTAGCAATTCTTCCTTTCCCTCTTACATTATCAGTGTCTCCTCTCTACTGCCTCATTCCAGCCGGAATGTGAACGTGCTGTCCTTTCTTTCATCTTAAAAAAAGCTACTGATTGACTCCACTTGCCCTCTCCCCCACTACCCCATTTGTCTGCCCCCCCTTTGCAGCGAAACTGCTAGAAAAATGATGTCTACAGTTACTATCTCTTCATACTTCTCTTCCTCATCATCTTGAATCTTCTCCAGTTAGGACGTTTAGCCCCACGTTCTAGAACTGCTCTCGGCAAGTCACCAGTGATCACTGCTGCATCCAGTGGTGAATTCTCGGCCTTCATCTTGCTCTTGTCTGCAGCCTGTGGTGGAGCCGATCCATCCATTCTTCTTGGACTACTGTCTTCTCTTGGCTTCAGTGATACCATATTCTTTCCCAACCATATAAGCTGTTCCTTCTTACTCTCCTTGCTGGGTTCTTTCCATCTCCATGACACCTTGATGTTGGGGTGCCCCAGGTCCCAGTCTTTGGATCTCACCAATGTCTGGGCCCCCTCCTTTGGTGATCTAATCTAACCACATGGCATTAGATACTGTGTCTGTCTCAAAGACCCCCAATTGTCCCTGGCCTGGATCTTTCTTCTAAACACAAGCCTCGTGTATTAAACTGTCTACTTGACATCTCTCCTTGGATATCAGAGATCTTTCAAATCAAACATGCCTAAAATTTGGCCTTTTCCCTAAAACCTCTTCCTCCCACACTATCTCATTTTAGGCAATAGTCATGCCATCCTTCCGGTTACTCACACAAGAACCTTGGAATCATTCTTGACCTCACTCTTTTGTTCACACTTCACATCCCATCCGTTAGGAAGCCTTGCTGGCTCCACGCTCAGAAGATACCCAGATTCTCACCCTTCTCATCACTTCTACCAGGAAGTGGTGGAAGTGACCCAGGAAGTGGTCCAGGAAGCTGTCATCTCTCACCCGGATTATCTCCATCACTTCTGTTCGCACTCACGCGCCCCGCAGCCCGTCCTCCATAGAACGACGCAGCAGCTGGGGTCATCCCGTTAACACCTATCAGACCACTTCACCCTTGGCTCAAAACCCCGCAGTGGCTCGCTCAGAGTTTAAAGGCCTAATGTGGATCTCCTTCCGCTCCCGAGCACATTCCTCTCTGAGCTCTCTCCTGTTCTCTTTCCCTTCTCACGTCACTCCAGCCCCACTGCCCTTTTTGCTATTCTGGTGCCGGTGTAGGCATAGGCTCATGCATCCAAGGAAGAGAACAGAATCTAGAAAGGCACTTATCCATATATTGAAATGCTTTATTTAAAATACTTACTTTATCATTTACTAAAAGGAGAATAAATTGTATACTTTCTAAGGAATGGTTTGGGGGACTTGCAGGAATGAAACTCAGGCAGATCTAAAGCCTGAGCCTCCTATAAGATCCTCCTGTGAAATTGCCTTTCATTTCCCTAAGTCTCCTGGTTAACACTCCGTGAGCGTGTGGGCACCTTAGCAGAGTCCCTGGGACAACCAGGGGCTGAAGGAGGGCCAGGAGGGTGTAAAGGCCCCTGAATGTGCTTCTGGGCTCTGGTAGAATCCTCACTGCTCATGATGGTGTCATCCAGAGCTTCCCGTCTCTGTGGTCCTTTGGGGACCTGAGAAGACTTGGCTGTTTCTGGAAGCATGGTGTTTTATCTCCTGCCTTCTCTATGGAGATTTAACCATCTCTTTGTGTTTCCATATCATTTGGCCTTATAGCTGGTACACTGAGCAAGCAGGTCTTAGAGGGTCCAATGACAAAGCCACCTTACATGTATTTCCCAGTGTCTTTTATAAGCCACTCCATGGATATTTCTTTGCCATCACCTGGATGGAAACTCAGGCAGACCCCTAACTTTCACTCTTAAAGTCACTTAAAGGGATCTCCAGTCACGAAACATATTCCTATTTTTGTAATTAAATTCCATGTAATAATGAAAACCTTGCTTTGCAGATAAGCCTCCTTCTCCGTACCTTAAGCAAGCGAGAAGCCTTCGGTAGCGATGGGGTTGGGATTGGTTTCTTCTCTTCTCGCCCATGCAGTGCTTCTAACCTTAACCCCACCATGCTCTTCATGGTCTCTGGTCCCGTCTAGGATGGCACTGGGGAGACAGAGTGGTAGCCATGGGAAGGGTCTTTCTTGATTGGTATTATTGCAGTCAGTCAATCTTCTCCAGACTTGGGAGACGTTTTGAGCTCTCATTCTTGTTCAGGGGTCCTTAAGAGACCCACCAATGGGAAAAGACATCTTCATCAAAATAAACTTCTTGATTTCAGTGGATGACAGGCTTCTGTAGGGACAGAGCCAGATGACAGCCCTGATCTGGAAGCCAGGCAGGCGATGCCATTGTAAGGGGCCTAGGGGGCCTGAAGCAGCGAGCAGGGTATTTTAGCACCCAGGGACCTTTGATGTCAGCCGATTGTTCCCGGTGGCCCTAGAACCAGAATAGATGGGCAGTCGACAAAGAATTACTTTCTTTAAGTAATTGGAATCTATCTAGGTCTAGTGAACAGAAACCTGCATTATTGGATAGAGAGTCATAGCCTGTCACCCGAGTCCCAGACCTGAACCAGTTCAAAGACGTAGGAATCCTCAGAGCTCTGATTCTCAGACTGTGGCCGAGGAGTAGCAGCAGCATCACCTGGGCATTTGTGACAAACGCGGGTTTTCAGGCCCTCCCCGGCCCGACTGACACACATACTCTGGAGGCGGGTCCAAGGGGGTCTGTGTTTTGGAAAGCCCTTCAGCTGGCTGTGATGCCTGCTCAGGTTAGAGAAGTCTAGCTATAGATGAAGAAGGGGCCAAGAAGCCTCAAGAAGGTTCTGGATAACATTGCCATGAGCTTCTAGCATAAATCTTCCTTTAAGTCCTTCTCAGAAGACCGGCAGCCATTCGCTGGGGTGACTGTAGACTGGGGAAAGGGGGACAGCCGGACCTTCAGGGGATTTCTGGACATTGGTTCGGAGACAGTGCAAATCTCCAGAGGCCCTGAATGCCTCTGGACCGCTGGGGGTGCATGTCACTTGGGGTCATCTGGGGATAAATGAAATTTTGGCCTTTACCTGCCTTGCAGGGTTCCAGCGGGCCCCTTGTCTGACTTACGGTTACTGTCCCACCCTGAATACAGTTGTAATAGGTATCCAGCAACTCAAGGAACTCCCCGTATTCATTCCCTAACCTGAGTAGTGAGCCTCAGGATAGCGGGCGTGGCCTCGCAGAAGCTTCCTCGAATTTGCCCTTCCTAAATGAGAGTAAACTGAGAGCAATACTCTATCCCTGGAGCGCGGGGAGGGGCGGTTTGCAGAGATGAGTATTCACCTAACACTTGAACAATGCAGGGGTCATTGTGCCGGACCCTCATTTGACTCGTCTGTATGGCACGTGCAGGAATGAGATGGCCGTTGGGAAATGACCATGGGTTCTTGTGACATTATTCGGGTCCTGGACCAGATGTGGTGTCTTTACTGGATGACACAACAGTGCTCCTGACACTTTGTATGCCGCTGTTGATCTGCCAGATGCCTTTTTTTTTTTTTTCCCTCATTACCAAATTAGCAAAGATTACTGGCAGGAGTTTGCTTTCCACTAGCGGGATCAGGAAGACAAGCTCACTGTCCCACCTCAGGCCCGTGTTGACTGTTCTGCTCTCGACAAGATCTGGTCTGCTGGGACCTTGAGCATCCCCCAGAATCCCCCAGAACGGCAAGCTGATATGTTATTGACATGGGGAGCGGGAGGGAGCACAGACCCTAGATGCCCTAGTAAGACATATGTATGCCAGAGGGTGGGAGATAAACCCTGAGAAGAATCAAAGGCTTCCTCCCCAGTGGAGTTTCTAGGCCTCCAGAAGTCTGGGAAATTTGACATTTCCTCTCTAAAGTGGAAGGCAAATTGCTACACTTTGCACCACCTGCCGCCGAGAAGGAGCTACAGGGTTTTGCACCTCTTTTGATCTTGGAGAGGACATATATACTTTTTTGAGTGTATTGTTCACGGCAATGTTTGGTGTAACACACAAGGCTGCCGGGTTTGTGTTGGGACCAGGGCAAAAGAAGGCTCACTAGTAGGGTTTCTCAACTTCAGAATGCTTGACGTTTTGGGGACAGATCATGCTTAGGTATGGGAGGCTGTCCTGAGAATTGGAGAATGTTTAGCAGGGTCTCTGGTCTCTACCCACCGGATTCCAGCAGCATACCAACCAGTCGTGGCAACCAAAAATGTCCGCAGATTGCCTCATATCCTTGGAGGAGCAAAACTGTTCCCACTTGAGAACCACAGGTCTACATAATGGCTAGTTAAGGCTTGAGGAGACTTTAGCACTGGCTGACAGCTCGACTTCAGCCTCTTGAGAGATCCTGAGCCAGATCCTCCCAGGGAAGCTGTCCCTCGATTCCTGATTCCCAGAAACCATGTGAGATAACAAATGGGCGTTGCTAAGTTTGGGGGTAATTTCTTGCACAGCGATCGATAACCAATATACTGATCCACTAGGCCGTAAGGTTGGGCACGCACAGCGGCGATCTGTCGTCCGTTGTAAATAGTGTATACCAGACAGGGGTCGAGGAAGTCCTGAAGGTTCAAGAAGTATGAGCAGGTAGCGCAGACTCCCACAGCATCTCGTCTTGCTGCCTTTTGATTCTCTCGCAGCCCACACCTATGTCCTTTTGCAATTGACAGTTGACAGAGGAAGACAACATATGGGCCACGTTCACAGATGGCCCCTTGCAATTTGAAGGCACTGGATAGATTTGGACTGTTGAAACATTACAGCTCCCATCAGGAAGGTGGTAAGGGAAGTTCTCTCGAGGCCAACACAGCAGTCGTCCACCTTGTCTGGATGGAGATAGGGCTAGAGGCGGAGATTTCCACAATTCATGTATGACTAATGGTATGATTGCCTGTTGGCGACAAGGGAGTCTGAGGAAGAGGTTTGCGGATGGCCCTCTCCCTGTGGGCGCTGTCCTGTGTCAGTGCTACACGGGGCATCCACTGACAGGAGGGACTGTTCTGTGGATGTCCGTCAGCCCTTTCCCAGCCACCTGAGGCTTGTTCAGTAGGCCCATGGGGAACACGGCTGTCGTGGCAGGGACAGAAGTGCCAAGTGGGCTCAACAATATGGACTCACCCTCTCCCAGGTGGTTCTGGCTACTGTCGCTGCTGAATGCCTAATCTGCTGAGAGCAGAGACTAAGACTGAGTTCTTTTTTTTTTTTTTTTTTTTCCAAGACTGAGTTCTGACATGGCCTCATTCCCCAGGGGCTCCAGCGAGCTCCCTAGTAGCTAATTTATTACACCGAACTCTTTCCATTAGGAAGGGCATGAATTTTGTCCTTACTGGAATGGACACAGTTTTGAAATATGCTGCTCATCCCCTGCCTGCAGTGCTTTGATCAGTCCCACCATCTGTGGACTTTCGGAATGCTTTATTCAATGACACGATGTCCTACACGACATTGCTTCTGGCCGAAGATCTGATTTTACAGCCAAAGAAGTATAGAATGGGGCTCACGCCCCTGGGACTTACTGGTTTACCATACACTCCATCACCCCAAGGCTGTTATCATTACAAAGTCTAGGAATAGATCGTTGAAGTTTCAAAAATGGCACCATTGGGAGACCCCCTCTCTGCAATTTGGGTGACCGTCTTACAGAATGTGGATGAGGCTTTGAATCGGCAACAAAAAAAGTGGTGCTTGTCTCTTGTGGTCAGGATACATGGATCTGGGAATCAAGGGGAGAACAACGGGAGTGGCTCCCCTCACTGTCACGTGTGGAACGTCACTCGGAATATTCGCCTGCCTTCTTCGCGGCATTGATCAGCTGGTTTATAGGTCTTGATTCCGAGGAGACAGTGGTTCTCCGGGGACGTACAATTGTTCCACTGAACAGGAAGTTGATAGTGCCATTTGCTCGCTCTAAGACTCTCACGCCACTGAATTGACAGAGAAAGAAGAGTGTTACTGTTCTGGCTGGGGCAATCGGTCAGAGTTACCAAGAGGAATTGGGTTGCTGTGACACAGTGGTGGCAGAAAAGACTATGTCTGGAGCCCAGGAAATTCTCCTGGGTGCCTCTTGGCCCTTCGATGTGCTAATGGAATAATATTGCCACCCACCACGTGACGAAAAACTCAGGCCTTTCAGAGATGAAGGTTGAAGTCATCCTGCTAGGTAAAGAACCCCAAAAGCTGAGGTTTTGGCTCAAGGCAAAGGGAACGTGGAATGGAGATTGGAAGAAGCTCATTGTCAATGATGACTCAACTATTATCCCTGTCAATCAACTAGTTTTGTTACCAGTTACCAAAACAAGAGCTGTGGTGGCTATGTATATTTTCTTCTTTGCTTGCTACATATAACATCGAGGATTGGTGGTGGTTAACTTTACAGTTTGGCCTTTAGGTTACAGAATATCCACGGCGCAATGGTGATGAAAACAGAAGAGGAACTGACATCACAGAGGTGAATTCAGGGGCTGAGGCTGCCTCGTCACATGGCTCCGTGCTGTGTTCCCTTCTTTTGGGGAGAGTAAGTCTGCACTCATCTGTATGAGGAATATAGCTGCATTCTGTTAGGAGGAAACACGATGTAGTCATTGAATGGATACAGTGAAATGTGTGGATCTGAGCAGTAAAAGGGCGAGCGTACCAGATGGTGTCTCTTGGCTGCTGGCTCCAAGTTCATCCTTCTAGATCCCCGCCATCCCCTTTCCCAGACTCACTCATCTCGTCGATTTCAAGTTGGGTTCTTCCAGTGGGAGGCACCGGCAGTAGATTCCAGGGTAGGAGGAAGAAATTGGCCATTTCCCCTGCTACGGGCAGCGGTGGGAACAGGCGACAGTGGCAGCTTCCGTCTTTGGGCAAGAGCCCCCTCTTTCTTTGCTCCTTCGCCCTCCCGACAGTTTTTTCACCATTTTCCTACATCACATCCTTCTCTGTTTGAAATATGGAGAGTGGCTCCTACTCCCCCATTTGGACACTGAGGGACAACAGAGATTTTTCCATATCAGCACAAAGCAAGCTTCCTCATGCTCTAGTTTAAAACAAAAAAACGAATGCATCATATTTATATAAGAAGACCCAAATAATAGTTGTATTGCTCTCAATCTCCTCTTTTAATCAGTATGAGCATTAAGAACATTTCTATTTTTGGAAAATACTGTCAAGGCATGTATTTGGCAACATCCTTGTCTTTTCCCATTTGGAATTGTACCCGCTGAAGCTCTTGTGCAGGTTTTTAAATGACTGAAATAGGATTAAACTAGACTCTGGAATCCAGCAGCTGGCTATTTGTTGCTTAATGAGTATGCAAAATACTGGCCATGTGTGTCTTAGCCTTATCTTTTCCAAATGAATGGTGAACACCTTGAGGCTCGATATGGTGTCACCTTTCGAATATGCAAACATGGTGTGTGTCGCAGGGGGTGGGGGGAGAGCTGGCGAGAGGTGCCGGTTAGCAGTACCTCTCCCCTTTATGACCGATGCCATCTGAACACATCAGCTGCCTGGCAGCCTGGGAAGAGCCCTACATCCCATCATGGGAATGGGCTCAGGTTTGCTCTTGAGGAAGGAGCCGATGACATCATCAACACTGCCACATAGGTTAGGGGCTCAAATCGAGATCCTGTTTATTTTATTACTGGTCTTATTCCAAATCCCTTTCATGGAGGCAGTGCTCCTTAGAAACCATTTTTCCTTCATGATGAAGCATCTCAAATGATTTGTGGGCCGTGCTCCTCTTCAGCCGGTGCAGCCTGGCCCCTTTGTTCAGCTTGGGGCTGGAGGGCTGCCCGGACCAGCACAGTGGCCTCAGCCCCACGAGGCCGTCTCGGGTCGCATCTGAGCCACCTGATACTCTGCTTCCGCTAGCCTGAAGAATGAAGGCCTCTTCAGCCCTGTGCTCACACCATCCCACAGCTCTGTTTCCTGATTTTATCTTCTGTAATTCATTAAACGGCACTTTTGCTATCTTCTCAGCTTGTAGGGATTCAGATCGTTCTGACATTCTACTGCCAGCTCTTAGACTTGTTGAAAAAATGGGAAAGGCTGGGTCCTCTTTACTGTTGCCACGCCAACTCCCATTCAGCCTTTTCTAGGGGGATTTTTCTTTAGCCGCTCTACACTTTCACAGCAACTTAGAGTGTGACGGGAATCCTCAAACGTTCCAGCCTCTCGGCCAATAGGGAGACGGGGCTGTATTCCTAAAATGAATATCCAGTCTTGTTACACGAGGGCTCCACTTTTATCATCTTCAGCATAATCCCGTTAAAGCACGACTCCCTGGCAAATCCCAGCTGCTATGGTATGAAAATTCTCATTAAGGGCAAAAACCGAAGCTGCTTCGGAGGGTAATGCTATTAGACTGTCAACCTCATTGTCGGCCAAATTAACAAAATACATTTCTGCTAAGCCAGCTAATGCTGGTAAGGAATCAGTAGCCAAATCCATTGAACTCTCAGAGGCTTCAATGCTGTTAAAGCACATTTCCTGTTTGTGGGGCTGAGTCCTATTTGGATTTATCTTTCCAAATAGTTGAAAAAGTGAGAATGCATGAAAAGGAGAGTTTTTGACTCTTTATATTTCAGGAAGAGTCATGACATGTAACGCAATGTCTCTTACCTGTAATATTCCACCACAAGTAGACATGACATTTATTATGTCAGTTACTTCCGGTACATCTAACGAAATAGTTGGCGTTGAACAAAGCGGCGGTTATCCAAGGTAAGGGGTACATTGATGTGCTCGTGTTCTAGACAACCGCCTTCACAGGGGAAGCCCACCACTGGACCGTACACAGATTTCACGGAGATTGTTTTAAAGGTATCAAGACAGGAAGAACATGGAAATTCCAACCCCAAATCCTCAATGGCACATCTTCACGTGGATGCTTTTCTCTTCCCTGGAATTCCACAGGCAGGTTGGGAAGTGGAAGGCACTCTTAGAAGCTGCACATCTGATATCATCACAAATTACTTTTACCTCTTGCTGGTGCATATTCCCCACACTTAGGTTCAAAGAAAACCCAGAAAACTCGTTAAGTCTCCATCTGAATTTCAGTCAAAGGATTCAGTTCTACCTCTTTGGTCCCAGCCAGTTTCACTGTGGGGAGTACCACCAAGCTTTCTCTTTAGCTGTCAACACATTTGGAATAGACTTTTCTCTGTTGAAAAGATCGTATACGGCAGTCTGGATTTTAGTATATAATTTCATTATAAATAAGACAGACTTCTAAAAACTCACTTAAGAACCTCTGCACAGCTTCATCTGGGATTTGGCCAACGGTTGTTAGAGTTCTATTAACTCAGCTTTTTTCCTAACTGTGAAAAGCAGAGGCTGAAATTTTCTATTTTCTCAAATCCTCAACCACTAGCTCGAATAGCTAGGGATGAATAAGAATAAAACAATGTGGGGTATTTTCAGAATTAATACATTCCTTTTGTTTACCCAAAGGTGAAGAGAATTGATAAAATTTCATCTCAGCGTGTTTAATTTGAAGTATATCCCCTTCTAGAGTCCGGAATCCTCTTTTTGGGTATGATGTAGGGGAGCAATCCATTTGTTATTGCTGGTGGGGCTTAGCTTGTCCCTGACAAAGGAGCGGTGCAAGACACGAAATAGGATTTTTATTTGTAGCAGAAGAAAGGGTTGACTTTCTAAATACCGAGGGGTGGTTTGCAAATTCAAAGTAAGCTAGATAAATAGATAAACATTTAAGAGTCTCATTGCTTTCTAAGAGTGAAAGTAGGTCTGAAATTTAATTCTTAACTCCCAAGATCGATAAACACCTCTGTTTCATACAAAACACCACAAAATTTAAAAGTGGGCGGACTTCCCATTAGAAAATACCTCACTTATTCAACAGTGAGTATTGATGAGCACTTAGGAAGTGCCAGGCACTCTGCTAGGAGCTGTGAGTACAGGGTTAAACCCAACGGAGTAAAATCCCTGTCTTTGGAGCTCACGTAGCTTCACGTAAGGGCTTCTGGAATGAATCGAAACAAGGCGTTGATATGAATAAACGAATGTTCTTCACTAAATGGCTGAAGTGGCAAACGTGATAAAAACTATAAATAAAAAACTACGGCACAAAGGACTTCCGTGACATTCTTGTCCTTTAATGGAGCACCAAGATCCTTGACTCTCTTCACTGTTGCGTTGATTGTAATGAACAGAACTTTTCATTTGTCCTACAGGATAGGTTGTTTTCTGGAAACCATCTTGCCAAAGGTGGGGGCGGGGCGGGCAGGGAGCGGGCAGGGAGCGGCGCGGACATCTTTCCTGAGGAGATTCAGACACGGAGCTGGAAAAGATTCTGGCAGGCTGAGTGCTGAAGGGAGAGGATGTCAGCAATTGGAAAATGGCTTGGTTGCCAGAGACTACATATGATGACATTAGGAGCCACAAGATGGAATTAGACTGAGGACATGTGCGGGTCTGGTTAAGCTCAAAGCATCCACAACACACCATGAACTGATTACAGGACAGCCATTGCGGCAGCCGAGTGCTACTTTTACTATCCCTGGATGGGAGTCTGGTTTTGGAATCCAAAGTCTGGGGCAAGTGTTGAGAAATCATGACTGTGCTTCGCCATGCTTTGCTCTGTTCCATTCACCCCATTCCTCAGTTTCGGTATGCAGCCGCGTCAGAGTGCCTTCCCGTTGGGAAGAGCTCCAGCCTAGAACATCCCCATGGCTACAGGGAAAGAGGAAAGAAGAGAAGCGGGAGGGGAGAAGGAAGAAGAAAGGAAATACATCTCCGCTTTGCAAGTGATCTGAAGGTTTGGATGGCGCTGGTAATGCGCAGCTGCTTCTGTCCTTAGACACGCCCCCCAGTCTGGGCACCTGGGCTCCCTTCTCTCCACCTGGCACTAATCATCTCGACCAAACAGGGTTGTTTGTTGGTGGTGGTGGGTTGCGTTTTTTTCCCCCTAAAATTTCCTGTTAATTTTGTCCTGCCTTAGGTTTGTTTTCCTTTCAGTGATGCAAGACGAGTAAATTCATTGGTTGCTCATGGGCAAAAGCAACTTTACCAACCAGCCAAAAACATCATTAGGCTATAACAATGGTGGTTCACTGGTAAAATCTGCATTCTTCCAGAAACACTCCATGGGCCTTCCCTCCTGGTCATGAACACAGCCGTCTGTCTCTCTGGGCTCTCAGAGCACACCTCAGCACAGGCCCCCCGGCTCTTCTAGAAAGAACCCTCCGCAAAGCGCCTGCAAGGATAGAAGGCCCCATTGGAGAAGAACTTAGGCTTGCTGCCTGATTTCTAGTAAGTCCCCTCTGATTTTATTTGTTTTTACTCAGGCGCATGTTTTTTACTTTATTTTATTTATTTATTTATTTTCCCAGGCACATGTTTACTTTCATAATTGGAGAGCTTATAATCCTGGACATTGAAAAGAAATACATTTTATGTTTTTTAACTTATGGTTGTAGCTCATAGGTGGTTTTATTGTCTTGGTTTGAGCTACGTGTTGTCGTGCTACAAAACGGCCTGGCTCCTTTAAGAAGCCACACTTTGCAGACAGAGAATCAAGCTGAGTCATTCACCCAGAGAGAGAATTAGGAACAGCTGGGGGCAGCTACTGGCGGTAAAAGCAGAGACAGAAGACGCTGCCTCTCTAGGAAATGTTCCAATGCCTCAAGCCCAAATGTGGTGGGGAAAGTTGCACAGGCACCGTCTTGCTCATGAGGACAAGTCTCGTGACACCCCCTGGGTTAGGGAGGCGACTCAGGCATCCGTAGGCCAGGCGCCAGCAGGGGTCATGTGGGTCTGCAAGCTGTCGCTCCCTCTGAGTCTGCTAGGTTTGGTGGTCTGTGCATCTCCATCCTCATAAAATTCAGTGGCTGCCGACACCTCTTGTGGCCCTTGAAAGAGTCACTTGCTACCGGTCAGAATGGCTAAAATGAACAACTCAGGGAACGACAGATGTCAGCGAGGATGCGGAGAAAGGGGAACCCTCTTACACTGCTGCTGGGAATACAAGCTGGCGCACTCTGGAAAACAGTAGGGAGGGTCCTCAAAAAGTTAAAACTAGAGCTACCCTACAACCGAGCAATTGCCCTACTGGGATTTACCCCAAAGGATACAAACACAGTGATTCAAAGGGGCACTGTCCACAATAGCCAAAATATAGAAAGAGGCCAGCTGTCCATCGACAGATGACTGGAAAACAAAGATGTGAGATCTATATATCTATATATACCACATACACAGTAGAATACTACTCAACCATCAAAAAAAATGAAATGTTGCCATTTGCAAGGACATGGTTGGAAATAGAGGATATCATGCTAAGCAAAATAAGTCAGTCAGAGAAAGACAAATACCATGATTTCACTCATATGTGGAATTGAAGAAACAAAATAGATGAACATAGGGGAAGGGAAGGAAAAATAAAATAGGATAAAAACAGGGAGATAAATCATAAGAGACTCTTAACTCTGGGAAACAAACAGGGTTGCTGGAGGTGGGTGGAAAGGAGGGGTAACTGGGTGATGGACATTAAGGAGGGCACTTGATCTAATGAGCACTGGGTGTTATATGTAACTGATGAATCAGTAAATTCTACTCCCGAAACTAATAATACACTATATGTTAACTAAACTGAATTCAAGTAAAAAATTTAAAAAAAGTCAGTTGCCTTATGACCACTTTGCCTGAGTGACTAGAACCAGTTAGAGATACACACAGCATCTCAGTGAGTTAAAAGATGACATTAAAAATTGAAAACTGATTAAGTAAAGAAAATAGGACATAGTGTTGTCTCAAATGTGAAAAAGATAGAATATACAAATAATACAAGATTGGGGGACTGGTATTAAAGTTTAAAAGTGGCTCTATCTGGGCTCTGGGCTTATGGGTCATTTTAATGTCCTATCTATATATTTCTTCATATCTTTTATGTTATCTTTTACTTCTCAGTGTGGCACAGATGTCTGTGCTCTGTCCACTCTTTATTCAATAAATACTCCCTGAGCACATATGGTGTGTTTGGCACCTTGTGGGGGAAACAAAGCTGAGCAAGTGCCAAGTCTTTACCTTGATCTACCACCTCGCATAGGTCTGACATCACCAGCCCTTCCACCTGGATCAGATCGCTGAGGTTTGATTCCCTTGCTGGTCCTGTAGAGCGAGACTCCTTCCTGCCCTTCCTCCAGACCGTGCTCAGTCAGCATGTCAGGAAGGCCTTTCCTTCCATTGCCTTGCCTTGCCTTTTTTTTCCCTAACATTTTATTTTGTATTTTTTAAAAAAGATTTTATTTATTTGAGAGAGAGAGAGAGAGCACAAGCAGAGGGAGGGACAGGGACAAGCCAACTCCCCACTGAGCAGGGAGCCCAATGTGAGACTCGATCCCAGGACCCTGAGATCATGACCTGAGCTGAAGGCAGACGCTTAACCGACTAAACCACCCAGGCGCCCCAGGAAGGCCTTTTCTAACCACCTGATATAATCATGCCCTTACCTGCTTTTTTAATGAGACTTGTCAGTATGTATCTTTACAATATGTATATAGTTGAACCCTGACCTTCCACCAAAATGTGTTGTCTTTGAGGAAGGGTCCTCAGTCTTGTTCATTGCTATGTCTCTACCATTTAGACCACGCCTGGCACATCATGGGCACTCAATAAAGATTGTTCTCTTCCTCAATGGAAAAGTTGTGATATATGTTTTACATATATCACGAATGAGTATCAATACACAAATTCAGGTGTTAAGAAATTTAGTGTCTATTTTTACAATATTTTTAAAATTCTGACTCCAGCACAGTTAGGCCAGTGGAAAATTTCATTTCAATTATTGTTCCCTCCCGACCCATTCTCAGGGGGCAGGGGTGTCAATTATTGTTCCCCCGACCCATTGTCAGGGGGCAGGGGTGTCAAGATTCCAAGAGTCTAAGGCAGCGACAAGGGACTCTGCTAATCAACCCATCACATTTTGTCAGCATGGTGCCTTTGCGCCCGATGGCCTTCTACTGTTTCTGGGCAGGGCCGAGAACATTAGTGCCTGTGACCTCAGCTCCCCAGATGTTTCCCCCAAAAGCTCTTCCTCTCTGCAGTCTTGTCCCGACATGGCCCAAGCCAGGAAGCAGAACCCACAGAAATTTCTCCTCCCCACAACTAGAGGGATTTCCTTTTCATCTGTTTCCCCCCTGTTTTTCCAAGTCTCTAAAGCTTTTCTCAAACTCTACCTTCGCCTTGGGCCTCCAGCTCTTAGAAAACAAAAGCCACAATCCTTCTGCTTCTCATCTTGCCACTTACTCCCTGAAGCAAAGGAGGATGGAGTCCACTACCGGCTCAAGTGGGGAGTGGAAAGGGAGAACTTCAAACAGCTTTGACACAAGTCAGAAATGGACATTACAGGAGTGGGGCAGAAAATGCAGAGAAGAAAGGGATTCCACTGAGGCGGGGGTGGGAAGAGAGAAACCGAGGCAAAAGGAAAACTTAAGCCATCTTGCCCTTGTGAGTGAGCCCGGGAGGCTGGGCACTATTTCATGTCATGGAGGGTGATGGAGAGAAGGAGAGGCCCAAGCAAGGAGATATATTAGAGGTGGTGTAGAGCTGAAGGCAGATGATCTCGTCCGACCTGATGTGTTTGAGCCATGGGAAAAGGAAGGCCCCAGAAGGTAGGTTGGGGTCATTCTGTGACAGGCCCTCAAAGTCAGGATATTTTGATGTTAACTTGAAAGTCCCTGGCAGCCACTGGGTCATAGAGTGCGGAGATGAGAAGTGTGCATTGGAAAATGAAATAGCAACTCTTTGGAGGATGGATGGTGGTCGGGGCTGGTGACTGGGAAAGCCAGAAGTAGGGAGGGTGTTCCTCAGGCAGTAGTCTAGAAAAAGGAGGCAGAAGGAGAAGAGAGATGCGAAAGATATTGAGGTTGTGGAGCAAGCAGCGTGGACCACCGGTGGCCTAGGAAAGGCACAGGAAGGATGGGGGAGGAGGGAAAGCCAAGAGCAGCTGCTGGTTTGCGGGGAAGGGCGACAGGCTGTTCATGTAGAATCCGAGCATCCATCAGGAAAGTTGGAGCCGTGGCGGGGGAGGGGGCTCTCAGAAGAGCAGTCCAGAGGTGGGGAAGGATGCTGTGGTAGGGGGCTGGGGTGGGGGAGGAAAACCAAGGGATCCAGTGTCGAGATTGCTTTGATGGGCTCAGTAAAGCAGGAGGCAAGGCGGCTGGCTGAGAGGGAGGGGCGCAGCCCCTAGGTCACATTGGAGCTTGAACTTGGATACAGTTTGCCACGGCTGTACTGAGGAATATAAAAGAACAGATCCATGCAACCTCAGGTTTTCTCTCCATAAATACAGAATCCTTCTATGGTGGTTTTATGAAATCTGTCCAGGCAGACTCGAGAAGAAATAGCCTTTAAACCAAATGTCTAGTTTGAGGCATAGATTAATTATATCATTCTCTGTGTTTTCTGCTAGACAGTCTCTCTTCCTTACATGTTGTTAAACCATTCATTAGAGGTTTCTTTTCTGGGAATCTGTTAAGATGCATAGTAAACCTGGAAAAGTAGCCACTCTTCATGGCCCGCATTCCTGACGCCTGTTCTGTCTTTCTCGGCATTGAACTTGTGTTCCCCGAGAAGCTCATCTTCACCTGCTCTGGTGCCGGCTTGTTTCTTTACTGGGTGGCTTGGGGCAGACTGGGGGAGACAGCTCATCACGAAGACCAGTGCTACTTGGGGCTTCAAGGTCACTGCTGCATCTACAGCAAGAGCGCGTGAGAAAGGGGGAGTAGAAAACCCACCTCGCTCCGGGGTGGGTGCCCTGAGCCACCCTCCGCCCTCCGCCCTCTGGTGGTGCAGGAACCCAGCTCCCTGTATCCACTTTGATTCTTTCCAAGGTTTTCCACGACTCCCATGTCTCTCTGGATCTGGTGCGGTTTTTACTTGATGGTACTTCTGTTGGGGATTCGGGGATTTGTATGAAGTGGGAAGTAAGAAAGAACAGCAGAAACCTCTCTGCCTTCTTAGTCTTACCAATACTGTCTTCACTAAAAGGACGGATACTGTCCTCACGATCCCATGAGGATTGTTGGTACTGGTATTTTTAAACCACCTGATTTCAATATTCATACCGGGGCAAATTCTCGTTCTCATCTTTGTAATGTTTCCAAGTTGAGTATGTGACTATCAACTCTTTCCTCTACTCCAGCCCAAGGGGAAAAGAAAAGTCTGCTGAAGAGCTGGGAATTACAGGACATTTGGAATCGGGGGTTCAGAATCGCATGCTCCCTGGGCTGGAGTTTCTTTCTCTTCTCTCTGACCATCCAGCGATGGAAGAGGAGATCCAGAAGCAAAGCTACATGGAGTTTGGTTTACTTATGAGGCCAAAAGAGAATTGCATTTCTCATTATGTAAGAAACTAGAGCTTAACGACCTGTTCAGGATGTACCCTAACAAATGTGAAGACTTTTCAGGGGCAAAAGGGGTATATTTGAGGTAGCTCTGCCTTAGTAGACGTCCCTTTTCCTCTGTCCCTCATAACCCAGGAAAGTACATGCTGGTGAAATTTCAGCCTGAACAAACTACCTCATTCGACTAAGTCAGATCTCTGTCCACTCTTCCCTCCAGCCTGTCCAAGATAAGTTCAGTTTTCTAGTGCAATGTCATTCCAAGCTTTTTTTGTTTTTGTTTTTGTTAGAATCCACATATTTTTTTTCACTTTTGTTTATTTTTGCCCCAAAGCCTTTGGCATTTCCCTCCAGTGAGTCACACTATGGGACCATTTCAAAATGATCTGAGAGGATGTTTCTCTTCCCAGGGGAGTTGGGAAATGGGTAAATGACAGCCCGTCCCAAGATGTTACCATTTGCGTGTGGGGATTTTAATAAAGAAATGGCATCTCGCTTGCCACCAAAGCCACTTGATGGAGGGACTTACACGGAGACAGCCTTCTAGATCTTTCCCTGATTCCACAGAGGTAAGATGGGAAAACTAAAGCACGGTCGTTAGTGGTTTATTCATATCGATTATGGGAATCAGTCCTTTTATTTCCTCTGTTACAGAAGTTTAGGATAGGCATTTGAAAATTCAGATTTTGCAACAAAATAATTGAACTATCAGAGCTGGGAGGTTACAGATAGGAGGAGGGAAGGCAGAAGCAGGATGTGCTTGGACCCTCACCATCCCCCAGCACTTAATGCTTATTCTGCAGGCCTTTGCCTCTGGAAACCCTCCAGCCTTCCCCCTGCCCCCGCCCAGTGTGGAAAACTCCTCTCCCCAGAAGTAGCCACTCCCTCTTCTCTGCTCTTAAAGGGCTTTGTACGTTCCTCTGTTGGAGTACTTGGCACTCTGGGATTATGGTCATGTGTGCAGTGCTCACCCGCTTTACCCCTATTTTGAGGGGCAGGGAAGTGGGCCAAATTTGTCTCGGTGTCTGCGCCACCCCGGATAAGTTCTTTCGTATAGAGGTCTAAGAGGGCGTATTTTGATACACGGTGATGAGTGTGTACGGGCCAGGGGCTCAGGGCCGTTTCTGTTCCTAATGCCGACGTCGGTATCTGCATTTTCCTAATCTCTTCAGATGACCCCACACCTCCCTCATCCTCGGTTCTCTCAGCCTCCTATTTCCCTTTCCCCCATTGATTCACATAATAAAATATAAAGTACCAGCAAAAGTTACTAGATGTGCAGGGCACCTGGGTGGCTCAGTTGGTTAAGCGTCTGCCTTCAGCTCAGGTCATGATCCCAGAGTCCTGGGATCGAGCCCCACATTGGGCTCCTTGCTCAGTGGGGAGTCTGCTTCTCCCTCTCCTTCTACTGCTCCCCCTGCTTGTGCTCTCTCTAATAAATACATAAAATCTTAAAAAAAAAAAAAAAAGGTTACTACATGTGCATGTAAGTTTTGATTACAAATATTCATTGGGATATTAGGAAAATTACCAGTATGTATTCCCACTGCATGTCAAAATGTAGAGGCTGGTTTTAATCTTTCTACTGAGATTTGACTTCTGCATATGGTGGACATTTTTTGGCTCTTGCCTTCCCAGCATCCAGCCCCCTTTCTTCCAGTAATGATACCCTGGGGTTTTTTTTTGGGTGGGGGGATATAATTGTCTCTCCCCATTGGATGCAGCCTTGGTAGCACTGAGTTCAAGGTAGCCCACCCTCCCTTGGCCTGGGATGAGTTATCAGTGGTCACCACTGTGTAGACTGTGGGACTGGGGAGAGGAGGCTTTTACTTAACTTTTCAGTGAACAATTTGAAACTTAAAGGTTGAAGAAAAAGAATAATATTTGCCCCCAAAGATCTGCCTGGATGCGGTGAATTTTCCTGTTAAAGCCATCTGAACGGCAACCACAGGCCTGGTCTCTCCTCCTTGATTGCACAGGGCCCAGGGGAATGCAGACAGCGCCACGTCACGCTCCTGAAGTTGCCAAAAATGCCTTGAAAATGATTGAACAGATGTCTTTTCGTGGGGTTGAGCGGATGTACGTCGCTCCAGCCTGCTTCTAATTCCAGGCTTGTTGTCTTAGGGGCAACAAAATCAATCCCTTTCAGGTTGTTTTTCTGAATGTTTTTTAAATCTTCAGAATTCTAATAGCAAGAACCGTCACAGTATGCAAGAACACTAAACATCTGTGCGGGTCGCCGTGTTTCGTCCCAGGTCGCACACTTCCTGTGTGATGGTGGTGTGGGGCGGGCCTCCGCCAGTCGTCCTTGCAGCAGGAGCTCATCGAGAAGTGGTTTCTGAGCTTTGGAACCAGCGGTTTCAATGGCACGGCCCCTCTATCATCGGCCACAAGAGTGGGGGTCTTAACCATTCACCAGTAGAGAGGAAGAGGACACTGGGCTTTCCAAAATAAATCGGGGCTCAAGGTAAGCTGTTTGTCACAGGCTCTGTCCTTGGTGTCTGGCCTTTATCTATCCAGTTTTTAGTGGCAAGGAAAAAGACGGTTGAAGGACTGCACATCAATAAATAATTAAATGACAGCTCTCAGTACTTTTCAAAGAATCCTACTTTAAGTTTCTGTTAGTTCCTCTTGGGTAGAGCGGATACTGCCTCAAGATATTGCCAAGGATTTCATTTATACAGCTTTCAGAATAAAGCGCATTTTTTTTAAATTTTTTAAAAAAGATTTTATTTATTTATTTGACAGAGAGAGCCAGAGAGAGGGAGGGAGCAGAAGCAGGGGGAGCAGTAGAGGCAGAGGGAGCAGCAGACTCCCTACTGAGCAGGGAGCCCGATGCGGGGCTCGATCCCAGGATCCTGGGATCATGACCTGAGTGGAAGGCAGACGCTTAACCGGCTGAGCCACCCAGGTGCCCCTAAAGCGAATTTTTAATGAGGATACAGACTTCCTGACCCCAAATGGGTCACTGACACTCATCTGTCATCAGTTGAGAAAGAAGTTGGGGATCGGGAGGCAGTGTGTCTCCTCCGTGGAGAGAGGATGGAGTTGAAGGAGAGTCACCCGGGTTTGAATCTGGACTGGCCTGCCGATGGCCGTGGAAACTCAGCCAGTCTCTGTGTATCGATGAGGGGCATGACCTCATCTGTGGAAGGGGAAGACCATTTCCCTGAGGATGTCTTGGTGAGCCTCTGGTGCATGTTAGGGGCTTAGAAAGGATAGCTGCTATTATTACGTCTGATTTCACAGAGTTAGGTAGGTACAGCTCAAACAGACCCCTGTTTTGCCATGCGGGAACCACTTCTCAGGGGTCAGGGCTGGGCGTTGCAGACCTACCCCATGGGCCTCCCAGTAGTCAAGGCCATTGCAACAGAAGTGCTTTTCTGCCTCCTGACCATCGCAACCCCAAGGTCACATGAACTCACTCCTTGCTCCCCGCCTAAGCACAAAGCAGCCACGGCAGTCAGCACGCCTCCCTCGCCTGGCCGCCCTGCTTTCTGCACAGTGGGGGTGGGGAGAGCAGTGGCTGACTTTGTTCCTGGTTCCAGGTTCTGCAGCATTCCAGCCTTCTTGGCCTCAGCCAGCACGTGGCCAGTCTCCCTCTTTTACCTCTTCCAACCCCCCCTTTTCATGAATTTCTGGCACCTTCCTCACGCCACTGTCAGGCTGCCCAGGAACCCTGAACACACCTTCTGGGATTTTGCTGAGCAGATTTAGTCCATTGGGACCTATCTCAGGGCTCTGCCTCCACAGCAAAATGACCCAAAGGGCAGGTCTTTCACTGAGATTCGGGGCCAGTTCAATATATATGTGTATATGTGTATATATGTACATATATACACACATATATAAATTATATATATACACACATACATACTATATATTTTATATATATATATGTTCATATATATATACGCACACACATATATATATAACATAAGCAGAAAATTGTATAAAAATCCTAAGTCTTCCTCACACCCACTACCAACACCCAGTCCTTCCTCCCCTATTGCTATTAGCTTCTTATTTCTCTTTCCAGAGGCACTTACCCTTTATAAAACGTCTTGTGTTTCTTTCCCCTCCCTTCCTCCTTCTCTTATTTATTTAATTTCTGTTCCTTCCTTTCTTACAAATGAAAGCACGCTGTTTTGTTCTGTGCTGTACTTTAAAAAAAAAAAAGATTTACTTATTTATTTTTAGAGAGTGAGTTGGGGGGGGAAGGGCAGAAGGAGAGGGAGAGAGAGGCTTTAGCAGACTCCCTGCTGGGCCTGAGATCAAGACAGGAGATCACCATCTGAGCTGAAACCAAGAGTCGGTCACTTAACCGACGCCCCCCCACCCCCAAGGCCCCCCACATGTTCTTTGCTTTTTTAACCTAACCAAACGGGTACATGGTTTAAAGCCATTGTCAAATGTGGACTTTTTCTGCGCTCTCAAGCAGCGCTCTCCAAATCCTTATGTATCATGCCATCATTCATAAACTGCTGGAGGCCTACCAAAAAAATGTAATTATTCATTCATTTATAGACTATAATCACACCACTACTGTGCTAATAACATTTACATTATAAAATAGTAATCAAAATAGAAATTGTAAAATGATAAAGATGAAATTTTACATACTTCATTTTTGAAAACTGTATTTGATTTTTAGTAGTACAAAGTTCTTTTGCTTTCTAAACTATTACTGTTAATATTTTTAACAGGATCAATGTGTTGCATATGCTTTGTCATATTGGAAAAATCTTGGGTCACCAGACTTTGACTATGTTCACTTCACTTGGACACTTGGTTTCAAAGTCCATGAGAGTTGAAGAAGACATTATACAGGTGGAGATATATAGCTCCAAATGGAAGAAATACCTCATGAGATGAGCTTTATTGACTCCCTGAACTCATTTTTCAGTCCTATCTTTTGTGCAAAGACTGTTTGTTGAAATTTTCCTTGATTTAAGGTTTTTGTTCTTTGTCATGTGCAACAAAGTAACGGAAACATTTCCAAACGCCTGTTTTCAAAATGTCCTTGCCATAGGTTGAATTTCTTTTGGGAAGAAATGACTTTCTCAGTGATGGTTAAAGTGCCACTTCAGCCTTGAAAGGACAGATTGTGGGTTTACTCTGTGTAGGTATGTATGTATGTATTTTTGTGTGTTTACTTAAAAAAAAATGTGCTAGATGACATACTAACAATAGCCACTTGCCGTGATGGAAAATGACGGCTCATCTGCAACACTTACCCTTTTGTCAAAGAAAGGATGCAGGACTCGTTTCCAGGTTCTACAGCTCCCTTAAATACACTGCCGTGAGGTGACCAGTGTGGTACCCGAGGCGGACATGGCCATCCCCCTTTCATGGCAAAGCGCTGTAAAGATCCTAGGATTTGAAGGCTTTGTTTTTATGAAATCAGTCCCACTGATAGTATCCTATAAGCATGGAAGTTCCAATTGGCCATAGGCTAGACCCAGAGCCATGAGAAGGTCCCTCCCCTCTCCTCCCTACATCTCCCTCTCTGTGTGTGAGTTGCCCATGGTAATGGCAGCCATGTGAGACAACAGAGTGTCTCCTGTTTGGATCAAGAAAGGGCATCTTAATGGATTATGTTGAGTGTCCCATGGAAGGTGTGTTCCCCACACGAAGATTCTCTACACAAAGGACTCTCTCCAAGTGAATTCAAAAACTTAGTATTTCCCAGTCCTATGCCTGGGGCAGTGAGATGAAAACAGGACAGCATCTACAATTTGTTTATTGAGCTATATTATTTTGTGTGGGTCCCTACTCTAGACGTTCCATAAATATAGTCGGTTCTCTTTGTTCACTCTAGTTCTCTTCTAGAACATCTCTCCAGATACTGAATTAGTGAATTCTGAACCGTTGCTCCTAGGGGAAATACAGGATGTGCTTCCTACTAGCCTCTGGTCACAACATTTTTGTCAACCAGTTAGTACATAACTTAGTTTTACGTGTGTTTCTGTTTAAGGATTTTATTTATTTATTTGAGAGAGAGAGCATGAGCGAGGGGAGGGGCAGAGGCAGAGGGAGAGGGAGAGAGAATCCCAAGCAGACTCCTTGCTGAGTGCGGCGCCCCACACAGGGCTCTAGCTCACAATCCTGAGATCATGACCTGAACTGAAACCAAGAGTCATGTGGTTAACTGACTGAGCCACCCAGGCACCCCTATGTGTGTTTCGGTTTAAAGAAACCTTATAAAATATATATTGTTGCTTCATTAATGTTGAATTCCAGGCCAGCAGCACTATAACTTGTGCTTGAATGAAGACTATCTAACAGGTGTACTTTCTCCCTAAGGCCCACCGCAGCCCTCCTACACTGAGGCACTCCGGACAGTATGTCAGCGCTGTGCCTAGGAGCCCTTTTAAACAGTAAAAGCATCAACAAAAATCACAAAAATGCAGAAAGACGTGGCATGAAATAGACGACAAACGAACACATGTTTGACCGTAGCTGAAAGCGTGCACATGGGGCGAGTCACGTTTTTCATCACTCTGCACACGTTCACAAATGACCACGTAAGTGAGCAAGTACTGATTTGGGGGTTACAAATAAGTGTTAGTGAATAGGTCATACAAATATGGAATCTATGGATAATGACAATCGAGTATATCATGTCCTGATACCCTTGTGAAACAGATACTAGTACAATGATATATGAACTGAAAGGAACGTCAGGAGTCTCTCCCGGCTGTCTTCTTTGAGACTTCAGGAAGCTAGGACAGTGAAGTGACTTACCCCAAAATGTCCAGGGCATGTAGGACACCCATGACACTGAACTCCTCTCCCAGCCACAGTTGGTGCCCTTTCCACTGCATGCTTTTGGGACCAAATGCAACAATTTAAATGGCAGGTGGGGCTATATGCAAAACCCTCTGCACGCTCCCCCTATCTTATTCTCTGCGATAATTAAAATCTGGTTTTGATCAGAATATTTGATTTGATGTCTGGTGGTATAGGGGCACAGTGAAAGAGATCTATAAAAAAAAAAAAAAAAACCAAAACAACAAAGGGAGATCACAAACCTGAATGAAATGAGGCACAAAATGAGAAATTAAAAGAACCCAAAATATTTGCAGCAAGAACAGGTTTTGACTTTTCAAATTTAGTTCTCCAGTGAGCCAATTCATACATGGGTAATAGGAGAGAGAAATGATGTTGAAAAAGCCAAACGTGCAGGGGAATTTCAGAGATGAGAGCACATGTTGCATAAACAGGGGAGATGGGCCAAGATGTGATATTTTAGTTGGAAAATTACTAATTATGCATATGTATAAATGTATGTATTTTGATGCCAGATTATCTCAAATTTTGTGCTATTCCAACAATTACACAAAATTAGTTTGTTCCTTATTTGGCTTAAAGAAGTACAGGATTTAAAACCCAAATTTAAAATGGCTGATAAGTAATGCAGCCTGCAGGCCGTCTGATAAATGCATACAGTTGAAATGAGCCAACACCCTGGAAAACGAGAAAGCAAAAAACAAAGAAAGAAAGGACAAAGATGCAGTGTGTTCTTAGAGTAAGAATCTCTGCGTATTACCAATGGGTACATTATTACTTTTATATATAGGATTTCTATTTCGAAGAATTCCAAGCTACCTTTCTTGCTAAGACTCTCCACATTCCAAAGTCATGCCCACCACTGTTATGACTGCACCCATTCCTTTGGAGTGATAATGAGATGCTCTTACCCAATATACTTAACCAAACACTTACATATGTATACGATGCCAAACTCTTGTTATTTGCAGAGCAAGATGCTGTTATAACTTTATTCACTTATTGCACTTTGCACATGCTCTTAGAAGGAATCGAAAATTCCTATTTAAGGCCTCAAACTTCCATGTATGCGCTTCTCTCTGAAACAGGGTCTCAGAATCCATTTCTTCCCATCCATTAAGTTAAAAGAGGTCATTCTGACTCATGAGTAGCATTTTCTTAAAGTTAATTTTGTAATGAACCATCTCTCCCCCAAAGCAGAACCTTCCTTGTTTCAAGGATAATTTTTATTGATGAGAAACATTTTAAAGATATAAAAAGATAATTTTCTTATTTCTATGCCAGTTTCCATTTTGGAAATTTTCTTCTCAAAGATTAACCCCCCCCCCCGCCAACGATGTTCTTTCTTTTAGGAAAGCAGCTTATCCATCAATAAGGATCCCATCCTCTCCCAAAAATGAATCGATTAATCATGTCAAAAGTTCTCAGAGGCTGGTCATAGGGTAAAATGTGTCCTCCACCGCGAACAATTACCTTAGAGAAGAAAAAGGAAAGTCAAAATTTTAGAGAAATGGATGTTCTACATGAGTGGAAAGTTTTAGTTCAGATTGAAGTATTCTTAAAGCTTCCATGAAATACAGAACATAATCTATCAATCCATGCCTTTGGATATGCTGATTGTCTAAGTGTTGATAGCTTTAATAATAGGTCCTTTAAGGTAGGAGAGGTTTACCAGTTGTACGGTTATTTAATTTAACACAAAGTTGTGTTCATCTTTCCTTTGTATGGAACTTGAAAAGTGTCTTTTTCCTTTTGGGAGTGAGCTGCCTGCTAGTAGTACTGTTGGTTATTCTTCCCTGGTGAGGCCCCTGAGGGGTGAAGACCTACTCTGGGGCCACCTCTGCCCCCCACCTGGGGGAAGGACTCTCCCCAACTTCCCCTTCCGTCCGCTGAGCCACATGGCCCTCGCACCGAGCTCTACCTGCCATCTTAGTCTTGGCCATTAATATAGGGGATATTTTGATTCTCCAAAAAATTAAAACAACAAACATGAGAAATGCTTGACACCCGAAAGTTTTAAAAGGCTACTTTTTTTTTGAGTAGCACAGAATTAGAACATTCTTTTTTTCCCAACATTTTATGATGAAAAATATTCAAACATAGAGTAAATCCGAAAGAATTTCATAGACTTACCACTTGGATTCTCTCATTAACACCCACTTTACTCATTTTCTCACACTATCCATCTATTAATCTATCCTATCTTTTTGACCCATTTCAAAGTCAAATATGGATATCAGTCCACTTCCCCCAGATTTTACATAAAATTAATACACAGTGATACGCACTTGTGTTAAGTGCGGACTCACTGAGTTTGGATAGCAGTGGATACCTGTGTCACCTAACAAGATATATAAAGCATTCTGAAATACCTAGAGTTAAGGTAAGTTCAGACCCTTGTGCTTGGTGTCATACCAATAAAAAAAAAAAATGCAGGGTTGGGGGACTCATCTCTGTATTCAGAAAGCCTCTAGTTTCAGCAAACATCCCAAGTAGAGACAAGGGGAGGCCTTCGTGATTCAACACCCTGAGGGAAAGAACCAACGCGGCATTGGCAGGCCCCCTGCAGGAGAGAGCGATGTGGCCTGCCACGTCCTATGGCATATGCGGAAAATGGGCAGGAGTTAGTAATGGATGAAGGGAGTGAACACAGGCAGGAAAGGGATCACATTCAGTAAGTTCTAGCTGCTAATTCAAAATCAACAGGTAAAGGCCACCTTGACAAGGCCCTTCATAGCTTGTTTTACCTGCCTCAGAAGGGAACTGAGAAGAAAAGTACACATAAATTTTCATAGTGCAGTTAATATATTAATAATCCACCCCCAACACCCAGCGTCTTATGACCTTGCTATGCGGAAAGTGGGATCAAGACGATTAGATGAATTTTGCTTTGCAGCTCACAGCTACACAAGTTGTGCACTGCGCAACTAACTGCAGAGAGCGCCATTCCTACCAACCTCAGTGACTGAGTGATACAGAGCTATTAGGAGGCTTGTCCAAGTCATACAATTGTAACTGAGAGAATGAGCTGGGACCTGGCTTTTGATGCACACACCAGTGTTTTTATTCGAATCCTAGTATTTGTATAATAATTCTTTACATTTGAACCAAACTTTCCAGCTTAGTCAAGGACATTTTGCCTGGCTCTCAACAGCCCTCTGAGGCAAGTAAGGGAAGTGGACCACCATTATGGATGTGAGATTGGACTTAACCCTCATACGAAATTGGAAACACCTGCTGTATGCCACACGCCATCAATGGCCATTTGGGCCTTGCTGCCGTGACAGTGGAGCCCATCTACCATTTGTGTACAAGCTCGCGTCTGGAAACCCACAGACAAAGTAAACACATGTGTGATATGAGCCCCCGTATGTGACTCTAGAGAAGAAATTTTGCTGCCCCCACAATCTCAGGCTAGAATTCTCTTCCTGTAGGTTCCCATCCAAATCTCCGGCTCTGGCAGGAATCTGATGAGTGATTCTGTGCAACTTCAGCTCAGCTGAGGACACTTAAGGAAGTCATGTTTGTGACAAAACCCAGCTGCTGCCTCCACTGGAAAGGAATCTGGCAGCAATGGTCCAGAACAGCAGTAAGCTAAGTCCAAGAGCCTGACGGGCATCCTGCCTCCCGGACCAGAGCTGCAGCTAATGGGGGGTAACCTAGTGCTTTATGGCCTGGGCCTGGAGTCAGAGGGCAGGAGCACGACTCGAGGCACAGCAAGCTGTGTGTCCCTGGGCAAATAACTTACCTGCTTTGAGCCTCAGTTTCCTTCACTGTACAATAGAGAAAAAAGTATTACCTCTTGGGATAGTTGGGAATTATGGGAGCAATTAGTGGAATAATGTCCATGGAACACTTGGCATAGCGCCTGGATGGTACTCAATAAATATTAACCGTTGTCATTATTCTTGCAACAGTTATCCCTATTGAAAATCCAGGATCAAAAATCCAGTATCAGACTACCCTAAACCACTGTGTTCCTATGTTAGCATTAAGAAATTTTGGGGGGCACCTGGGTGGCTCAGTCAGTAAAGCATCTGCTTGCCTTAAGAAAAGAAGCATCTGCCTTCTTTTCTTAAAAAAAAATCTTGGTTTCAGGGAGTTGTTTAAAACAGCAGTTCTCAAACTTGAATGTACATCAAAATACCTGAACTCATCAGAACAGACGGCTGGGCCTCACCCCTAGACTTTCCAGCACTGAAGGTCCAGGGCAGGACCTGATAATTTGCATTTTAACAATTCTAAGGTGATGCTGATGCTGTTGGTCCAAAGACTACTCTTTTTTTTTTTTTTTTAAGATTTTATTTATTTATTTGACAGAGAGAGATCACAAGTAGGCAGAGAGGCAGGCAGAGAGAGAGGGGGAAGCAGGCTCCCTGCTGAGCAGAGAGCCCAATGCGGGGCTCGATGCGGGGCTCGATCCCAGGACCCTGAGATCATGACCTGAGCCGAAGGCAGAGGCTTTAACCCACTGAGCCACCCTTTGACAACCGCTATTTAGAAGAACCTTTTCCATTCTGTGACATACCAGACAATTCTCTATTTATATCAAGGGAGAATGCAAACAGAAATTTGTTTGACACCTACTCATGGCCTCACCTTAGTGTAGTTCCTCTCGATCATCTGCTTTCCTGGTATTTAGACACACACACACACACATTGTAGGACCATGATAATCGAGTAGTAAAGAAGAGGTGATAAGGTTGGGTGTTATAATTCCTCTTCTTGGAAACCTGCATGACCCCCAGTCTGGTTCGGAGCTGCCATATGTAATGATCAAACGTCATCATGGGCGGTGTCATTAAGATTGGAAAGAAAAGCTCATTTGGGAACAAAGTCTTTTTCACACACAACAAAATTCTAAAGTATGTCCCTTAGCATATTGACAACATTTTACCAATGTTAACCTCAAATAAATTTATGAGTGCGGGGGAAAAAAAAACAACCAACACTCTGTTGTTTATAGCCAAGCTGCTCACCACTCACAAATCAAGGACACAAACCACTCCATGGTTTTTAGAGGTGGGTAACACAATGTGACAGGGCCATGATTCCGTATTTAAATGCAACAAGATTCATCTCAAGGCTCCCTGGATAGAAATGGTCTCATCATCAGAAACTATAAGTTGGGTGTTTCCACACGAGAGCTGAAACCTCTAAACTCATGCATTCCAGATGTTCCAGGGGGTCACAGATGTGTCATGAATTTTAAAAGGGTTATGCAAACACTTTAAAGCTTCATTCCACTTTATTTATTTATTTTTTTAGAAAAATATACAATCCTCCCTGGAACTGGAAACACGGACCTGGCAGCAAAGGTCTCCCAGTGGTGCGGTTAGCAGTGACAAGAGAGAGAGGGAAATTCGCACTGGGAGTGTGGGTATAGGTTTGTCCGGGGAGACTTCGTGGGGGTCTTGGAGGAGCAGCTGTCTGGACAGACAGTACTGGGTGGGGTGGGGGCAGGACACACCCAGAGGAGATGCCCTTGAAAAGGCAGCAGAGCGCGAAAACCACACGGCACCCACAACAAACAACAACCCGCACAGGGTTCCCCATATGAAGGGTTAGAGAGGAAAGAAAAGGGAGGGTTGAATAGACACCTACTAGTGAGACCATGTGATGCCCCATATGACATGGTGCTCGGTGTGTGTGTGTTAACATACACATAACCTAAAATCACCATTCTAACCATTTTTAACTGAACAGTGGGATTTCATACATTCACAATGTGGTGCAACCATCACCACTGTCTCGTTGCAGAATGCTTCCATCACCCCAAAGGGAACCCTATATCCATTAGCAATGTCTTCCCATTCTCCTCTCCCTGCCCGCCCCTGGCAATCAGGAGGCTGCTTTCTGCCTCTGCGGAGTTGCCTGTTCTGGACATATCCAGGAGGGTTTCAGGCAGGGCAGTGATATGCTCAGATGTGCATTCTAGAAAGATGACGTTATGTGTAATGAGGGCACTGATTTGGAAGGAAATGATACTGAGGCAGGGAGGCGGATTAGGAGACCAGCTCTTCAGGTGAGAGAGGATGTGGGCTTACAGGAGAAATGGGGAGGGGGGAAGGAGAAGAGGAATGTCGGGGTGGAAGCAATAAAATCAGGGACTAATCAGCTATAAAGGTAAAGTGAAAGCATTCCCCCAGCACATGTACACATCCTCCCCGTTCAGCCTTCTGATGCAGGCAGCTTTGCAAGGGGTGGTGCTATTAACCGAGAAAGAAGCGGGTTTGGGAAGCGGGCAATATGGGATAGGTTTATAGTTCTCGTTTTTCACTCTAAGATGATGCAGACACAGGGAAAGGAATCTTGGTTGTTGTGGTTTCTGATTTACAATAAAGTTATTTTATTATTTTTTTATCTTATTTCATATTTACAAAATCTTACCTTTTAGCTTTCAGACACTAACCACGAATAGAAATGGAATAAATATGCACTCAAATAAAGAATATACTAAAAAAAACAAAAGGTACTTGGGAATGAGAATAAAAAAAAATAAGCCAAAGCTTGTTAGCAGCCGCCTCCTAAAAAAGAATGGGGCAACCCACTTAAATAAATTAGAAATCAGTAACAACAACTCCACCTCCCCTTCCCCCCAAAAGCCAAAGTAGAGATCAAGGTTGAGCTTCTCCCAAAACACTCAGGGAAAACTTGAGAGTTACCAGTGTGCATTTCTAGTGTAGCAAAGCATTCTTGAACAGGAGGGGGAAAGGTGCTTTAGCTGACCAAAATGTAGCCATCACGGTGGGACACATCCCTAGAGTTATCAATACATAGCTTGGGTGCTACCTGACAGTTGCCTAAGGGCTTTCTAGATACACCATCTTACCTAATCAATTGCAGCAATATCATAACTTAGGATTTCCACCTTTGACTATGAAGCAAGTATTGGGAAGCAACCAGGACTTGAGAGGCCAAGACTATAGACAAAAGAGAATCACAGAGCAGGGAACCAACCATTTTGTGCTGCTTTTCTCTTTGAGAAATTCACTAATTTCTAAGCTTCTCTTGGCAAAAAGCCCAGCAAAAAGTAACAGATAAAAGGATGAACAGCTAAGTGGAGCTTAGGGTGCTTGGGAGACCAAAAAATAAAAACAAAAGAAAACCCCAAAGAAACCAAAGATAAAATTTGGAATCACAGGCTTGCCAAGGAGGCATGGCTCTGGTAAATACCACAGGCTTTCTCTTAGACCCACGAGAGACAAGTTCTTAGAAGTAATAAAACCAGTAGCAGGTTAACCCTCCCCAAACCTGAAATCCAGGACCAAATCACCATGTCAGCCCCAGACTGAGCCAGTTGATCTGCCCCTATATTAACTGCCTTTCAGGAAAAAAATCAAAGCATTTGTGGAGGAAGATAACATCATTTTTCATACATTTTTGTCCAGCGTTCAGTAAAATGTAGTAGTCTTGCCAAAAAAATAAGCTCACATGACTACAAACCAAGGGAAAAAGCAGACAGCAGAAAGAGACCACAGGGATCCAGATACTGGAATTCTCAGGTATAGATTTTAAAATAACTATGAACGAATTACTCAAGAAGTTATGGAAAACAGAGAAAAGAGAAAAAGAAAGCCATGGGATGACAAATCATTTAACTATGTTTAACTGGAGTCCTAGAATAAGAAGAGAAGGAAGGCATTGTGCAAAAGACATCGTAAAATATAGAGATTGTGACTAAAAAGCTCCCCCAAATCAACAGAAGTCATCAAGCCACGGCTTTGGGAAGCTCTATGGACTTATATTGTAAAACCCAGAGAAGACTAACCACATCTGGGCCCATAACTGGGTATACTGCTAACACCAAAGACAGAAAGAGAATCTTAAAAGTTGGCAGAAAAAAAAACTGCGCTTTCAATAATTTCAAAGAAGCAAGAAAGCGACTAGTTAACAGAAACAGTGGAAGCTAGAAGACAGTGGAATTGTATCTTTTGAGTTATTTTTTTTTAGGATTTTATTTATTCACTTATTAGAGAGCGAGAGAGAGCAGAGGGAGGGGAAGAGGGAGAGAATCTCGAGCAGACTCCTTGCTGAGTGTGGAGCCCAATGTGGGACTCAACCTCACGACCCAGAGATCATGACCTGAACTGAAACCAAGAGTTGGATGCTCAAATGACTGAGTGACCCAGGCGCCCCTGTATCCTTTGAGTTCTAAAAGGAAGTAGCTGCCACCTAGGATTCCCACATAAATGACTCCATAAAGATATTTTCAAGGGAAAAAAAAAAAACTGAAAAAAGGAATGCCAGCAGATCTGTAAAGAAACGTTTGAAGATTATTCTTCAGACAGAAGGATAATCATCCCTATGGATACATGAAAATATGGAGGAGAATAAAGAGCAACCGAGAATTTGCATGTGTAAATAAAAAGAAATGAATGTCAATAATAATAATAATGTCTTGTGGAGTATGAACCATGTAGAAGTTTTAAAAAAAGACAACAGTTGCACAAAAGGTGGCATAAGTTGAGTTAAGGTATTGTCAGGTACTCACACATCTGGGAAATAATAAATGCACTAACTCAAAGTCAACTTCCTTAAGTCAGTATGTGTGTTGTAATTTCTAAAAGGACAAATAATACCCTGATGTTTACAGCAGCATTATTTACAATAGCCAAACTATGGAAGCAGTTCGTGTCCACCGACAGATGAATGGACAAAGGAATATTACTCAGTCATCAAAAAGAACAGACTCTTGCCATTTGCCATAGCATGGATGGATCTAAAGAGTATAATGCTAAGTGAAATAGGCCAGTCAGAAAGACAAATGCTGTATGATTTCACTCATATGTGGAATTTAGGAAACAAAACAAAGGAATAAAGGGAAAAAAAAGAGAAAGAGAGAGACAAACCAAGAAATAGACTCTTAACTACAGAAAACAAACTGGTGGTTACCTGAGGGGAGGTGGGCGGGGGGATGGGTGAAATAAGTGATGGGGATTAAAGAGTACACTTACCATGATGAGCACTGAGTACTCTATAGAATTGTCGAATCGCACTATATTGTACACCTGAAACTAATATAACACTGTATGTTAACTCTACTAGAATTAAAATAAAGAATAAAATTAATGGACAGATAATAAAACAGTGTTATCGTCAACAAGCTCATAGTGGTTTTAAGAAAAAGCATTATGTCTCCAAAAGAAAAGACAAAATGGAAGGATGAGAATAAATGGCACAGACATTTCTGTGCAAGGTGAAAAACAGACTTCTGACAATCAGGGAACTTTTAAATTAGAAGAAATCTGTTGATCAAAGAATACACCCTGTCTTTTTAGAGAGATACAAAATGAATGCCTGAGAGGTGAAGACCCTTCAATCAAATCTCTTAGCCTCATCTCACCAAAACAGCTAGGTGTTTCAATGTGCTATGAATGTCTCTGATTAAAAAAAGAAAAAGTCATGGAAATTTTCTCTTAATTCCAAGAATCTCTATGTTACTTTCGGCAAGGTTGGTATGAATGACTAAAGTTAGAGCCTTCTCTTCCCTTGATCATTATCGCCGTTGGAAACCTAAAAGCACAGTAGTAGGAAGTGATTCGGCATGGTGGTCAAAAGCACGAACTCAGGATTCAGCGAGTCTGGGTTTGAGTCCAGCTCTGTGACTTTGGCTAAGGGACGTTAACTACTTCTATTTTCTCATCTGAAGGTAAGAATTAGGGTGACCAGTTGTCCCAGTTTGCCCTGGGCTGAGGGATTCCTGGGAACATAGGATTTTCATGCTAACGCTGAAAAAGTGCCAGGCAATCCAGCATGGTTTGTCGCCCTAAGAATATTTAACTTTCTGTATGGATTCAAAGAGATAATGCATATTAACCATTGGATGGCACTCAATTCACAAATACATAATAAGCTTGCACCACATGCCTTATAGACATATACTAAGCCCTCAAGCAATAGTCATCACACTATTATTTCACTTTTATTGTCAAAGGAATATTTTTTCCCTTTAAGAGTGGTGAAAGATGAGAAGTTACAGTACTAATAAATATAAGAGATAGTACTATACTTTCTCAGAAGGAAGAATTATATTGTTTAGGAGGGACACTATTTCTCTTCCAGGCTTTTTTTAAATTTCCATGCTATAAATTCTTCCTTCCCATGGGAAAGGTCCCAATTAAAGTAAGAAAGCAGATTGAATATGAGCTCAAACTTCTGTCAATATGCTTACCTTAACTGTCTACAGTGAATTTTATCCCTTAAACCTGCCAACACCACGATCCATCCCATTCTTTCCCTCCACCCCCTTTTACCACTTGCAATGCCAAACACCCTCATCTCCTCACACAGAAATGTCAAGCAAGCAAGACCTTACTTGTCTTAGCAGAATGGCAAAAAGCCGTTGTGCCTTTTTCACCCTTTTAAGAACCCACTTTGCAACACAGGATTTGATGCAGTTAAGAAGTAATCAGAACTTTACTTCTTCCATGTCCAGCTTTTATTTGAAATCCACAAGAGGATAAAAAGCAAAATCCAGGTCGTTAATTACTCTTACTCAATATCAAACTGTATGATCTATGTCTGTAGTTTTCTTTGGGAGGAGAGGGCAGGGGTTACAGCAGCAAATGCTTTCTGCTGGGAGTGTTTCAAGGACCTAGAGCCATTGTCCTCTGGGGAACAGGGAGACAAGAGCTGGCCAACCTGCTCAAGTTTTACCTCCTGAAGACAGCAGTGGGAGATGGCTCTAGCATTGTGTGGTGGAGCTCTGGCACGGTTCAGGAGAGCCGACTGTGCACCTTGCTGCCCAACCCCACATTCAGTGGTGTCATGTTGGTAGCTTGAAATCAGCCACCGTGGGAATATTTACACCACGGAAATTGGCAAACACTATAGATCAGTGTCTCCCCTCCCTCCCATGCCAGTTTACCTTCTCAACCCCGGTTCTCTGACATTTTGGCTCTCTTGGGGAAAGAGGAAACACTAGAGCATTCCTTCTCTCTCCCAAAATAAATCAAAGAAACATCTATTCAGATCAGTAAGTTGTAAGGTCCAAATCCTCTCTGAAATCTTGGCTCAGGAAATCAGATGGGCCAGGTTTCAAATATTTGCAGAAAGATGAGAAGGTCCTGCTGCCTGCTTCCATTCCTGCCTCCCGCCATAGAATTCTAGTGTAATTGGCTGGAAGAGTTTCAAGACCACACCACCGCATTCATGGATGTTTCTGTTTGTATCAGAGTCCCTATGACATTCTGAGCTGGTCTGCGTGGGACAGCTATTAACCAGAGAGTGTGTCTAGATTCAACTGTGTTCCTGACCCGCAGCCTCAGGGGACCCCAGACCTGATAATGTCCCCAGGTTCCAGGAATTGAGGACACAGGACACGCCAACGGGCACAACATTTTCATGATGCCATTGGTTGGAATAAAACAAGGCACACAGCTTTCACTACCAAGCCAAAGATTGTCCAAGGCAAAAATTGTACCTGCAGTCCAGTTGACAATGGGGCAGTATCTTAAGACAACTCTATTTTGTTCCTTCACACTGCCCCTTTCTCTGCCCCACTCGACCCTCCACCTTGTTTATTTTTGGGCTCCGTTTAACATTTCCACAAGCAATTTTGTGAATCTGGTTACACTTCAAATTAAAACAACAAAATGTTACTGTTTAAAAAGCAAACCCCAATTTCCTCTTTGTTCCTCAAATATCATTAATTTTTAAAACCTATTCTCCATGTGTGGATAATACTTTAAATGTTAGTCTTCTTAGTATTTATTCACTTCCCATAATGAAATGGTTCTCTGTTAAATTTCAATAGATTATTAAAAACCACTCAACAGCTAAGAGAAAATTATGCATCATTGCCTAGCTGTTATACCTCAGTAAATAGATTTGCTATCCAATTTATATTTTAAATAATACAATAAATTAGCTCTCTGAGTATTAACTAAGTGCATATTTGGGTAGCTTAATTTAGAAGCATTCTTTTTATGCTAATCAGCCCTCTCTAATGAAATAGAACCACATGAACTAAGAGGACTCTTGGCAAATAATCAGAGTAAAATTGGGAGTTGCCATTGTTTATTATTTCCTTTGTTTTCAGGAAGCAAGCTGTTTGGGTTTTTTTTTTTTTTTCTTAAAGAAAAAAACGCCCAAATGCCAAAAACTCGATTTTTTTTTAAAGGAGGGGATGTTCTAGTCAGCCCCTGAGATAATGAAATTTCTACAACTCCTCCCATAAATTTATTTCCCAGAATATTTCTTCTTTCTTCTCCTATGTAACACAGAAAGGAAATCGTCTTCAACTGACATGAACAATGCATCCTTTCTCGTTTGAAGGGAATTGCTTTGAACTATTCATTATCTTAGCACGCCTGGTCTGCTTCCTAGAAGACACTTTGGTACGTACTATTGGTGAGCAACCACAGCACCCCTTGAGAACTGCAGTTTGTTTTGTTTTGTTTTTAGAGATCTTATTTATTTATTTATTTGAGAGAGGCGGGGGAGGAGCAGAGGGAGAGGGACAAGCGGACTGCCCGCTGAGCACGGAGCCTGACCCGGGGCTTGATCCACAACCCTGAGATCATGACCTGAGCTGAAACCAAGAGTCGGCCACTTAACACACTGAGCCACCCAGGTGCTGGTTTTAAAACACACACACACACACACACACACAAGATGGGTGTGGGTATGAGGTAGGGGCCAATTTGATTTCCATTCAGCAGACATTCCCTGGGTGCTGGGAAGTGTGCTAAGGGGTTTGCTACAGAGATAAATGATATGTTATTCCTGTCCTCAAGGAGCTCAGTGTCAAGTAGGGAAGGAAAGCAATTAAAGAGTTAAATGAAAGAGAACCCTGGTACATGCACTAAGAGATGCAGAAAAGGAGGTATTCTGGGAGAAGAACGGTTTCCTAGACGTAGTTTTATTTATTATTTATTAATTAATTTATTAGTAATCTCTACACCCGACGTGGGGCTTGAACTCAAGACCTCAGGTCAACAGTGGCTACTGACTCAGCCAGCCAGGTCCCCCTTTAGAGGTCATTTTAATCCCTGAAGATAAATGGGAGTTTTCTGGGCAGCCAGAAGACCAGAAAGGACCTTATAAGGAATGAAGGAATCCCATGGAAATTGCTGGCTGACCAAACAGCAAGGGGGGTTTGGGGAATTATAAGGTGTTTTGTTTTGATTTTTAGGATTCTAATGGAGAAGGAGTGAGAATTCATACTGGGGAAGAAAGCAGAGGCCAGACCTGAAACCTCCTTACTACTCTATGGAGGGAGTTTGGACTTTATTCTGGAAGATAGCAGGGAGTCAGTGAGAGGGTCTGAACAAGGGAAAACATGATCGGACTTGTGTTTTGGCAAAAGCACCAAGAGGAGAGTAGACTGGAGAGTAAGGGGACTTGTTAAGACCAGCTCTTGTCAAAGGAAATAGTTTAAACCACAACAGCTTAAAACACAGAACATTCTTGAATAGCATCCTCTAAAACCTGGGCCTTTTCTTAAAACATCACAAAAGTAAAAACGGTTCCATTTTAGAATGCATAAAGTAGGGGAGCTTGTGTTTAAAAATGTCCCCCAAATGCTGTATGCTTTATATAAAATCAGTGTTTTCCTCTGTAAGTAGTTCTTTGTGGTTTCTTTGTCAAGCACTAGGAAATGAATAAAATCAGCCCACTGAGAAGGATTTAGAAAGCAGATGTGAGAAATGCTAGCTAAGGAATTGGGTGAGTAATATTGACCAATTCTTCTGCTTCGTAATTTTCTGGTAAGACACACAGCAAAGCAACTGGCTAAATAACTTCACTTCCTCGCTGTTTCGGTGGGAAAGTGATGGAAGTTGAGGGTCCTTGTGCTGTGTTGGGGAAAGATTCAGATTCTCCTCCCGATGGTCTAGGGCTTGCCTGCAAATCCAAGGCATAAACTGAAATATATTTTAGTAGTTGCTTCTTTATACTGGGCCACTGTTGGTGAGTTGAACTGAAAAGGTGCTGAGGGACTAAATTTCCTGGATATTTTTAAAAAGATTTTATTTATTTATTTATTTATTATTTATTTATTTATTTAGAGAGAAAGAGAGAGAGAGACAGAGTCATAGAGACAGAGAGCAGGAGCGGGCGGAGGGGCTGAGGGAGAGGAAGAAGCAGACTCCAACTGAGCAGGGATCCCAAAGTGGGGCTTGATCCCAAGACCCTGGGATCATGAACTGAGCCAAAGGCAGACATTTAACCGACTGAGCCCCCCAGGTGCCCCTAAGCCGGATATTTTGGTAGCCAACCTCAGCACAGGACATCCAGAAAGAAAAGCGCATCTGCCTAACCAAAGCAGTGCTAAGACTTGGATGTGACATGTTCACACCACCTGTTTGCTGTGTGGGGAGGCTACAGTCTTTCCATTCGATGCTAGCCAGAGAAAATAGGAAGGACAGCAAGAGAGAAAGAAGACAAATCATGAATGGCAGACATGGGAAAGGACATTAAGCCTCCCCTTCAATTTCACCTTTCCATGGGAAAGAAGATTAGAGACAAGTCCTAGAGGTGGTGAGAGAGTGAAATAATCTGATCTCTTAAACATTACTGGCAAGGTTATAATCAGTTTGGAAAACAGTTGGGCATGATCTGATGAAGCTGAAGATGCTCAAACCCTGTCCCACTTCTCGGCATGATTCTTAGACAGACTCTTGCACATGGGTACAAGGAGGGCAAGAATGTTCACAAAAGCAGTATTTGTGGTAGCAAAACACTGGCAACAACCCACATGTCTGGCAGCAGTGGAACAGATGAGTGCTAGAATCAAGCAGTGGAATACTATATGACAATAAAAAAGGAAACAGAGCACAACTAAACCCATCAGCATGGATGAAATCTCAATGTTGCTCAATAGCAAAAGCATGTTATTACAAAATACATACAGAATAATTCCTTTTATAGAAAATTAAACATGAGAAGTAAAATATTATTTATGTAAATGTATATCTATAAAACTATTACTTAAAAAAAAAATGAAAAGGATGATAAAAACGAAATCCAGTTCAGTGGTTCACCTCCAGGGGCAATGAGAGAAAGGGTGGGATGGGCGAGGGCAAGCTCTTGGTAACGCTGCATTTCTTAAACTGGCTGGTAAGTACAAAGGGGTTCATTTATCATTATTTGTTTTATCTCACACAAGTATTAGACATACTTTTTGGTTATTATTCAATTTTTAATTAAAAAAAAAAAAGAGAAACCTCCTACAGATGCTGCCAAACTCACAAAAATGAATCTTTACAAAATTTAACATGTTCTCTGTCATGCTCTTTTCTTCTGTCTAACAGAGCTGATGAGATGGGCCATGTGTCTAAAACAGTAAGTGGGGAGGATATAGAGAAGCAATTAAACGGAAACAAAAGCAAAAATGGGAAGTCCCCCTCTGGCAAGCAGCTCTAGGAAGACAGGGCTGGTGCCAGAATCTAAACCGTGGGACTCTGGTTGCTGCATAAGAAAATAAATATTAGGAACAAAAATAAACACCCACATCTCCATGCTGGACAGCAGAAGAGCAGAAAGTTCGGCAAATAACTGGGGTTTCTGTTTTGCTGCATAGTTTTTTGCTCTCTAACTCTAAACTCCTATATTCTTCTTCCCTGTTTCTGTATGTTAGAAGCTCAGTACAAATGGAAAAAAAAAAAAAAAAGACAAAAACAAAAAGGCTGGATGCTTCATTTATTGTCAACAGGGATGTTTCAGATTACTATTCAACCAGAAGGGACTTGATGCTTTAGAAACATCTCATTACTCAATGTAGCCACTTTTATTTACTATTATTAGACTGCCATGTAGCAAAATGTGGACTCCGTGCCCCTGCCCCTCTGTTTCTTCTACCTCTCACCAAGACAGTTTGTTATGAAGTTACAACTGGATACAACTGCTGTAGTTCCAGGCCTTTCTGATAAATAATATTTAGTTGAGCCCTTAAAACTTAGTATCTATTAAGGACCCTATTAGACAGGAGGAGAGCGTCTTGCCCTATGAAAACAGATGAATGTTAGGCAGGCGAGGCAGCAAGAATAAATATTTATTCCATGCTTACCAGGAGCCAGGTAGAGTGTCATGTAATACATGTGTCGCCCATATTCTCAATGGATCCTAGTAACTAATCCCTTCATGAGACAGAGAGGTATTGATGTTATCCCCACTTAAACCTCTTGGAGAGGTTTAAGTAACTTCCCCAAGGTCACACAGCTAGTTAGAGGTGGAGCACGGTCTGGCACAGTATCCAGTTTTTTAATCTCAACACTATGTTGCTTGAGTATGGTGAGAGTAGGAGTTAGAATTGCCAAGGTAATAGACTAGAGAGATAGCTCAATTCTTAACTTTTCAATCTGGGGTCCCCCCAAAGGTGGTCTGTGGTTCGGGTTGGGGAGGATCTAGAAATTATTTTCAATAATTCAAATAGTCTAATGCATGGGTTCTTGGTCTTTTTTGTGCTGTGGACCCCTATGGCATCTTCTGCGGCCTATGGATACTTCTCAGAAAAATGATTTAAAATACATTTTATCTATTTACATATATATTATAGATTACAAATGAACCCATTATATTGAAATTAACAAAAGTAGTAAAAAATAAATTTGTGATATAACAATATATGTACTTCTCTCTGAACACATTCAATAAGAACAACCAGTGGGTATGATAACTACTGTTAATTTTAAAGTAACAGTGATGGTGATGCTGTTTCAAGGTATTTGCAACAGCATTTGTATTTGATATGAAAGTATTTCTGCTTTCTATTGGTGACAGAGTCAAAGGTCCTGCTAAGGCCACTGTGGTTTGTGGCCTACATTCATAATGGGAGGAATTGCTAAATTTCGTAATTCATAATGGAAGGAAAAGCTATTTAAGTTTGAGGTTAGTGAAAATAAGATGCATTTTTTTCCCCCAAGTTCACTGACCCCTTGAATACTAGCCACAGACCCTTGCCCTAGGTTAAGAACCCTTATTAAAGAACCTAACAATCACCCAATGGAAATACTAAGGTTACTCCTCATAAAGCTTCAGTCGAAATCGTTGCATTTTTATTTTTGCCTTGACATAACATTAGTCGTATCAATCCACCATAGTATTTTATCAATTAATTGATGTCCAGAAACAAATTCAAGATGGCTGGTGGACACCGTCTTCGCTGAGAATGGATCTGGATGATGTTTATAGCAGACCCTACTGGATCTAGCTGTATCATTTCTGAAAAGTAGCTAAGACACACTACTATCTAAAGACTTAGTGTGGGAGGACCACATTATTTCAGTACAGCACAGAAGTCGGCTGGGAAAAGGTAGCTAATCTTTTGAATAAATAACAAGCGTTTTTCTATGCGTTTAAATTACCAATGGTCTATCAGTGTTTCGAGAGAACAAAGACCACTTGTAAACCTACAATGCATAGCAGGGACTGAGGTCTAAGATTTAGCTTAAGGTTTTGGCTGAGGATTTCAGAGGATCAGAGCCCCACCAGTAGATACTATTGACTAGAGGACACTTTTCTAAAAGTGATGTTTCAGATCAATGGCTGGTTTGTTAAGAGTGAAACTACATTCTCAAGTTTCTGGTTGGCCTGGGAGGAAGTAAAATAGGTCAGGATTTAGAGCAGCCTTTAGGGATCAGAATGGAAGTTTATCCAAACATAAGCCACGTGGGGTTCCTAGAAGACAAAGCCATTTTGGCATCAACAGAGAGGCAAAAGACATCACAATTTAGGGTTCCTCCAAACAGGATGCATATTAGAATTCCCTAACAAGCTTATATCCTAATGCTCAGGTCCTACCCCAGACAAATAAAGTTAGAGTATTGGGAGATAGGGCCTGGGAATCTATATTTGTAAGGGCTGACACACTGTTTTAGGAAAATGTAGCAGATTTAACAATGGTCCCAAATTCTTTGTCATTCTTCCTGTTAAGAGGAATCTGACCTTCTTCTGTGATTGGCTTTGACCAAGAGAATGCAATGGAAATAATATTCTGGGACTTTTGAACCTGGGGCTTAAAAGGACTGACATCTTTTGCTTCACAGTTTGGGAGACCAGCTGCCATGCTTCACAGCCCAGACCAAGACACTGAATGGTTTGAGGCCATATGGAGAGAGGACGGGAGGAGAGAAGGCCACCTTGGATGTCCCAGCTTTTGCCATATTCCACACCGAATGCAGTTGCATGGATGGCCTTAGTGTAGCTCATGTGAGTCAGAAGAACCACCGAGATGAGCTCATTCCACCCACATAACAATGAGAAATAATAAATTGCTGTTGCGTCAAGCCACTGAGTTTTGGAGCGATTTATTATTCTGTTAATACATAACTGAAAAGGGGAAATATTTACTGACAGTTCTTTATTCTTTTTCCTGAAAACTCTGCTGTTCCCATCTTGGAATCTTGATATGAATTGAAAAGCAAGGCCAGATCCATCTTTCTAATGCAGACAGAAGACATGATTTCACTAAGAGCTTAGGGGGAAGCTTACATTATGCCAGCAAAGAAAGAGCGATATCTCATGTGGTGTTAGGCAAACCACCAGCCCCTGATGTCACCCCCACCACGCCAACCCCAAGAGCTCGCAACTACATTATCTGGGCGGCCTTTCTGGTAGACACAGATGCACCATCAGATCCCCCTTCAAGGACGGACTTGTTGCCCAGCCTCCAGCTGTCAGCAGCTCTAGCGGCTGCCTCAGCTGCAACCTTTCCCAAGATGATGCCCTTCCTGGGGCAGCCTGCATTTGAGGTCTGAATGAGGTGGGCGTTTAAAGGCCTGGGCATTTTGCCTCAATGTGGGACGCTGATGGAAGAAGGCTTTCTCCAGAGCCCTCTGTCGGGTTGGCCAAGCTTTCTCAGGCCTGCCTCACAGTCTGATTCTCTCTTCTGTGTATGCTGCTTCTTCCCCCTTCTATTCACATATGTTGATCCCTAATAAACATCTTGCACCCCAAACTTGGCCTGAATGCCTGCTTCTGGAGAATGCAGTCTGTGCCTACCATTGGAGCTCTCTGATGATACAGAAGTCATCTTTATTATGATGATGATTGGACTGCTATATTCTGGCTTTCTGCTCACAGTCTGATTCCCATGCATGGACAGAAGAACTTTCCCCAGATCTAGGTGATGGAGACAAAGGATCTATGAATCAGAACATCTCTCTTTGTAGAAAGCAACAGAGCTGGGAGAGAGGGAAAGACTCTGTAACAATCTCTGTAACAAAGCCAAAACATTTTCCCAGGGAATCAGTTGCATTTGGTAATCATCATCTCAAATCTGTTTAACAGTTACTTTCCTGCATTAAATATTGTTTTAACTTCATCTCATCCCTTCTCAACTAGTCGAAGGCAAAAATCACATTTGTTGCTCTTTGCTTACTCTGATTTTGCCAGCGCAACTGGAACTGTTAGTTCCTTCGAAAATAGTTCAGAATGCTCCCTAAGCTGTTTAAAATTCTAAAAATAAAAAAAAATAATGTCAGCAGGAAATCCAAGAGAGGCAGGTGGCCAGCTCTTTGTCATTCCCTCTGTGGATTATCCGTGGAAACGTTCAAATCTCAGCTTGACCTTCCTTTGTACTCCAAGGACTGTAGTGACTCCTTTCTCTATTTTCTAGTTGTGTGTAGTCAGAGAAACAAAACGAAGTGAACGTTAGTTTTAGGAAAGCACAGTTAGGAAGCTGGGGTTGTTCCTGCTTTCTTTCTGCACACGACGCTTTCCCTGTCCTCCTCTCTCTTGTAGGCACTCTGCCTTCCTTTAGGAAACAGACTTTTCTGTGTGGACTGGATGTGCTGCCAAATATACTGGCCACCCCCACCTCTGTCCCCAGCACCACACGCACCCCGGGGCCCACGTGTTGCCCCATCTGGCCAACTAGAGTATTCCATCCCTTCACCACCCCGCTGTCCTCACAGGTACTGAGAGGCATAGTGGCGCAGGGGAAAGATCGAGATCTGGGTTGTCAAATCTCAGGTATGACTACGATTTGAAGCCTGAAGCAAGGAGCTCAGGTGAAACTTCTCTGCTCATTTATAAGTTAGTAAGTATAATCACATAATTTATAAGGGCGCTATTAGTATTCCATAACTGTGGATAAAAAGTGTGTTGCAGGCCTGAGGGCTGACAAACGCTGAAGAATTGGTACAGCCCCCATTAGCATGGGCCTTCCCGACACCCTCCTCGCTCAGGATTTCCAGAACCAGGAGTAGCCCACAGCTAGTGAGTGGAAAAACTGAAATTCACGCCAGGTGTGTCTGGCTCCACAGTCTACACTCCTGTCTTGACACCAGGCTGCCTTCCATTGGTCACGACTCTTCAAAACAGTCAAGCTCGGAGGGTGTTGGGCTCCTTGCCTCTGGTTTCTCTGTACATAACCGCCCGTGGAAGGTCTTGTTCCTTTTGGAAACTCAAGGAGAAGCCCTTGAGGAGAGTGTGGCAGACCACCAGCCTGAGGGTCCCACAAGCTAAGCCCAGGTCAGGGTCAAGGTGTAATCATGGCTCAGGGATTGTGCTTTAGTAGGAGGCTGGCGGGGCTTCCTGTGGCTGCCCACAAGGAGTCCTGTATGGCACCAGCATGCCAGGCTCTCCCTGCGGATACTTAGCTTTTAAGTCGGTGCGGCTCCACTGTAAACACCATTTCTCAAACAGTAACCGGTCCTCATAGCTTGGGCATTCCAAAGCTTATCCCCCCAACCTCTATTCCAGGAGCTCAGAGTCAGGCATCATGAAGGTGGACTCAGGAAGTATGTGGAGAACCTTCTCCCAATAAAGCTCTTACCAGGACTCCCTATTTCCTAGGATCCCCTTCCCTGACCTCTCTCCACCCTGAATTCATCCTATTGCTGCCATTTTAAATGTCCAAAAGACCAGCTTTGAAAATGTGCATAAACACATAAATGTGCATAAACACAAACACTGCTTCCATTTATCCAAGATACTTAGAGACGTCAAGTTCATAGAGATAGGAAGTAGAATGAGTAGAACAGCGGTTGCTAGGGACTGGGGTGGGGGAACACTGCTACTGTTCACTGGCCATAGGTTCAGTTTAGGAGATGAAAAGAGCTATGGAGATGGACGGTGGTGATGGTGCCCCGGTATTATGAATGTATTTAATGCCACCAAATGACACACTTCAAAATGGTTAAGACTAGGGGTGCCTGGCTGCTCAGTCGGTAGAACATCCTACTCTTGATCTCAGGCTTGTGAGTTCAAGCCCCACACTGGGCATGTGGCCTACTTTAAAAGATTAATTAGTTAATTAACTAAATTAAAAAAAATGGTTAGGATGATAATTTTTATGTTGTATGTATTTTACAATAAAAAAAAAATTGGAGGAAAAAAACTTCAATGGCCTGCCTCCCACTGCTTACACAATGGAGCGCTCACCCTTTGCCTACCATCGAGGGCCCATGACCCTTCCCAGTCTCTCTCCAGGCTCCAGACTGGAAACCAGCAAGCTATGTGCTCTGCTGGTGCCCTGCTCTTCAGGCTCCCACTATGAGACTCTGCCCACCTTGTTTCTACTGTTTATTTTAGTTAATTTCAGCTCTGTTCTTTTATTACTATCAGAAATCCCCAGACAAAGCCATAACTTCTTTGGATGAACCTGCCCTCACCACCTACTAAGTTCTAGTACCTTTAAAAAACCCTGATACTCTGTCTATAGGAAGTGGGCACAGGCATGTGACTTCACGGCTAACATTAGATGGGAAATACGTGATCTCCCAGGCCTGCCTGAATGATGGCAGAGATGTATGCGGGCTCCAGTTTTCACTGTACCAGCAGGCAGCTGCCAGTGCCTCATTCCAGAGGTGTGCACCCTGGCGAAGCCGAAAACCACTGGGCTGGAGGCCAGGAGTCTGGAATCTACTCGTAGCTCAGTCCTGAAACGGGCAGGAGACCTTGGGATAGTCACTTAACCTCCGGGCTTCACTTTTCCCACCTGGAAAATGAGATCTAAAATTTGTTCCAGCTGTAAAATCCTACCTAGCTGAGATAATCCATCCTGTAATTACTAAATAACCTGAATTGATATTGCTAACGAACACATAAAATGAAAATAACAATGACTCAAACTCCAATCAGGAAAAATAGACTTGTTGGAAATTCTGCAAAACTCATGTTAGCAGAAACTACACCCAGGGGGTGCCTGGGTGGCTCAGTGGGTTAAAGCCTCTGCCTTCGGCTCAGGTCGTGGTCTCAGGGTCCTGGGATGGAGCCCCGCATCGGGCTCTCTGCTCAGCAGGGAGCCTGCTTCCTCCTCTCCCTCTGCCTGCCTCTCTGCCTACTCGTGATCTCTCTCTCTCTGTCAAATAAATAAATAAATAAAAAGTTAAAAAAACAACAACAAAAAACTATGCCCGGTAAGATTTGATAAGAATGAAAACTGACCAGTGACTCAAACCTTTCTTTCAAGGTGTACATGGAAAATAATTAGTCTCAAGGAAATATTTTCAGTGAAATAAAGATGGGAAAGTTTGAAACGGCTTCAATGCTTTCTTCAGAAAATTTAACTTCCCCAAGTTTATTTTAGAAAGATGTTCTTAAAGAAATTCATCAGAGTGATTCTGATTAAAATTTTTATATTTCTAACTGTGGAGTCAAAACTTCCTTGGAGTTGAAATAACCATTCGATGGTGTAAAAACAAAATATCCTGCATTTCAACAGCAGCGGCAACATCAAAACAGATCATGAACGGTGACTGTGACTTTTGGAGAAGGGCAGAGAAAGACTCTAAAAGGAGAGGCAGGGTGGCCCTGACAGTGTTGGTCCTGGGTCATCACCGGCCAAGGACGAAGAGGATGAGACCTTTGATTTGCACCATAATGCTATTAAGTCAATACCCCGCCCTCCCCACCCATGAAGAAAGTCACTATGCTATTCTATATTGCTTGCTAACTGAGCCCTTCTGGGCGTTAATGAAAATTAGATATTTCAGATCTCTCTTAGATATCTTACAAATAACTCAGTCCAAACCCCGCGTTTTCTAGATGAACAAACAGAGCAAAGGCCACTGCCCCAGGTGAGGTGATAAGGCAGCGTCTAATTCTTAGAATGGTAGAGATACCAAAGGCACGTGGCCTTCTAGGCCAGAACCAGCAAGAGGCGACACGCAGCCCTCCTTCCTCGCCTGATCTCCACGGGCTGGCTGGAGCTGCCTTTGGTTATTCTCAAGGCATCGCCTGACGGGGAACATGTGGGGGAATGGCTCCCTCTCTCTACCCCGGTGCTCCCCAGGGACAGCTGTCATTCTTCCGAATGGACACTTTAGGTAACCATCCAAAGACGGGTCTACTCTGGTTTCGATTTTTAAATTAAGAGCTGTGGAGTTTGGCAGAGAGCGAGCTTTCTTTTTTGGCACACACATTCGCACGCTTCTGTTTCGTGTGTCCAATGCTGAAAAGCAAGTCCGTGGCTAAGGTCCGCTTTTTTCATTATCAGACGCCTGACATTTGGACAGGATTCTCAATCCGGGGCTCACAGAGAATGCCTTTGTTAGCACCGGCGCTCTTTTCCCTCCTTAATTCCCCCTCATCTCCACACGCCACCCTCGAGCCTACGCTGAAGCGTAAGTAAGCGGCCAGGAGCTCTGCCAACATTTTAAAATCACCTACATAAAATGCAGATCCCTTGCCGTGTGGTAAAACACTCCCCATCACAAACACATGTGGGCCTTGCTGCTTTTGTTACCATTTTTTGGCAGCCAGTTGAGGGCCATTTCATCTCTCAATGTGTTTTGCATTCACAAGAAGAGTCAGCGGGCTTAGTGTGGTATTTGTCCCAAGTTCCGGGGTGGTGGCCAATCCCTTCTACCCCTGCTTGGTAGCGCGTGCCATCCCTGCAGCCACAGCCCGGCCTCCCCAGCTAGAGGTTCTAGGCACCGAGCCCAGCACACAGGTGCGGTGCCGGGCACCGGAGCGGTTCACAAGGCTGGTCTGGGGGACATGAAGTAGCAGGTGGCAGACACGGCCATCGAGGACCCGGAAGGTATGCTGATGTGCCTGGTGGTATTGTCATCATGAGGCCGTGGAGCAGACAGGGGGACAAGCGACATGTCCATTGCTCCCTGGCAGCTCAACGTTCATGTTAATAGCCTTCCATGAACCTTATATGAACCTCAATAGCCTCAATAGTAATACTAACTTCCCCTAAGGGTTGATTTTCAATCATTTTCCCTGATCTTGACTATTTATAATTTTCCTTTTATTATATCTATTTTTATATGCAATTTGGGGTAATAATAACAAACATTTACTATGATGAGGTACTGCTCTCTGCTAATTAACTTGCTGAATTCCCTCAATAATAATAATCCTATAAGGGTATCACAGACTGCTGGGGGGTTTTTTTTGTGTTTTTTTTTAAGATTTTATTTGAGGCGGTGGGGGGAACAGAGCGGAAGAGAGCACAAGCAGAGAGGAGAGGGAGAAGCAGGCTCTCCACTGAGCAGGGAGCCTGACACGGGGCTCGATCCCAGGACGCTGGGATCATGACCTGAGCCGAAGACAGAGCCTTAACCGACTGAGCCTCCCAAGAGCCCCTAGATTGTTGTTCTTAACGGGCATTTATTTCTTATAGTTCTGGAGCTGAGACAAACTGCTGGCCGATTTGGTTTCTGGTGTGAGCTCTCTTCTGGCTTATGGATGCCTGTATTTTTGCTGTGTCTTCCCACAGCAGAGAGAGGGAGAGGAGGTCAGTTCTCTGGTGTCTCGTCTTCTAAGGACACTAACCCCTACCCTTATGACCTCATTTAACTTCAACTACTTCCTTATAGGTCCTATCTCCAAATATAGTCACATCGTAGGTGAGGTCTTCAACATACGAATTAGGAGAGACGCAGTTTAGTCCATAGCAGGTAGGTATTGTTATTATCCTCATGTTTTGGAGTACTGCGCTCTAATATATTGCTGGAGGTAACTTCAGAAACTCATGAATATTGCTAAATATCTCTTTTATATTGCACCTAAGGAAAGCTTAGCAAGTATCTTTCAAACACATGAAAAAATTACCTAAAGGAGCTTTTTCCTGCGTGTTTCCCTTTTATTTAGCTAACATTCCTTACCTTACTGGCAATTAAATATCAGAGACAATACGACAGACATTGGCAAATGTGCTATGGGAACAAAAGGAATAAAGTTTGAATCCCCATCCTATCACGAGATGATGCAGGATTGTTCACCTTTTCGGAGTCTGTTTCCTTGTATGTAAAATGGCAATGATACTGTATAATTTGCAAGGATGTTCTGATGATATCTATGCAGTACTGATCACAACGTCCAGCACACTTGCTCAAGAAGCAAAGCTATTTTATCATCATATTGGTAGATAAGACCACCCTTATAACTCCTTATAACTCCTATCTTTTATTGGCATACTTTCTGTTCCTTCTTCTCTTTTGTTATTTTGCACACAAAAAAGTTAGAGTGTTTTTTGGCCAATCTATTTAAAAAGTCGATGTAGATCAGAACTATTGAAACACATATTTGTTAGAAATGAAAACTAGCAATAGCAACAACAAAAGAAAGCAACCTGAAATGATCGACAGGAGGAGAACTGTTAAGAAAATTAATTACATACATTCAATGGAATATTACTTAAAGATAAACGAAAAATCTATACTGTAACTTTGAAAGTATCATGTTAAAAGAACACAGCAACAAGGGCCACTTCCTGTCTTGGCAAAGAAACTTGTTGCTCTCAGTCCTCCTGCTAAAAAACAAGAGAACAAACAAACAACAAAACTAGAAAAGCTGGACAAAATACAGAACACGCCCATTTGAAAGTCATGGTGACCTATCAAGGCAGCCAGGACATGAAGAGTGTATTAGTTTCCTATTGTTGCTGTAATAAATGACCACATATTCAGTGCCTTTATAACAGCATATGTTTCTTATAATTCTGGAGGTTAGAAGACTGAAATGGTCTTACTGGACTTAAATCAAGATGTTGGCAGAGTTTCTTCTGGAGGTTCTAGAGGATAATCTGTTGCCTTGTCTTTTTCAGCTTCTAGAGGCTGCCTGTACTTCTTGGCTCACAGTCACTTCTGCCATTTTCAAGGCCAGCAGATTAGCATCCTCAAATCTCTGATTCTGACTCATTAGCCTCCCACGCCCATTCATTTTTTTTTTTTAAGTAAGCTCTACCCCCAATGTGGGGCTCAAACTTGCGACCCCAAGATCAAGAGGTGCATGCTCTACTGACTAAGCCAGCCAGGTGCCCCTGTCCCTCATTCATTTATACGGACCTTCATAATGATACTGAATAATCCAGAATAATTTCCCCATCTCTGTGTCAGAGGATTGGCAACTTTATTTCCTTATGTAGCCTTAATTCCTTCTTCCATATGACATAACATATTCACAGGTTCCAGAGATTAGGAGAGGGGCCTCCTTGGGGAAACATTATTCTGTTTACCACAAGGAGCTATGCTTACAAAGTGAAGGAGAGGGCAACAAGCTAAGTCTTGAAAGGAAAGTCAGAAAGGACTTTCTGTGGTCTTTTCCCCATCAAAGCCATAATTGATTCAGGGGCCAAGAGGCTACAAAACCTTTATTAAAGTGATAAGAGGCTGGAAACCTGAACAGAGTTGTGGGGAGACAAAACTGGTGTTCATGGCCTGCCTAAGAGTAGTGGCCCTGGTTAACACTACGAATGTCAATTTAGGAGCATGGAAACAGACCAGCTAACATACAGATTTAAATACAATCAATTCCAGACTTGATAGAAATGCTTGACTCCTATTCTAACTGCTTGACAGAAGTAAAGTAAAATCTCTTTGAAGGAAAGTATCATCGGCCAAAACTTCAAACCATCTCTACAATTTTACCTGCATAATTTCTGACATTCCATTGAAAACTTGCAGGCATATCAGAGAAAAGGATCAAGTTACAATAAAAAAAACAATAGAATCAGGCTAATGGGTGATGCAAATCTAAGAGTTATCAGTGATGGGCATTAAGATAAATGTGATTAATGTGTTTTTGAGAAAACAGGCAACAAAATGAGGAATAGATAATAATCTGAGAGTTGAGATTATTATCTATAGATAATAAATAGGTATTATATATAATATCTATGTAGATATTATATATGATTATATTATAATATATATACTTTTATATATTATATAATATATCTCCAGATCTCTCTGCAGGTCAATAGACACTTCTCTCTCCATCCTTCCCCAGCCTCATTTTCAGACCTCACATGTGTCCTGCCGGAACTGTTTCTGCTCTGACTCATTTAGTTTGCTGTGGCACTGGTTTTTAATTCTTTGGTATAATTTATTTCAATTTAGAAACTATAGTGTTGTAAGTTTTCCAACATAGAGTTTCCCTTTACTTGAGCCCAGCACTATGCCTCTCAACTGTTTCCTACGTCCAAGGTACTTAACGTTGCACAATATTTAAATTTCGTTTATGTCATTAAATGGTTAGAATGATGGGTGGGGTTGGGGGGACGGAAGGGTACCTTTATACATTAAACTATCCATAATTTCGGCTTGATCTATCATTTCTTCTAACATAAGTGAGTAATGCATATTACAACTCAGTGACCCTTAAGAAATTGGTTGTGAACTCTCATTTACTTTCCCAAAGCAAAGTACTTTCAAAGTAGCATGCCTCTAAGATTAATTTTTATTTGGAGCATGGATTTGCCTAATGAAAAGCTCGAGCATTTGGAAAGCCGTAATTCCAAATACTCAAAACTACAGAACTGAGGTCCCAATGTTGCCTCCAATAAAAAATTGCAAGAAAAAAATTGAGGTCCAGACGACTTAAATTTCTCCTCTTGACTAAGCAAAAGCATTCTCAATTTCTCCAAGAACTTTCTGGAGGTAAATGGTGTAAACATCACGTAGTCACCAACGAGGCCCTGCTGACCCTCGAGGAGCCGAGACCTGCAGACTGGAGGCACAGTGGACAGGCTTGGCCAGGAGCAACGTCTGACCCCTGAAGTGGAGGTCACACTAGGGGCATCAGATGGACAGATTTTGTCCTGGGGCTTCATGTGTGAGACCCAAATGTGAGCACAGGTTTGTCAGGAGAGATTACACTGAATCTAACTCATGTCATTTGTTCAAGCTCCCTTCTGTTCTAACTCTCTCATTAATGATTTGTCTTTTGGGGCCGAGTATTACCTATTTGATTGTCACTTTGTCTCTTGAACAATGTCTAAACTTCCGTCTTGTTTCTCACGAAGCACTATGTACTTGAATGAATTCAGACACTCCGCCCTGCGGAAAGCAGGGCCGCCGCCGCCGCCCTTCGGCTGTTGTGTGACCCTGCGTAGGGCCAGCCATGCCTTCCTGGTGTTCGGGCTTTCGTTTCAATCCCACCATCCCCTTCCCCACAACCTACAGGCCCCGAAGTGTCTCCCTACCTGACAGAAGTCATCCACCTGCCGCACATAACCAGCCACTTCATTATCGGATTTAAAGATCTTCCAAATTTTTCTCTCTGCCTGCTTATATTTCTGGGACCCCTTCCACTTCATGGCCATCAGAGAGCGCTCTGTCAGGGAAGCTGCCACGATGATGTCCAGCTGGCCATTGTAGATCAGAACCTGAAACGAAACTGAGCTGTGGGCAAAGGCGGGACTCAGCGGGTGAAGGCGGCATGTGTATCTGGGTATGGATAGTGTGTGCACGAGAGAAAAGGTAACGGGAAGCTTTCTGATACTGTGCTCAGAGAGGCCAGCCCAGCAGGTGAGCGGGGTCATTTTCCTTCAGTTGGCCACACCAGCCATCTGAAATCAACACAAGCCTTGGCTCAGCCATTGCAATTCTTCCAGATGTTCGAACCTTCCTAGGAATCTGCCTAAAGGCTTCTCTCAGTTACAAAAGCATGTGTACTGTATTATCCAGGGATATCACTTCGATGTACAGCTATTTCAAGAAGAGGACTGTGGTTACATCTTAGTGGAACTGAGGAACGCTACACCATTGGATTTGCATGAAGACCGCATTTCATTAACTCGGCTTTCAGGCTGGTGGGCTGGGTATTCTCTCAGGAGCTGCTAATCTATACCATTCTCCCTTCCAACACTGATTTTTACAGTGGCAGCTATAATTTTTTGAGGCAGATGGATAGAAGCAGGTGCCTCAGATTTGTTACTTGTTGAAGGCAACTATGTTTGCCATGCTACTTACAAGGCCTCCTCTTCTTAGACATGTTAGCCACTTGTCAACAATGAGGAATGTCTCCTCTTCCTACGATGCAATTTTTATTCTTTTGCTAAGATGGTAGATAGTATAGGAGAAACAACTCTGAAGCGACTCGTGTCTTTTCTCCAAAACCAATAAAGCAATATTCATCTGGCTTGGGAAAGAATTCAGTGCTAATGAAGTATAAAACGGCACTACTCTTCGGGAAAGCAATGATCCATTTTTAACAAAAAAAAATGAAAATGCTGAGACTCTCTGTCCCAATAACCCCAGTTTGTGGAATGAATTTTATGAAACTAAGCCCTTCCAAAATATATATAGCCCTATTCATTAGGTCTTATAATGAAAAACTGAAACACAGTCTAAAAGTTCCATAGTGAAGGAGTTAAATAAACTATGGTACAGAAATTCTATGAGATCGTGCAAAACCATTTAAAATATTCCACTGAATCACACAGCAACGTGGAAAATACTTCTTGCATACTGTTAAGTATGAAAGCTGAAAGTCAGATATATATCACAATCATGAATGTAGAAAATAGGCATACATATTTACATATATGGAATGCAACTTTAAAAAACACGAATATATTTGGTTAACTTAGGTGGTACAAATCTGAGTAATTTTCTCCTTTGTTTTCCACTCTTTCCAGGTTATTTTTATGCATCTAACACGATATTAATTCTCGTAAGGCACCATGACTCAACCCCCAACACGGAGGTTTTCCTTAACTCCATGCCACCTTTGATCTACTTGGAAGTTCTGGTTTCGCTCAAGTGAAGACCTTTGGTCGAATCCTCAAATTGGATATAAAACGTTTCACTGCATATGTTTCCATCTCTGCCTTCCTGGTGTAGGCTTCTTAAAAGGCTTGCACATAATTAAGCAGCCCAGGACTTTTACACACTCCAAATCCTCAAGCAGCGGTGGGCCAGGATTGAGCCTAAGATGAAAGAGCCCTGGGCCTCTGCGGCCGGAGCACAGGATCTTTCATGTTACTCCATCACCATCACCACCTCCGCTCTCCTAAGCAGAAACCCAAGGGGGAAAACTCCTAATCGATTTAAAGCCTCTTTAAAAGACTCAACTCAACTCGAGCAATAACAATTTGCATTGTTTATACAAAGAAATTGCCTCAAAGACCTTGGGTACTTATGGCCCATGCGAAACTCCGACAGCTGTTTTGCCAACAGTATGGAAACAATTACACATGATCTGTACCAGCAAACAAGGCTTAAATCCTCCACCCTTCGAGGAAGGCCTGATTAGCGGAGATAATCATCTATAAAGTAATTCCTCTTCTAGAATTCCATGAAAAGATGTTGATGAACTAGCAAATACACAAGCGCATCTGGTTGTTTTCCATTCCGTGGCCACTAAATGAAGCTCGCATCTTTCTCAGTGTCTCTTGGAGCTACCTGACTATCATCCGTATATTTTGAAATTGATTGGAATTTACCTTTCAGGGATGCAAATCCACAGGTTACAGCAAAAACAGGTTTATATTTGTACAGCATTAGAGTACATGTTCGTTGGACTGAATTGAAATGAAGTCCATCCCTGAGCTGTGCCCCTTGTTATTGAAGACTCATTGCAAAAAAGAGCACTAACTCTCTGGAACGAGGCGGTGTGGGGCTGAACTGCATAATTTTGTGCATGTGATGTGTAGAAGGCCTACTTCGGGGGCAAATGGAAATCTTAAAGCAAGGAACACATTTTTAACTTCTAAAGGGCACATAAGTCAAATGCAAAAAAAAAAAGAAAAGAAAAGAAATCAGATTAATGATCAAGCGAGGTGATTTCAAAGCTGGCATTTAAGGCTGCTGGTATTAAATATAAGAATTCCAGAGCTTTTATTTTTATCTAAATGTCACATTTACTCTCATCAGCCCCAACAGGAATATCTCAGTTGCCTTTAGGGCTGGGTGAGTGGGAGAGATATCCCGGAATCCGGTGACAGTGAGCCAAGGAGCCAAGTGGGTGGAGTGTAGGGGTGGGTGGTTCCGAAGGCCAAGGGCACGGGCTACTCAGCCACCCGTGTCCTGGTAGTCAGAGAAGTTCCAGGACAAGGCCTAAGCCCTGACAAGCTGGCCGGTTATGAAGGATCTATGTATTTCCTCCACGTCTTCCTGGGGGGTTGACCAGCTGCCCCGGTCGGCTATGGCCTGAGGAGTTTCCCAGGAGGCAGAGCTTTCAGGCTAACCCTGGGACGGTCTGGGGCAAACCTCTCCCTGAGGCTTGCTGGTATTTTAAGCAACAGGATCTAAAGACAGAGAGGAGGAGACAGAAATGAATGCAGCTTTTAGCTACCCTTGTCTTCTCAGTAAGGATTGTAACAAAACAAGGCACAAGGGACAGACTGGCTGGATAGAGCTGGTTTGCAGTGACGACACCAGGCAGCCCCCCCGAAACACCCAGTTTCCTCACTTTCCTTCCTGGATAGCTGTGAAGCCTCAATTAAACAGCAAAGGCCATCCCTTTAGAGAATTTTCTTTTCTTTGACTACTTGGAGGTCTGACCGGTTAGTTCGGTGAAACTGATGGTTTTGCGAAGACGTGGAAAAATAACTTATTAAAAAATCAATGAAAAAAATTCAATGAAGACTATGATTCCACTGTTTGTACTCTATAAATATAACATTTTCAAAAAGATGCTTCAAACTTGGGAAAAGAATACATCAAAATACTAACAGTTAAGGCAGCTAAGATGTGGATGATTTGTTTTGACTTGACTATTTTCTAGGGTTTTTTTTGGGGGGGTAATGTAATTAGGATGTTTTTATAATGACAAAACAGTAAAATAATAACACCAAGAGGCTGGGGACCTTGGTTGGCAAAAGGTGGGTCTTTATTGAGGAATAATTTGTATTAACTCAAATATTACCAACTCTCGATTTTCATGACAACTAGGTAAATAGCCTAACTAGTTTGTTTGTGGATGGGTTAAAAACCCATTCCAGAATTCAAGCATTTATAAGAAATGGTAGGAGGTGACTGGATTATAAGCATTGTTTGTTTGTTTGGTCAAAAGGCAGAGCATTTTTGTCATTTACCTTCCGAAGGGCTTTCTTATACGTATGGCCTTATTCTCTTACTGCTTCATGACACTGGGACGAGAGGAATTACGTCTGCCTCTACTTAGCTGTTAAGGAAATTGTGACCCTGCGAGGTGCCAGAATGTGTCTGAGATCCCAGACTTCCAAACTCCTACCTAGACCTCCTTAAGAAAAGAGCTGAATTCCTTCAAACCAACAAGCATTTCCTGACTCCCCACAGCTAAATGTTTCGTGCTACTGAGAGCCTCGGGGAGCGGAGTGTAGTTCAGAAACAACCTCGGTCTGTTCGTCCAAGTCGGTGATCTCTCTCTGTCATTTCTCACTTGGGCTCTCTGGACAAGGATGTGTACAAGGCCGTTACTCGGCTGGTGACAGATGCCTCACTTCTGTGGTAGGGAGTGCCACTGAGGAAGTAGCTGAAGCAAGGCACTGGCTCCCTGAGAACGGGGCTCTCTGGCACTTGCTTGGCCTGCAGCCTTGAGCAGGGCCTGGCCTCCAGTGAAAAGTATTGACACTTACTGGGTAGAGTCGGTTGCACTCTCTGGAAGTTTTCTACAACGCTGTATGTTGATCGTCTATTGCTTTGGCCTGCCTAGGTCCATTCTCCCTTCTCCTGATAACAGGACTCCCACACCCTCAATGGATCCAGCACTAGTGGAGGTCACCAATCTCATATCCTGCCTCCTCTGTGCAAGGGATGAGCGTCTGTCCTAAGCGAGGGCACTCAAATGCTCTTTTCATAGAATTTGAACTGTGGACAGAGTGACACAGCGTTCACTGATGAGTCTGCACATTTGCTTTCCTACCTGGATCCCCAGAATCGTACTTGGTCCCAATCTTCCCTCCATGTCTTCAATTTTTCTGTGAATTCTGTGACCTATCACGTCTTCTGATTAATTCCTTTTATGCTTTGAGTAAGGAGGGCTGTTTCTGTTGCTGAAAGCATGAAATCCAAACTCCTACACCAATGAATGGACCCGTTGTCACCCAGGTCCCAGCATGCAGTAACTGGGAACCCTTGGATATGGGGCTTAGTTAGCCTCCATGGGCTGCGTTCCCTTTTCTGGACATGAAGACGGGAAGACCTACATCTCACTGTAGTGAGAGTAAATGAGATACTGTGCCCAGAGTTGCTAGCATGGGGCCTGATGCAAATTAGGAGTTCGCCGTGTGTTAGGTCCTCCTCCTTCTCAAGTAGGTTGATAACTGGAGAATGATTTGGAAGACTCGACAGAGCCCTTCTTCAAAAATAAGCCTTCAAAATACGCGGATGGTACTTTTGTGTCAAATACTCGGTTGCCAATCTCACTCTTTCAGGAAAGGCCTACAGTAGGAGGAAATCCAGCCAGGATAAACCTGAACTCCATCTATTCAAACACCTGAAATAACATGCCTTTCACTACTAATTTAACACACACACTGGGCACGGTATCTCAGCAATCTTTTCTTCGTAGTCAGAGCTATAAGTTTATAAATTACTCTTGTAAAGGAACTTTTAGTTCTGAAGCATGGGATTCAAGATTGCAAGGAATTTCCCCATACTTAACTGATAGAAAAGTATGGTAAAAGTATCGCTTTCAAAAGGACATTTTTTGAACAACAGCAGAATGCTCTCATTCTTCTTCTGCTGGAGGAACTGTACTAAGCATTGTGCATCCATGAGTTCACAACACCCCCAAAAGGCTGGTGTTATTTATCCCATTTTAGGGGCAAGGAGACAGAGGTAGAGGGAGACGAGGCAACTGGTGGTAGAGAGTCAAGCTCCGATCTGCTTGAGTCCAGAGTGTGTGCATATAACCCCTCTTCGGTACTGCCTCACTGTCTAAATCACTGCCCCCCAAAGGAGCCCATCGAACAGGTGCCTTATTCCATACCTGCAATTCCACAGGCAAGAAGCAAACCCCAAGGTAAGCATGGAATGAAGGATGTATGTTTATAGCTGACAGCACAGGCTCTGTGGCCGGGTTCGAATCCTAACTCTGCCACTTATTAGCAAAATGATCTTAACTGACTCAGTCTGCTTAGAGCTCCATTTCCTCATCCGTAAAATGGGTGGAAGAGAAGCATCTAGGACAGAGGGTCCCTGGGAGGATAACATAGCATAATGCATGTAAAGCTCTCTGCATTCTGGGCACAAGTAAATGCTCAGTGAATGCTAATAGCTGTTATTATTACCAACACATTTGAAGAGTCCAACATAGCTATTCAAATAGCTCCACAATTTCCAAGTAAGATGTTACTTGTGAATTATAATTGTGATTTAGGACGTAATAAGTTCAATTCTAATACAACTACACTAGCCCATTCGTTTGACAAAACACACAGCAGGGGCTTATGAAAGCAGCTATGATGCATGCAGACAGAAGGCCCGAGCTCCAGCCCCAGCTCAGCCTCCCGAGGCCTGGGCTTCCCGAGTGACCTTGGGTAGGTCATTGACTCACTCTGAGCCTTAATGTTCTCCTCTGTAGAGTGTAATATTTATATTCTGGGATTGGAGGGAGGGCTGGATGGGATGTGAGATGGAGACGCAGAAGTACCCTGTAATGTGTAGAGCAGGATTTTGTCCATGTTGTGGATACTTTGGATCAAGAATAATCTGAGAAGTACGTTTCTATAGTGGAATGTGGAGGTTTTAAGTTGGCTGCTGGAAGCCTGTGTTCAGCTTGCAGGCATATATTCATGTAATCTTCATGGTGTTGCTGCTGCTTTTGCAATTAGATGCTGGCATTTAACTACTGGGAGATCTGACCACACTGGGCCTGGATTTCCACTCACCCCCAATGAGCTAACCCCGGGCAGTGGCTGCCCTCCCCCAGGCTGGCCCCACCCCTTCCTCGGTGTCTCCCCGTGACAAGAGGTGCAAGGGCACCTGTTGTCTACTCAGGGCTCGTGCTATTGTTTTTCTTAGAAGAGGAAAATATTTCTCTGTATCTGTGTCTTTGTCATTGGTAAAAAAGAAAGATCAATAGGTCTCAATCCAACTCTATTCATTTATTTCCTCTCCTTCCTGGATCCACAGGCAGCTGAATTTCACTTCCATTGAAAATGGAAGGGAAGTGGCCTTTTGTCTGAGTTGGAGGCAAGAGTACACGCTCACTTATATATGGAGTGTGTTTTGTTTGCTTGCTTGTTTAATCTGCTTTTGGGAAATCTCTACTTATAAATAAATAAAGTAAATATTCATGCAGAGCCTGAGGACTAGATACCCAGGGAACAGATATGAAAAGATGGGATCCCTATCCTCCTAACACTCCAGATTTTTTTTAACTTTCCAAAGCAGCGAATAATTAGAAGAGGAGAGGCACATTTACTCTTTCATCTCTAAGTTTTCCTAAAAGAGGGGTCAAGGAAAAGTCAGTTCCATTTAAATATTTCTAAAATCTAGTCACTGGGGGCCTGGGTGGCTCAGTGGGTTAAGCATCTGCCTTCGGCTCAGGTCATGATCCCAGGGTCCTGGGATCGAGCCCCGCATCAGGCTCCCTGCTCAGCTTCCTGCTTCTCCCTCTATCCCTCCCCCCTGCTCTCTCACTCTAATATAAATAAATGAAATCTTTAAAAAAATAAAATAAAATCTAGTCATTTTGACATCTTAAACCACAAACGTTTCAGGTTCTGGATGTATATACATCAGTTTTTTTCATGGATCTAACTCTCTCAGCAAGAAAACCTCTCCCTAGTAAAGACCTGATGAACAGAATCAGATGATAATTAGCCTTATTTTACACAATACACATCTCTCTAGGGTAAATATTTTCCAGGCAGATATAAAGCAACCGACCGTTAGCCAAGCTAGCCACAGACCCGTTTACCTGCAGACTCACCTGAAAACACCCTCACACCCCCACCCCCATGAGAGTCAAATTCTGACTTCAAGCAATTTAGGGGATCACACATGATACTCAAAGGGGAAAAAAGACATCTGTGCTTTTCACGGTGGTTATACAACTGAACACTTGAAAGAAGGGATTTGGGGCAGAAAGGTATATGAATGTGATTTTGATATACTTTCATTGTCACCAGTAGAAAAGCAGAAGACTGAAAATAAATCATGGGAGGGCCACTTACTGATCTAAACCTTAGCTTTTTTTTTTTTAAAAACCCAAACTGAAACACACATGTTAATGACACAGAACACAAAGCTTTTCTCTCTGTTTCCCCGACTACTCCTCTAATTATTAGGAAAATTACTGAAATGCCGCCAAAGGGGGCTCTGGTCTCTGAGTCCAACAGGAAAGCAAACTGGGCTTTTGCGAGAAGGCTGGATTTTTGTTGTTGCATTTTTAGACGAAAGATTTATGCTTATATTTTGGCCCATTTACAATCCATCATAATACTTTGCAGACAAAGTTATGCTCTTTTCCCAATGATCTAGTGACCTTAATCTCCAACATTTTGTGGTTTCCTGTTTGGGGAAATGATGGAACGGCCGCCTCCGCTATTCCAGGCTGCACAGGGGTCCCAGTTGGCCGCTATCTGTCTTAGTTTTGAATGTTCTCCTGTGCTAATCAAAAAAAAAAAAAAATTTTTTTTTTTTTTTTTTTTTAAAAGAAGCTTTCCCTACAGATGGTAAATCAATGAAACTCTTACAAAGCAGCCCTCCACACCTCCTCTCCTGGCTGCCTTACTTCTCATTCTTCTATTACAAACCCCGATGTAGCCAGGAGTTCTTTCTGCCTGAGGCAATTAGCATGACCCACCAGTGCCTTTCTCCTGAACAGAAGAGAATTAAGTTCACTAATATCCACTTCAACCTACGGTAATTCCCGAGGGTTTCCCAAAAGCTCGGCTGGAAGAGAAAAAGTGAATTTCAGCTGTGGAAGATGATGTTCCAGAAATGTTCGCGACTGCAGGCAGAGCTGTTGTCCTTCCACGGACAATGCCTCAGTCCCAGTGGCCCATTGCTTGCACTTTTGGCCCTACTTCTTCCTGGTGATTCTGCAGGGGTACAGGGCTGTAATGCAGGAAGCCAGAGTCCTCAGGGTCTGCCTGAAGAAGACTGGTGAGAAAATAACGCAACCATTGAATGAACAGTAGTCACTTCTTCAACCAAGCTGTTCTTCAAAAGGGACATATTCTGCTTCCAAGTTTAAGGAGAAGGGAAGACAAAGAAAGAGGGAAAATGAACTTAGAATAAACACCCCCATGTGCCTGCCATCCCCCACCAGCTGGTTATGCCAAGACGAGTAAAGAAAAACGAAAGTGGAGAAACAAGTTGGAGTGAGCACCCAGCGATTACACAAATAATGTCTTTTGGCCAAAGAAAATTATTCCTGCTTTCTTGCAACTTAACTCTAAATAATTCAGTTGCTTTTAGAGGGAAACGAGAAGCAAAGCCAACTTGAAAAGGATCCAGCAAGCCATCACTGCAACCCAAGGCTCTTTGAAAGAAAATTTAACTACCTAGAATAGCACACTTAAAATTACTTCTAATAATGACCCAGAATAATATATTTCCTCCAGTTGGAATAGAAAAGTCATGGGGGCCCACTCGAGGGGAGTCTTTGCTCAGCTTTTTGTTTCAGGGTCTGCTCTCAGAGCCCTTTTCTGATCCCCTAACCTCTTAAGAGTCTCCTCTGACCCTCATCACAATAACTGGATTTAATGAACTGAAACTGCCCCAGGAGCAGGCCTGTCCGTTTCCCAGACGAGTCTCTCCAGAGAGGAGCTGTCCTCCCTGGTTGTCGGAACGCCAGCTTCAGATCACACCAAAGGTCATCTCCAACGACTGCTTCCTGCTTGCCAATGTCATTACTCTACTGAAAGGTAGGCCAAGGAGCCAATTCTTTCCTTTCCCACATTATTATATGGACTTCATTAATGAGTATACATTTGCACTCAACCCAACCAACAAGAAACAGCCCCATGGAATAAATAAAAAATACTGTAATTTATAATAATTAAATCTACAGGTATTGACCCGGACTAATCAATACAGTAGCCACCAGCCACATTGGGGCTAGTGAGCACTTGGAACATGGCTAGTCCAAACTGAGATGTGCTATAAGTCTAAGACACGTACTGGATTTTGATGACTTCCTACAAAGAAAAGAATGTAAAGTATCTTAGTAATTTCTTAATATTGATGGCATGTAGATATAACAATTTGGGTATACTGGGTTAATGAAAATGTTATTAAAATTAATTTCACCTGTTTCTTTATATATTTTTAATGTTCCTTGTGGCCAATTTAAAACTACATATGTGGCTTGCATTTCATTTCTATTGGACGGCAGCCATGTATACCTTGGGTTTGGTATGTCCTGCAAAGAAAATCTGTCCCTTTGTCAACAGCTGTCAAATGACAGACAGCTGTCAAATGACAGACAACTTCCAAGGACAGCCACCCTGAGACGACCAATCTGTAGTTCATGCGCTGGACTCAGGAAGCTGGAAAACAGTCCCTATGCAGGAGTGGGAGTTGTTCTTATGGCCTCAATTATTCTGGGAGTAGAAGGAGCTGTCGAAAACCCCTTGCCATCAAGTCCCCTGCCAGCTCCCTGTTCCTCGACATCACTGTCACTCAAGTTCAAAAACAAAGAGCATTGCTATAAATCTGAGTGGGTCCACCAAGGATTTTGAGATGGGAAAGAGGGAAGCGGAGTCCCTGACACTATGCAATGTCACTGGGGCCTGCTCTCCCTTCTGCCGGGGAAGGGCAGGGAAATGACCTCCCTGCTGAAGCGATCCCAAGGACCAACAGAGAGCAAGGTGGTCTGCCACAGGAGAAATGCTCAACGACCTCAACAGGCATCAATTTAGAAGCCCTCAGAAGGGGTGCCTGGATAGCTCAGTGGGTTAAGCGTCTGCCTTTAGCTCAGGTCATGATCCCAGGGTCCTAGGATCGAGGCCCGCATTGGGCTCCGTGCTCAGCAGGGAGCCTGCTTCTCCCTCTCCCTCTGCCTGCTGCTCCCCAGGCTTGTGCTCTCCTTCTCTCTTTCTCTGTCAAATAAATAAATAAAATCTTAAAAAAAAAAAAAAAAAGAAGTACTCAGAAGGTCTGAAAGGAACACTAACAGTGGGAAGGGAGGCCCTCCATGACCCTGTGAGTAGAGCACTCAGCAAGGTACAGCCCATTCTGCATTCTGGCTGGCTTTTCTCTTCTCCCATAACAAACTTCCCTTCCAGCCTGAGAAAGTTCCAGTTCTCTGTAAATGAGGATTACTTTGCCTTTTATATCAGAAGTCTAGGAGTAAACAGGGACTCATCCAAGGAACCAGAAAAGGCACTGCTAGAAGTGTAACTGGCCCGTTTTCAACAGTCCCCAGGTGAGTAGTAAAGTTAGTAGAAGTTTCCACCCAGGCTGATGTTCCTATGAGAGAAGACACGTACCTCGTCGCATAGCTCCCTTGTCCTTACTAAATAAGGGGAAAAAGAAAAAACTCACTGATGCTCTGTGCTCTTTATGTTTTCACCTACACAGAAAAGCCTGGTATCAGTCAGAGGCAAGGTTCTCCCCCCCATACTCTCAGTAGTGATAGTCCATCAAAGCCACCCCAGAAGCTTGCAATTAGTTTGGTTTTTCTGTTGTTGTTGTTGTTTTTGTTTTTTTTTTTGTTTTTTTCCCCCAAAACATAACTCCCTCTTGTTTGGTAAGTAAGGCACTTTTTGCCTATTTTTTCCAGAGAATAAGCTCAAAGGGACTGTGCAAAACACTGTAATAAATACGAGGACTGTGCAGAGGATGAAGAAACAGACTTGAATATTCAGAGTGAACGGAGCCCAGGGAGACACAGGGGAGTCAAGACACAGGAGGTCAGGGGCTCCTGCCCTGCTCTTCTTTCAAAAAGCCTGGTTGAAGTTTCCGGCTTTCATCCAGTCACGTCACTCAGCACAGGAACCCTGTGCCGTGGTGTAGATTGTTACCCAGTGACAAGACGTGGGAGTTGCTCATAATCAAGCTGACGGCACAGACTGACCCACGGCCAGGGTGGGACTGGGAGACTTTTACTGAGCAGGACAGGCCACTCCAGCGACGCCACGGCTCTGGAAGGGCCCCGGGGGGCCATGACAGTGGTTTGCTCAGGCAGCGGCACGCGTGCGAACATTGCCTCCCCTTCTGGACCGACAGACCAGGTCAACTGTCATTGAATTAAGTCACACTCAGATGGAAGAAGAGGAAATTCTAGTGGAAAAAGCACTGAACCTGGAGCCAGAGCCTGTGGCCAATGGGCTCAAATGATGATGGCGAAGGTTAGAAAAACCAGAACACTGGCTTTGGGCATTCTGGTTCCAATACAGCTAAATATGTGACTCTCTAACATATAGACCAAATAAGCGCCTGGTGCAAATCCATCTATTAAACATTAGCAGAGCTATTTTTTTTTTAATTTCCTTTTTTTAAATTAAAGGAAAAATTAAGGCTTTACTATTTTCCTCCCACTTCCCAGAGGATGATGGCGGGCACACCCTGGTTTCCCATGGTCTAGTGTTTTACGACATTCGTGTCAGCGTTTGGCACCTTCTCCTGTCATATGATGGGGTGAGGATGAAAGATCGAAAGATGGAGAAGCTACTGCAGTGTGGTGAAGGTTACTGCACAAGAGACCCTCCTCACTGGATCCGGAAAGGACAACTCTCCCACTCTTTCCCAAAATTCCATTTATCTTTTCAACATGAAGTCAACTGATATAATTGCCTATATTCACAGCAATTGGCTTTCGTGGCACCTGGATTTAAATACGCATTTCTCAGGGTATTGGTTTTGAGATCCGTGGAGCCTACCTGGCAAATGGTATCGCCATTTATTATCTTTCTCCTCATACCGCCCTCCCCCTGCCATATTTGGGTGACTCCAGATTAAAGTCTACGTTTCCTGTTGCCATAAATCACAAACGTACCTTCTAATGTTTTGAGCTTCACACGACAACAAAATAAAGCCCTTGCAAAATGATGACAGTGCTCCCCAGGCAAAGCAATTGAAAACAAACCAATTCACACAGAATGTATTTTCAAACAGCTTAAAGAAAAAAGTAAGAGAAAATAGAAAAACGTGTTAGTTCTCATGCGAACATTTCATCCCAACGTCAATTGAAAGGACAAACAAGAAAAGATGTCAGAAGCATGGCAGGTTTCAGTGAAATCAAAGTCTGTTTCATAATTTATGAGTATTCTCTTTACCCTTCTTCACCGAAATGCTTAAAAATTAAGAAGTCCAGTAGAAGTCAGTTCATAAAAAAAATTAATGCTGCTCTTGCTTACACTTGGATTATAACTGAAACAGGTAAAATTAATTCATAGGGAAGTCTGCAGTATACATTGGTTTTCAAATGTATACTATTTTTATTTGCTTATAAAGTGGCAGTTGCTTTTCTATAGGCTATGATTACATAAAACAAATGTCCCAGGATTAGCTTCCCTCTCTTTAGTTAGGTTCACTGGGAGCTACTTCCTCCTCCCAGAAGTTTTTCATAGAATGGCTTCATTGTCTTCAAAGAGTTTGGAAGAAAAGTGATCACGTCAGCTTAGAGCAAACAAAGCCAGACTTTTCCCATCATGCTTTGATAGAAGCTTAGAGTCCACCTAAAAGTTGAAGAATCGGACCTATTTAAGCGTTCGAGTTTTCTTGTATGCTAGAAACTGTCATTTGTCAAATCTCATTTCCTTGGCCACGATTGCCATTTTACCATCAGAAGATGTCATTAAGGAAAATGCCACAAGCAATTAGAGTGACCGCTAAAATGAGTTAGATTTACTAGAAATATTTACCTTTCAAAATTCTAAGTCACATTCATTAATCAGGAACTTCCCATTTCTAAATGAAAATCTTTTGGTAGTCTGGGATAAGGAAAGAGAACTCTAAGGACTTGGTGTTAAGATTTTGCTCTGATGGTAAAGCTGAGAAACATTAAGATCCTGAGTTCTGAAGATGCAATTAGTTGAGACTTAATGAGCTGCAGAATGAGAAATGACAGGGAAAGGTAACTTTATAGTTACAATTTCCTGGCAAGACGAACTTTTCAAAACAGAAAACTAAGCCCTACCCCAGGGCAATTCAACCTTTCAAAGCACAAGCACGTGGAGGTAGGAAGTGGTATTTGGAGATGGGACCCTCCTGAATTTGCAGTGGCCTTCCAAACAACTTAGCAACGGGAGCAACTTCAAATCCAAGGACAAGGCTTTGCTTTGGATCCAAATGGCCTTTAGGTATAGAGCTGTAGCTCCTTTGGTTGAAATAATGGTTTCTCACAGGAACTACAACCACACACACACACACACACACACACACACACTCACTCACTCACATTCTCTCTCTCATGTACACTTAGACTTTGAAAATATAGCTCATATATTATGGGGAAGGCAAGAACTATAACCAGACAGAGAAAGGGAGTTAAAAACATATTCAAGTACCCCTGAAACAAATAATTCATTATATGTTAATAAAAAAAATTATTGACCAATATTGCCTATGAATTAGCTGCTAAAGGTCAGCAGATGTTCTCGGATGACAGCACGTTCAAAATAAAGGCGGGGAATCTGCTAAGTTGTGACAGTCTTGGTGAGGCACAGCATAATTACTAAGGGTAATTGAGAGTGATGGTGAACAAGAGACACGGGATCCACTAATTTAGGCAGTGAGAAAGTGTCCATTGAGGTTCGCATCTCACCAAGTTGCACACAGTATTTTGTAAACTGTCAAGAGCAATTTGCAGCAGTCGCTTTAACAGCTAAAACCACCTAGCAGGCCAGCACGGGATGGGTCCCCAGTCATCACTTGCTGCAAACATCTTGTGTCCAAATAGGGAACCAAACTGCTCAAAACTTAACTGGCATTGTGAAGTTTACAGGAAAATGTATTGGCTTAGGAGAGACATGAGTAAAAATTCCTGAGATTTCTCAAAGTAAAAAAAAAAAAAAGAAACCAAAAAAATATTCAAAACAAATTTTTTTTAAACAAGAATCATCACAAGAACAGCGTAACGTCTTTATCAGAAAGGATTAAGGACCAGGGCACAGAGCTCTAGAAAGAATAGGCTATTCAAAGCCAATAGCTCTTAGGGAGTATGGGTTGCACTTCCTGGATTTTACAGAGACCCTTTCTACCCCCTACCACATTTTATTATTTTAAAAGTCAAGTACATCTTATAATCAGTATATGAGAGTTTATTTGTTTTTGTTTTTTTTTTAAATCTTGCTTAAAGAGAAAGGAACATAATACATGTAATCAATGGTAATCAGACTGGTGAATTATCTGCAGTTACTAAAATCGAATCTGAGTTTATTGTAAAGACGGCTCTGGTATAAATGAACAAACCACCTGTCTTTTTCCTGTCATCCTGTCCTTTTCTCCCTTCCTTTCCTTCCAAGTTTATTCACACTACTATATGTTCGGAGCTATACCAGGCAATGAAATCAGAACATTTGGTGGAGGGGGCCGTGATTTTAGGTATTTTTTTTTTTTAAGATTTTATTAATTTATTTGACAGAGAGAGAGAGATCACAAGTAGGCAGAGAGGCAGGCAGAGAGAGAGGAGGAAGCAGGCTCCCCGCCGAGCAGAGAGCCCGACGCGGGGCTCGATCCCAGGACCCTGAGATCATGACCTGAGCTGAAGGCAGAGGCTTTAACCCACTGAGCCACCCAGGTGCCCCGATTTTAGGTATTTTTTTTTTCTGAGGCTCCCCAAGTGCTTCTAAGGACAAGGAAGCAATGCAAACCACAGCCAGAGTGGAAGTGCAGTTTCAGAATGGCGGGAGAAGGGCAAATTAAAGGAAGTACAATGTATTAGGCAACAGCTACTCTCTGTCAAGCCTTTTGACATTACTTCCTTTTTCCCATGACAATTCTTTCCTTCTTTTTTTTTTTTTTTTTTAAGGATTTTATTTATTTGTTTGACAGAGAGAGCGAGCGAGCACACACAAGCAGTGAGAGGGGCAGAGGCAGAGGGAGAAGGAGACTGCCCACGGAGCAGGGAGCCCGATGCCAGACTTGAGCCCAGGACTCTGGGCTCACGACCTGAGCCGAAGGCAGACGCTTAACTGACGGAGCCACCCAGCCCCCACCCTCCCCCCATGACAATTCTTTCATCATTAAAGTTTATTGAGGGCCAACTATATGTCAGACGCTGTGCTAGGTGCCCTGCATAGAGTGGTGAATAAGAAGGTAAGACGCCTACCCTTATTATGCTTATTGTCTATGAGATAAATAAGATTTTACAGATTAGGGAGTGAGAGGGAAAATTTAAATTCTAGGCAGCTTGACACCTGAAACCGAACAAACCTTAACACGAATATATCAGGGAGCTGGAATAGAATATGATTTGCAAGGGAAATTTATTGCCCACTAATGGGCATATAGGGTGAGGTAGAAAAAGATTATTTTATTTATTTATTTATTTTAAAGATTTTATTTATTTATTTGACAGAGAGAGAGATCACAAGTAGGCAGAAAGGCAGGCAGGGGGCGTGGGGGGCTCGATGCGGGGCTCGATCCCAGGACCCTGAGATCATGACCTGAGCCGAAGGCAGAGGCTTTAACCCACTGAGCCATGCAGGCACCCCGAAAAAGATTATTTTAATTACCTATTTTGGATTATGTAATCAACGTGAGAAAAACTGATGGAATTCTCTGTGAGAGTAGACCAGTGTCTTTGTCTCCCCTATCGTGCCTTGCAAATCTCTGTCCCATGCTGAGTGAGTTTAAAGGCACGGCCATACTAAGGAGTCCACTTGCTCAAAACATGGTCAATTAAATCTCTGCAAAGCACACATCACAGTCTGCCTGTTTCAAAATTGTGTATACTACATATACATGTATACTATATATATTATACATACTATACATATGTCAAAGAATGTATTATATTGAATCTGTAGGTTAGGAAGCATACTGTACACTGACATTCACAAAAAGGCACCAGCCACCCTAAGAACAAGTGCGTGACCAATATCAGTGAATCTGCCCAGAGTACTTCTCCCCTGTCCCAACCCTCTGTCCACCCCACCAAGAGAACTCCTATCCTGAGGTTTAGGTTTAGAATTTCCTTACTTTTGAAAAGAGTTTTACTACATATACATGTTTCTCAAAATAATATATTATTTATTTTTGCTTCTTTTCCTGTTCTATTCTGTATGTATTCTTCTGCTCACGGCAGCATTATTCGTAATAGTGAAGAAGTGGGAATGACTAATGAATGGATGAATGAAATGGGGCATAGCCATACAACGGAATATTATTTGGCAATGAAAAGGAACGAAGTAATGATACGTGCTACATGGACGGATCTGAAAACACTGTGTTTAGAGAAAGAAGCCAGTTACAAAGGCCACATATTATAGGCTTCCGTTTATATATAATGTCCAAAATAGGCAACTCCAGGGAAATAGGAGAGTAGTAGTTGTCTGGGGCTGGAGGGGGGGTGGGGAATGTGGGAGTTACTGCTACAGGATAAGGGATTTTTGGGGAGGAGACAAAAATGTTAGGAAATTAAATAGTGGTAATGGTTGCAAAATTTGTGAATATCTTAAAAACCACAGATTTGAACATTTTAAATGGGTAAATTCTGTAGTACATGAACTGTATCCTCAATAAAGTTGTTACAGAAATAGTATGAAGAATTCCTAGGTACCCTTTATGTAGCCTTCAAATTATTAAGATCTCACATAACCACCACGAAATCATTAAAACCAGAAAATTAACATTGATATAAACCATTTCTTATTCTACAGACTTTATCCAAAATTTTCCATTTGTCACCTTTTTTTGGTCCTAGGTGACATATTGTACATATTCAGGTTTCAAGTCTCTTTAGTCCCTCAGATTGGTTTTTTGTTTTTTCTTTTCTTCTTTATTCTCTTCTTTTTTTCCTTCTCCTCCCCCTCTTCCTCTTTCTCTCCCTCTCTGTTTCCCTTCCTTTCCTTCCACTCTTTCTTTTTTCCTTCCTTCCTTCTTTCCTTCCTTCCTTCCTTCCTGCCTGCCTGCCTGCCTCCCTCCCTCCCTCCCTTCCCTCCTTCTTCTTCCTCCTCCTCTTCTACTACCTTCTTCTCCTCCCTCTTTTTCTTCTTCTTCTTCTTTGGTCTTTCATGACCTTTTGACAAGTACTAGCAATTATTTTGTGAAATGTCCCCCAATTTGAGTTTGTCTGATGTTTCCTCATGCTCAAATTCCTGCTGGACACTTTTTGGAAGAATATCACGTCAATGTTACTGTGTCTTCTTGGTATAATACATCAGAGGCATATAATGTTGGTTTGTCCCATTAATGGTAATGTTAACTTAGATCATATATGCCAGGTTAACTTAGGCTCCTATGTGCCAGGTTTCTCTACTGTAAAGTTACTAATTTTCTTTTCATCATAAATATTTTGAAGGGGAATACTTTGGGACTATGTTGATAGCATTTCTCATCACAGTTTCACTCACCAAATTTAGCATCCATGGGTGATACTTGCCTGAAACAACCATTACTGTACTATCTATTGAATCATGACTCCATTATTCCTTATACATTTAGTAACTGGAATTTCCCCTGTTCGTTTTTATTTGTTTATATCATAATGAACTTTGATTTTAAAGCAATGTGTGTTCTGTCTTATGAAACAGAATAATGCTTATTGTAGGCTTTGGTAGTTTTTGTTTTTTACTCAAATCAAGAAAGTCTCATATGTGTGCTAGGCTGAATAATACCCCCTCCCCAAAGATATCCAGTCTTAATCCCTGGAACCTGTGAATGTTACCTCCTGTAGCAAATAAAAAACGAAGGAAGGAAGGAAGGAAGGAAGGAAGGAAGGAAGGAAGGAAGGAAGGAGACAGACTTTGCAGATGTGATTGGATTAAGCATTTTGAGATGGGGAGATTATTCTGGATTATCCAGGAGGTCCCTAAATGCAGTCTCATGTATCCTTATAAGAGGGCGGCAGAAAGATTATTTGACCATAAACCAAAAGAAGTCCATGTGACCACAGAGGCAGAGATTGGAATGATGTAACCAAAAGCCAAAGAATGCCAACAGCCACCAAGAGTGGGAAGTGGCAAGGAATGGGTTATCCCACAGAGCCTCCAGAGGGAGTGGAGCCCTGCTAACACCTTGATTTCAGCCCAGTGAAAGTGACATTAGATTTCTATCCTTCAGAACTGTGAGAAAATAAATTTCTGTAGTTTATGCCATCAAGTCTGCGGTAATGGTATTACAGCAGCCATAGCAAACCAATACAGTGGGGCACCTGGGTGGCTCAGTCAGTTAAGCAAGGGACTGCCTTCGGCTCAGGTCATGATCTGCTTCTCCCTCTCCCTCTGCCGTTCTCCCTGCTTGTGCTCTCTCTCTCTCTCTTTCTGTGTCAAATAAATAAATAAAATCTTAAAAAAAAAAAAACTAATACAGATACTATTCCTAGTTTGCTAAAAATTTTAGCATAAATGCATTTTAATTTTATTAAATCCACGTTTTTGCATCTACTTAGAGAAAAAAGAGTTTTTCTCTTTTAACATCACTATATATGTAGTTTTCATTCTTTTTTGAATTAACTTTTTTGATATACAAGTTACACGGATTTACAGTTTTACTTGTATTTTTTGGATATTTATATATATATTGCTATTATTGATTTCTAAATTCATGGTATGTGGTCAGAGAATATGGGCTGTATGATGAAAATTCTTGAAAATACTTGAGACATGCTGATTACAATGTTTAGAGATCTATATACACTTATTAAATCAAGCTGGCTAATTATATTGTTCAACTCTTCTTTGTCTATGTCTCATTTTGATTAATTTCTCTTAATCCGTGAATTTTATTGGCAGCGATGTCTAATCTGTTCTTTATTCCCAAGCACTGGGTTTTAAATACAACAACTGTATTTTTCATTTTTAACAGTTCTTATTGCTTCTCCTTCAAATTGGCCTAGCCGTATCTGATGGTTGTCTACTGCTTATTTTTAAACTCCTTTTCTATGTGTTTAAAGATTTCGTACCTAGTTATTTATATTCTATCCCTCATAGTTCTGATATCAGCAGTGCCTTGGATATCCACATCTTTTGTAGTTGTTTCTGCTCATCCTCAGCAATGGGAGCCCTGTTTACCCGCAGAGTGGATGATTGTTGATAATGAGCTTACTTTTGTGTTGAACTTAGCTAATAAAAATCTGAAAACCCCCAAATACCTCTAGGTGTTGTGTATTTGCTTCTATTGGTCGCCAGAGTTCACTACCAACATGGGACCAATGAGCCCCTCCATGTGTCCCAGGCTTGGCACCAGGCCCTCAGCTCTGCAACCTCACCTTCCTTGGGCCCATGGCCCAGTCACTAATTACAGAGCTGAGGACACTGATCTTTAGGACCACCCTGTGTTCCTGTTCCTGCTCCGCAGAATTCAGTTCCCTATCTTTGCTTTTCTTTGTTTTTGCTTGCTTTCTTTCACTTTGAGATCTTCTTTTGTTAAAAGCGTGGCAACTGTGTTTGTTGCAATTTCATCTGAATTTCGTTGTGTTTCAATGAAGGGGTCTTTCAGTGTTTACTCTATTGTGCCGGAAATAGAAATGGAGTCTACCTTTGATCGACTATACTGGTATCTATCACCTTCACTAGGCAGACAATCAAGTCTTTTTTGTTTTTTAATTCTTGAGCTTTACTTTTTAGGGCAGCTTAGGCACACAGCAAAGTTGAGCAGAAAATGAGACCATTCCATTCTATCCTGTCCCCAAATATGCACAAACTCCCCCACCATCTCATTCCCCACCACAGTGGTACCTTTGTTACAATACAGGAACCTACACTAATACATAGTTATTACTCAACGTCCCTAGTTTACATCAGGGTTCACTTGAAGTGGTGTACCGTCTATGGGTTTTGACAAATGTATAATGACATGGATCCACCATTATAATGTCATACAGAATAGTTTCACTGCCCTAAAGATCTTCTACGCCCTGCCTATTCACCTCACCATCCTCCCCTCTCTAAGCCCTGGCCATAAGTGAACCTTTGACTGTCTCCATAGTTTTGTCTTTTCCAGAATCTCATAGAGTGGGAAACATACAGTGTGTAGCTTTTTCATATTGACTTCTTTCACTTAAGTTTCCTCCATGTCTTTTCATGGCTTGCTAGCTCATTCTTTTTAGCATCGAGTAATATTGTCCATTGTCTCTACTACAGTTTATCCACTCACCTACTAAAGGACATCTTGTTGCTTCCAAGTTCTGGCAGTTACGAATAAAGCTGCTACAAACCCCTACGTGAAGGATTTTGTGTGGACATGGATTTTCAATTCATTTGGGTAAATACTAAGGAGTATGATTACTGGATTATCTGGTAAAAGTTGTTTAGTTTTATAAACAACAACAAAAACAACAAGAAAACAACAAACTGCCAAAATGTCTTCCAAACTGGCTATACTATTTCGCGTTCCCACCAGCAATGAACGAGAGTTCCCTTTGTTCCGTATCCTCCCTAGCACTTGGTGTTGTCAGTGTTCTGGATTTTGGCCATTCTCACAGGTGTATAATGGCATCTCATTATTTACATTTGCAACTCTCTGAAGATGTGATGTTGAACAACTCTGCATAGGCTTACATGCCATCCGTATATCTTCTCGAGTGAGGTTAAGGTCTTAAGACTTGGGTGTGTTAAGGTCTTTGACTATTTTTTAATTGGGTTGCTCATTTTCCTATTGTAAAAGCTTACAGTTTGGGTTTTTTTTTTTACCCTGACATTGGTTACTATGGAAGTTTCTGCTCAGATAAGTTGTGGTTCTCTGTATTTGCCTCTTTCCCATTTGTGGAGAAGGCATTTGCCCTCACTTCTCCCACAGATCTAAGAAGAGTTTTGACTTTTCAGTTTGTTTAACTTTTTACTTGTTATTCAGATCAAGTGATAACTTCTAAGCTCCTTACATGCTGAACTGGAAACCAAGAGTCTTAAGTCTTTCTTATTTTTGTGTTTTCCAAGGTTTCTTATATAACTTCTGCATATAGCATGTGCTTAAGGACATTTGCCAAAATTCGTTGAACATCATTGGTAATAGCCTACATTTTCAAGCACTTTCTAACCGCTAGTTATTATTCTAAGAGTTTTTTCATATGTAATCCATTTAAACCTCACAAGAACTCACCTATAAGTACTATTATTATTCCCATTTTACAGATAAGAAAGCTGAAGAACAGAGAGGTTATAAGTATCTTCCACCAAAAGAACGCAGCCAGTGAATGGTGAACCAGAATTCAAACGCAAAATGTTTGAGAACCCATGCTCATAACCATCATGCTCTATGATCCAGCTAACTCTAAAAATCCTGTATTGTGTTCTGACTTAATCATGAGAATTCCAATAGTCCAACGGATTAGTTCTTCTACTGATTTTGGAAACTGCTAATATATTTCAATTTACCACCCAAACATCAGAAGTTAATGGAAGAGAATGACTTTGTGTACACATTCCCGGCAAGAAAACAATGATGTTCCTATGTAGCCCGCACAGAAACTGATGGGCCACAGGAGTTCTCTTAGTTCCCGAAGCTGATGAAGGTGTCCCTCAGCCCATCAGAGATACTCCACTTGGCCTACAATGAATCTGGTACTGGAAAAAGATGTCCAGGTTCCTATGAATAGAAACATGTGTACTATTTTCTCTGACAAATTAGCACTGAGACTTGTATAAATACAATTTTGAGGGTACTAATGTTTCAAGACAACCTAGGTTGTTCGGATTCTATTGCATATACACTGAGGTTCACCACCATTAACAGACAAGCCAAAGATAATCATTGCCCCGTAGGCAACACCAGCTGTAGCAATGAATATGTAGTCTGTTTCTGCAGCAGCCACGTTTTGGTGGGTGCTCAGACTGACTGCATATTTTGTTCTCTTTCTTTATGGAAACACGGTTTATCTGTACCACCAATCTATCCTCTTTTTTTTTTCTGACAACTGATTTGGAGTTTAAAGAATATTCTGATTTCATTGGAATTAATTTTGGTAGGTTTAAGATACATGGGAAACAGGGACAGAGATGTTTACATATCGAAATACTGGACATTTTTAATCAGTATATTCTGTATCAGTCAAGGGGATACTCTGGCAATTAGCGGGTATCAGGAGAATTTATCATCAGGTATGCTGCATATCCTCACTTGGCTGAGAATAGACTCAAAGTGTAGTGCAATTTAGACAGTGAGAAAATGTATCTCCCAAGGGCACAAAAAAATGTATGCAGAACTTCCTTATCTGCTCTCCACTCAAAAAAAACCCACTTTGTATTCTTTAATGTTATATTATAGCTCATTGTTTGTATCTTGAAAACACAAGTGCTCGGTTCTTTTCGGCCTAATGAATTTGTAGATAATATCTAATGAATCATGGACACATTTATTAGATACATCTTTGATGTAGCACTAATTTATAGAACGGATTTTTCATTCATCCATTTGTAATTGACATCTGTTCCAAGCTGGTGTTGGAATGGACAGCCTGCAATGACATTACAGGGTGTTAAGTATGGCCACAGTGATAGAGACAACTCGGTCTGAGAGCTCAGAGAAGAGGACAACCAGCTAAGTGCTTTAAAAAGGTGTGCAGAGGGGCGCCTTGGTGGCTCAGTCGCTTAGGTGTCTACCTTTGGCTCAGGCTCAGGATCTCAGGGTCCTGGGATCAAGTCCCATGTTGGGCTCTCTGCTCAGTGGAGAGTCTGTTTCTCCTTATACCCTTCTCTCCTCCATGAACTCTCTCTGAAATAAATAAAATCTCTTAAAAAAAAAAAAAAAAAAAGGTGTGCAGAGAAGGCTCCAGGTAGGCAAGCACTCAGGACCCCAATGGAACCAAACGCAAGGATGCTTGAAATTCTGACCTCTTCTAGCTAGACCCTTTCTTTTTTAGAAAGTATTTTATCAAGTTCTGCAAATTTATAACGGGTTTGTGGACTGCAAGCCACTGACCGTAGGTTTTTTTTTTTCCATAAGGGTTATATGTTGAGAGACTCAAACTGTGTATTAGAGATAACACCAAAACATGGGCCTTCAAGGTCTGGCATAGTTCAGAACACAATCTAGTAAGGGCACCTTTGGCGACAGACTCCCCACACAGTAGTAAGGGCTGTACACTGAACAATCTCAAGACCTTGTAGACATGTGTATTCCTCACGGCAGGAAACCGTAGTAAAGAGTTTGGTTCGATTTAAAGCCATCTATTAGGAGAATCTTTTGACCAATGGGACTAAAGTATCCCGAGGGGAGGCTGTCTTTTTTCTAACTCATACAAAGGTGTGTGTTGGCTACTGGCTGCCCTGGTTTTTGTTCATCTCATCATTACTCCGGCCTCTACCAGAGACTAGAGAGGGCATGGATCATCTCAGGGGGTGGTCCCCTCCATCGCAAGTACACTTAGCCTGCAGAGGTGCCCCACAGACCAGGCCTAGGACAGAGGGTAACAGCTCAGGAAGATCAGAAGAAGAGGTGAGAAGAGTGGTGGCCTGAAAGAAATTCATAGGATGACTTTTCCCTACATCACTTGCTCTTGGTGCCCTTCCCTCATGGTGAGAATTCTGGGGCCCATGCCCCCTCTGCCTGCATTTTCAGGGCTTCACACTTTTCCCTTTCCTTGGGTACCTCCAGCTGCAAATCAGGCAGAACATCTCAGATAATGAAGTGCTTGAATTTATACTCCTCAAAACAGGGAGCCTTTCTCATTCATTGTTTCATCCTGACAGCCTAGCCCGGTTTTAGGCTTAAAGCAAATACTGAAAAAAACTGTGACTGAGCAATGGGAATGAATACAATTACAAGGTTAAACGCACTTTTTGGAATAACCAGTGGATTTCATTTATCTCTGACTTCACTGGGATTAATATTATAAAGCAAGCAATAAGGCAAAATTGGCTTCCACAAGGACAGTCATCTTGGCTCTGCTGGATCTCTTTTCTCCAGAAATGATGAGACGTGGCATGTGCCAAAGAGAATTTCATTTTAGGAAACTATCAAGGGATAGTTATTTAGTTAGAGGAAAAAATAAAAATTCAAAGAAACCCAACAGTCTGGGGGTTGTTATTGGTATTTGTAAAATATCCTAAAAGTAAAAACAGAATGGCAGATGTTGAATTACAAACACGAGAACGTCACCTCTGCTCTGGGTAATCTAAAAATTTCCTGAAATAGATGGAAACTGGAGTAACTCTCTTACCTTGTAATTGTCCATGAGTTCGGCTAACCAGAGCTTAACGGACTTCATTGTATCTTCTCGCATGTACTTTTCAACTTCGGTCCCATCACTAAAAGTCCGGTTTCCCACGTGGATGGCTTGCCTCACTTGCGGGAAGGACAAAAATTTCCCATAGTAATTTTGGTCCTCAGGTTCCTGGCAGAAGGGGACATCAGAAAAATATTAGGGAACGTGACTGGGTGGCAGGAACAGCATGTGGGGAAAGCCGCGAATTTCTCCTAACATAAACCATAAGGAACAAGAGGAGACATGACTCTTAGCTGGTCTCCACCCTGAAATTTTTAATATGGGCTTTCTGAGGTAATTTAAATTTTACTGACAACAAAACTGGATGACCTGATACTTTCAGAGCCAATGCTCCATTTGCATTTAAACGCTTGATTTTCCTTTCTTGGTAATTCATCTTTGCAATCTGTCACTCCAATCAACAACCCTATTGGGGCGCCTGGATGGCTCAGTGGGTTAAGCATCTGCCTTCGCCTCAGGTCATGAACCCAGGATCCTGGGATCGAGCCCCAAGTCAGACTCCCTGCTCAGCGGGGAGCTTGCTTCTCGCTCTCCCTCTGCTGCTTCCCTTGCTTGTGCCCTCTCACTCTCTCTGTCAAATAAAACAAATAAAATCTTTAAAAAAAAAAAATCTGAGGCAAAGACAGGCAAAACGGAAGGGGTGAGATTATCAAAAACAATTTGCTCCTTGTCAGAGGCTCTATGGGACAAAAGTTAAATGGACCGCAGGAGCCAGAGTGGTGGTCTAGTGGATTAAAAGCCGAGGCTTTCTTTTCCATGTTCTGCTGTTTATTAAAACCACACGTACGAAATTATCAGCTAACCATAATTGAAGGAGGGAAATATACTAAGTGTAAAAACAGATGACTTTATGAAGGGCATGAGACAAAAGAAAAGTTGTCCATGAGCCTTATTAAAAAAAAAAAAGTACTGCATAAAAGTCTATGATAGTGAAATGTCTGTGATATTCATCATACTAAAAGAAAAAAGTGTAAATGCTGTTTTAAAAAATTACAAAAGGATAAAAAAGAGTTTGAGATCAATGATTTTGTGCATCCTCAATTTTTCCTAATCTTTTGAATACATTACTTTGTAAAGGAAAAAGAAATGTGATTACAGATCCTATTTCTGTCTTGCCTACCATCTGTTTTCCTCTTGGTAGAATCTAAATCCCAAACCACAGGGTTTCTATTGAAATTAGCTTTATATTTTATTTACAAAATAGTTTATAAATAAGGCAATTTTAAAAACAAGATGTATGCTCATATACACTAGATAAAGATGATACAAATTCAAATACCCACTTTGGCTTCTTTTGTTTTATTTGATTAATTCTGCACAGAAGACATCGATTTTGACCTATTTTATGGAAGAAAACTACTTGAATATTTTGAGAAATATTCCCAAGGGCTGAAGTGAGGGCCATACTAAGTGCACAAACCATCTTAAAAGTAAGACAAAGCAAAGATTTTCCTAAAGGCTTTGGCAGTTTTGATGATCCAAGCCGTCTTAAGTACAGAACGAATAATGTGGATCTTTTCAAGAAACTCACTACAGGCTTGGGGTTCTGGAACCTAATACCCAGACTGCAATCCTGGCCTCTATCTTTGACAAAAGAACTTCTGTATAACAAGCTCTATTGGAGCGGGGGAGGATTGTGTTAATCAGAGATTGTTTTGAGTTACCTGGAATATCATTATTGATGGTCAGATTATAACATATACAATATCGGTGGCAGGGGAGGGGGGGACCCTATAGATTAGTAGACCAAATAATGCAATACAGTTAGGACATATTTATCTAGTATAAAGTCACTTACAGTATTTCTCAAATTGGAAGAAGTTTGGTTTTGCCAAAAGTTTTAAGCAAACACTATCAAGGTTTTTAAAATGTTGTCATTACCTTGCACTGTAATATGTTATAGTAACTAGGACATCCTGTGATATTCTGGAAGTAAGAAGGGTTGTTTGTTAAGTCACCATCCAGTAGTTTATCCAGTACCTAGGTCAGGACAGAGAGAAGGAAAACATCAGGGTAAGTAAAAACACACGAGCACTTGTCATTGCATCGATTCAACAGTCTCCTTGTTCCTGCATCGTTTCATTCAATGACCATTTATTGCACATCTTCTCTGTGCCAGACACTGTCCCGGGCATTGGGGACACACTTTTGGGCTTAATATAAAATTCCATTATTTTATTAGATTAGTTTTCTTTACCAAACATGAAGCAACAATTTATCCAAGTGACCACTGCCACAGGGCTAGGGACCAAGTATGAAAAGGATCGTCATTGTGGAAAGGGGAGGGAGTAATAAATATGCTCTAGTAACTCTACGGTCCCTCAGGACCACTGCCTCTGGCTGCACACTGTGCACTACGTGGGGGTGCCTGGCGGAGGGGTAGAGAACCAGTCAAAGTTCTGCTTGCCAAGCTGGATAACCAGACTTGGGCTGCGTTTGGAGAAACGGCCATCTTTATTCTCCTACAATGGTGGCATCCGCTCGCCAAGCTCTGAATCCACAGGACGATGTCTGCTCAGAGGAGGTGTCTTTTTCTAACTCATCCACCCAGAGGCGACACCACAGGCTAGCAGTAGTCCTGAATATAGGCAGCATCTTATTTATCCTTGTAAATTATCTTCAACACCAATGGGAATATAAAATCCATCGTTAAGAATGGATCTGATTTCAGAAAGAGTCAAACATCATTCGTTGTCAAACAATGACGTGGGTGGTCAAGACCTGCGAAATCCAGTTTCTGGTCAAAACTGGTTTCACAGAAAGAACGCTATGATCCAGAACGTTGTCATGGTAACGGGGACGCTACAAGGCCAGAGATGGGCCACTGTGCATCTTGCAGAATGTCTAAAAGTCCCAGGATTTTTACAGACTGCATGAGAGTTACTACAGGAGAATCCCAGGGCGGGAATTGGGGGATGAGGGGTGGGGGGAATGATTCCAGTCCTAGGCCTGCCACAGTCTATTATGTGGCTTTTGGCCACTGAATGCAGTCCCTCACGCCTTAGCCTCCTCATCAGTTTAGTGTGGATGTGTGCATGCGTATAGGGCAGAAGATGGTCTACAAAATTCCCTCCGGCTCCAAGTTACTGCTTTTTGATTAACTACATCATGTTAAGGGATCAGAGCATCCAACAGGCTTTACTATTTAGGCTTGTGATTTTGACATTGTACTTTCGTGGGTCTCAGGATTTTTCCAAGCCTTCTATTGCCTATGCTGAAACACTTTTGACCACTACTGGCTTACTTTCCTAAGTATCAGCTTATCTAGTTCCCTGAAAATAAAACAAAGATTATTAAGTGAATTCATCACTCAAGATATTGGATCAATAGTCACAGAGACATTGCATACCTTCCTAGGTTTGTTGTTGTTGTTTTTGTCTTGTTTTGTTTTAAGTTTTAGTGCCTTTTGCTATTTTCTGATGAATCTAGTTTGGGAGAGCTTTGACCTCATGAGCCATCTTCTCTATACCTCTGAATACACTAAATAACCTGAGTTTGTCCAGTTTTGTTAATCTGGTGCGGGCTCGGGCTGCTGTACCTACCATGCAGCAAGGACATCCTTCTGCTTTCCTTACCCCTTAGGGCCCATTGGATGTTCTTCCTCTTGACATCATTTCATCCCCGTATGCTTCTCCAAAAACACATAAATCTCTCACTTGCCAATTGGCCTTCCTTGATGTAACATTTGATATTAATTTTAAATTCTAGAGGTTCAGTGCTTTTACCCTTTCTGCCTACTACAACAGAGAGCCTAAAACCAGACATGAAAATAGCATCATTGCTCATCACAGTGGGATCCTACATGTCCCCGTGAGATCCCTCTTCCTTTGCATTTACAATTGCACAGAAATTCTGAATCCACACTCTGCAGCCACGCCAGGTGTCCTGGCGCAGAGAAGGGAAGCCGCTGGCATCTGGAGGGCCGGGCGGGGGCTTCCTGGGTGGTTTCAGGTGCACATCTCGCTGCTGTGAGAACTGATGGTAAGGGCATTCACTGCTTCGGGGGCTTCAGGCACGGCCAGGCCCCCTGCTTGTTAAATGGAGCGTAACCTTGTTACCCCTTTCTCCCTGAGTTTGCATGTCTCCTGTTTTGATCTGAACCAGCTGACCTGCAGTGCCTAGAAGACTATTAATAATATCAGGCCTCCACCTTCATAACAATAATGCCGTTAGGAAAACTGGTCCATGTACAGGATGGGCTCACAAGAACAGAAAGACTGAAGATCTCCAAATGCAATCCTTGCCTTGCCTTATTTACTAAGGGAAACACGATGGCTCTATGGTAAAGGTGGCAAGCAAACAAACAAAACCTAAAAGGGATCATTGATATATGATCTTTTTGCCCCTGCGTGGGCAAAACCAAACCAAATCAAACCAAACCAAAAACCCAAACTCCTGTATGTTAATATTTAGTATAGACTCAGATTTTAAATAACTCCTCCCGTCCCAATAAAAAGGACAAGGAATAGAACCCTCTTATTCGATTCTCAAATTCAATTTTAGGGGAGCATTGTGACAGTAGTTACAAACACCAATGGCTCTTTACAAAAGTTTCAAATGAATACACTTTCTCATCTTCGTTCCCGACACACAGAAACACGTGACGTTCATCACACACTGAGGCCGCGTCTCCAGCTGGAACGCCGAGTGCAGATATCACCCTTCTGAAGGGTTTCGAGCGGATGCTGAAGCGTATGTATCTACTTTCGGGGTCACCTTTCTTCTGATTTCCTTGTGATAGGGCATGCCTTTAGGGCCAACGCAGCATTGAAAGGAATCGAAACAGTGTGTGAAAGACACGGCTAGATAAACACTCCAAGGTGATCGCAGGTTTAGAAGACAGCCGGAGTAAACTCAAAGCGAGCCGGACGGTTCTCTCCTTCACTTCGAGCCCACACCCAGCCGCCTCCTGATTGTGGACAGCGGACCAGCTGTACCTTCTTTAACAATGACAACGACAACGTGCCCGAGTACCGGGATGCATCTAGGACCCAGCTCAGATGGTTCTCATTGCTCCCGGGCCACGCAGGCCCCAGAACTCACTTCAAAGGCTTGAAGCCATCTCTTCTCCTTGATGTATTTCACGCACTCATCACACTGCTTCTGGAAGTACTTTTTCTGCTTCTCATCCAACAAGCCGATTTGGTACAGGAATGTGGCATAGCCCCCTATGATCTGAGGAGAAAAGAGAAACACAGACGCCACGGGGAGAGAAAGAAAGAAGTTAGGGGAGCCTGCTTGCTTGCTGAAATAACCCTCTGTCATTCGTCAGTCTCGCGCACACAAACGCACACACAATGCACAGGTTACACACAACGCACACACATACCCCAAACATACACACACCACACACATGCACAAAACACACACACAAACATCACATGCACACACACACGTGCCCCATGATCACACTCACATCCAACATAGGCTGATGGAATAAGTTGGCACCTTAAAACATCTGGTAAAAATGAGAAGATTTTAAATCATTAGCGAGTCAACCAGGGTAACATTATTTCCCTCCATCAACTCAGGTCGCTAAGGTCAGAGGAGCCTCCATTGGATCAAAGGGGATTTAATCTCCTTAAAGGACAGAACGGAAAGGAGAACGGAGACACCTACGGATTCAGGATCAGAATACGCATCTCCGAGAGCAATTCCTTTCAGGTTGATCTTCGTCTTCATCATGGGGTTGAGGACGTGGATATAGTGTGCAAGGGCTGGCACGTACTTCCCTGCGTATGACTGAGAAGGGTAGATGTGAAAATGAACCATCGCAAATTGGTGCCATAACCGTTATGTGTTTAAGCTAATTAAAATAACAATAAAACAGCAGTATTTCCACATGAGATCTACCATATATTTTACCTTACGCTGTAAATTCCCCAGTAGTACAGATCTCTGTCTCTCGCTTCCTTTGGCATCCCCAGACAGCGCCAGTGACATGCAAGTCACCGGGGAGGTGCACAAAAAAATGACAGGTGGACATGAAATAGGTGAATAGTCTAATTTCCTTCACAAATCTGCCACCCATAGGGCTTGTCTTACCAGAAAGCTCCGTTAAAAACTTTATTAAAAAAGGAAAAAAATCTCAAGGCCAAAATGAAGGTTTCAAAATCTGTATGATGATGTGGTTTGAAATCTACATGTATTAAAGCAAGAGGAGAAGGAAAGTAATATTTATTGGCTACTGAAATTGTCACTTGACAATTATCTCTGTTTCCAACCTTTCCAAGTACAGGGTTCTTTTTCAATTTCAAAATACTTTGCGGACACACACATTATAATTCTACTTTTAGACTATGCTGAGAAAAGCTACTATTCAGGAATATTTTAAAAATAGCTTTGTATTGGGGCGCCTGGGTGGCACAGTCTATTGAGCATCTGCCTCTTGGCTTCGGCTCAGGTCATGATCTCAGGGTCATGGGATCAAGTCCCACATTGGGCTCTGCACTCAGCATGGAGTCTGCTTGACACTTTCCCTCCCTCTCCTTCTGTGTCTCCATTCCCCCTCCCCGCACTCTCTCTCACAAATACATAAATAAATACAATCTTTAAAAAAAATAGTTTTGTACTGTTTACATTAAAAAGCTGCCTTTTTGACATCTCCACTTGCATGTCTAATATTAAAACTTCCTATGTTCAGAATGACGCTCACTTGAATCCCCAAGCCTTCCATTCAGCCTCTCTATTAATGTTAACTGTTCTAACTACAAAATTATGGTGCCATTTCTTTTTCTTTTCTTTCCTTTCCTTTTTAAGTAGGCTCCACGCCCAGCACGACCCTGAGATGGAGACCTGAGCGGAGATCGAGTCAGACGCTCAGCCAACTGAGCCACCCAGGCACCCCGGTGCCATTCCTCATCTCTCCCTCTCACACCCACAAAATTCCATCAGTGAACCTTGCCAACTCTACCTATTCTGTCAAAATAGGTCCAGGATCCAGGGTCTTTGCACACTACCCCCTTCATCATCTTGCTCCGGGTTCCATCATCTCTTGCCTGGATTATTGCAGTAGCCTAACTGGCCCCCTTGCTTTTGTCCTTCCTCTCATCCAGTCTATTTTCAAGACAGTGGTCTACTAAAACATGAATCTGATCTTGCCACTGCTATGCTCAAACCCTCTGATGATCCCCATCTCCCTCGGAGTAAAAGCAGGGTGCTTTTTCAGAGGCATAAGGATTGGCATGATATGGCACTTCGTTAACACTATCCCCTGCTACCCTCTTGCTCATTCCTCTCCAGCCCCTCTTGGACCACAGTCATGATTGTGATCTGTACTGTTCCTTCCACCAGGGCCTTTACATTTGCTGTTCCCTCCACCTGGAATGCTCTTCCCCCAGATGGCCATATGCTTAACTCCCTTACTTCTTTCAGTGAGACCTTCTAGGGATGCTTTCCTTGGCCACCCCATCTAAAATTTTAACACCCCCCCCTTTTTTACATTTTATATTTCCTTTCTCTCTTTTTTCATCAAATCCTTATCACTTTCCTACAAATTCTTATTTATTTATCTTGGGTATTGTTATTCTCCCACCCACACTAGAGTAGAAGATCCATGAACACAGAGATATCTGTTTTTAGGTTAGTATATTCACTGTGCCTAATGCTGTTTATTTGTTAGTGCTCAATACACAGCTGTTGAATGATTGAGTCTTGAATTAACCTACATGCATTTGAAAAACACTAACACATATATGTTCAAAGTAGACAAAAGGCATGGAGTGGGTACATATGAGTCCGCAGACCCCTCGTAATATTTCCGAGACTCTGCAGGGGTCTGTAGTTCAAAGGCTGGGAGCCCCAAGAGCTCTCGTTTATTCCATACCCTAATCATATGCTGCACATATCATTACTCCCATATCAATATGAAGGCATTGAGGCTCAGAGAAGTGGTAGAGTCAAAATCTAACCTGCTCTGACCTACTCCCAAACCTACACGCCTTCCAAGGTATGATAAAGTAATGTAATTTGCATGATTTATACAAGATCTCCTAGATCTCCGTATTGATGCAGCCCTCTTGTGCAACTGTAATTATCTTGGCAAAGTATTGACTCAAAACAGTGTATCCATCGATAACCATGAGCACATTTGAACTTATGGGAGGTGATATAAATATGTGTTTACATGTCTGAAATGTGGTTTGTTGCATAACAGTGCTATACTCTCCTGTTAGGAACATTAAATGAACATTTATCAAATATAATTTTGATAAGATGAACCCCCAAAACACAGATTTCCTTGAGTAATCATTTTACTGCTAAAGATGTATTACATAGTTTTCATTTGGTGATGGTTTATTAGACAACTCTTCTGGCAAAGGCATTGTGGTAGATATTTGAGAAGACACAAAAATGAATAAAGAACAGAACTTGCGCTTGTAAAGCTTATCATTTCTTCCAAAGAAATATTACGAAAACTTGACCGCTATATGATAGGGCGAAGTTTGCCATTTCATGGATTATTATTCTTACATTGTGTACCTTGCCCAGCATACAGTAGGAACACAAAGACATATTTGATAAAGGAATGACTAATCTGACGTTATTGCTAAACATTTTTTTCTCTATTGGATGTTATCATTCAAGTTGCTTTGTTATAAGACCTGGCAATAAAACATCTCTTTTAACTTTTACTGAGATGGAAGGGTGTGTATTTTAAATGGCTCTAACGATGGTGATGACGAATATAGGGCTAAAACAGCCACGTTTTTATGGCACCCTCCCCCTTGCGGCCGCCATGAGTATCTGGGATAGATCCAGGCAGGAAATTAAGAAGGAACACCTACTCAATTTCTGAGCATCGACTACGAACAGGCTACCTCCCCCACTTTAAACGGAACTAATTTAAAGTTAACATTATCTTCCCATATTTTAAAATGATGAAAACAAGGGTCTGTGCATTCCGATCACGTGCCTGGCTGGAATTCCAATGAGGCTCAGCTGCCTCCCCATCTCTCGTTTCTCATATCACACCACACTTGAGTCAATGGTCCTGGAGACTATGAGTCTGTGGTCTCCCAAGCTGGGGCTCAGCCTTGGGTCTATCCACTACATGCTTGCTAAGCTGACCATTTAAAGAAAACAAGACAGTGAGATGGGTAGTTCCATAACCGTGTCCAAAACAGATTCTCAATGCTCATTCCACATCTGCTAACCTAACGATGATGTTTATCTCATTTTTGCTTTCTAATGACTATCACACACATCCTTGCCCTGTGTCAGCGTGACAAATCCTTCACTGCTGTTTCCATTAATCATTCCATTGGTTGAGTGGCTCAGGCTGTCACACAGTAGACAATTATAGGATTATTTTATGGAAAACAGACACTGAAACATGATAATGAAATTTCAATTATTTTTGCTCTCCTTGTTGACACTTTTTTTTTTTGCAAGATCAGACTAGCTTATTCTTCCTGGATCATTTATTCCTCAATTTAATGATTCTCTGACCACCACCAGCACTTTAAAAGACAACCAGACAATAAATCAAGTGTTCTATTTGCCCAGTTTTCTCTTTTCTGGATATATTTTAAATAGAATCGAAACCTCTATTTACGGGGGAGAATTGAGGTGTGGCTGGCTGATGGATCAGAAATGAACGATATGGCCCCTTAGGACTTACAATTGTAATCCTGTAATTTCATGAACTCTTGCTTCTTTTGTTCTGAGTTCTGTCTATAACAACGACGAGAACAGCAGCCACCACAACTCTCAGCCCTGTGGTCCCTCTGATCTCTTGCTGGTGCTCATCAATGTGGGCAGCAGCTGGCCAACAAAGCTCCTGAAGTCTATGAATTAACACTAACCTTCTACCATCAGATCAGACCCTGGTCTCATAAAAGCTCGGAATAGCATCAAAGCGCTTATAAAAGGAAAGAGGAAAAGTGTGGCCAGAAACGATCTGAACACATATTATTTTAGAATTCAGCAGTGACCCTCAAATGAGGAATTCGGCCAGACAAACTATTTATCTAACACAGTAATTCAAACTAGGTTAGCGATCGACACATCGGGATTTTCGTCTGCCCTTGTTACTTCTTTCTAGTATTTAAAGAAGCGTCCAGCTGCAATTTCCAGCCCCGTCGTTGCATGGTTCGTTTTCCCCACGGTGACCATATTCTGAGCTCACCTCTGACGAGAAGGCCCAGAGATATTAGTGTGTTTGTATATGCTTGCATTTGCCGGGGCTTACAGAAGCAATAAACCTCCAGTTTTCCTCTTACATCACACGGATCTCAGAATTCAGCTCTCAGTCTTTTATTTCCCCCACGAGAGAAAAAGGTCTCCACATCACAGCTGAACAGTGGTTTCGAATCTGTGTCTGCGATCTTTCTGAGTTCTTAAATGATGTTTGGAACAGCCTAATGGAAATCACGTTAGGAGCATATTGTACTTGTAAAAATAGTCTAGAGAATTTGTAATGCTTGGTTAATTATCCAGATGTGTAAAAGCACAATGAACTTGGACTTAAAGAAACTTGTAATTGTGTATTCCGTCTGAAGCTCTCCCTTCTTGCATGTTTCCGCAACATTCACAGTTGACTTACTGCACCCCTGCCACCCGGTTACTTTTAAAGGAGGACAAAAGCTTTCATATCTAAAATCAAGTTTCAATCAGCTCCCCTAGTAGAAAAAAAATCGTGTCAGAGAATAAGACTCTAATGGAAACAATGTCTTCTTGCAGAAATTTCACATATGTTAGTTGTTACTATTGTTTAAACTACTCTACATTTCTCAGCTACGTGTCTTACTAAAGTTTAGTTAAAGACACGCGGCAACATTCATTCTCTGCCTTGCTTTTCTAGGTATACGCTGTATGGTAAAACATGCGGAACCTCTCTTGGGGATAAGGAGCAATGGCGTCTGAAATGAGACACGCATGAACCTGGACACGGAGTGTCACTATCCATGGGCCCTAGTTCCCAAGCTCTGCCTGGAAGAGGAAGAGACGGAGTGGACAACCTCAGGAATGGCATGTCGAGGACGTTCTGGGGTTCTTCTGCGCCCTTTGCTTTGCTCTGTCCTCCTACCCGCAGCCACTCCAACTGGAATGAATGTCTCTGGAGAATTCACTTTGGGGCTGGTAGGGATTTCTTCAGGTCCCCTGAAGGAAACAAGGTGGGCTGCCCTTCTGGAGAGAGTCACACTGGTGCCCTGTCCTCTCGTGCTCCCCGATCACAAGGTTGGTTGAGCCACCCCCACTTACGGGGGTGATCAGAGAGAATAAGGGGATATGCCCTGAAGGGAGTTTTAGACCCACATTGAAAACCCACAGAAACTGGTGAAAAGCCTAAAAGTAATACATGACACAGCAGTCAAGAGAACAGGACTCAGTTAGAGGGACCTTGACTTCATCTAGCCTCGGGGTGGACTCTTACTTCACTCGGCGCCATTGTTCTTTTTGAGTAAAGAGGTGTGTCCTTAAAATGGCCAGCTCAGAGAATTAATGATCGGGGAAAGCTGGAACTTCAGCACTGCGGTAATCTCTACAACTTCCTAGACATTTCCAGACTGTGCGTCATCTAATTTCTGGTCCACACCGCTACAATTAAAAAAAAAAAAAGACTTCTAACGAGAGTATGACCTTATCGAAACATCTATTTTTTTCTTGCAAATGAGCTTAAAAGAAATGCAGAATCTCTAGGAAAAGACATAAGAAAAACATTTTGATCTGTATCTATTAGTCGCATATTTATGCAAAGGTACACGCTGGCTTCCAAATGATATATTATTTTGTATTGAAAAGATGCTTTAAAAAAAGTTCAAAACAGCCAGTATGGAAAACAGTACGGAGGAGCCTCAAAAAATTAAAAACAGAACTACCATATGATCCAGCAATTCTACTTCTGGAAATATATCCAAAGGAAACGAAAACACTATCTTGAAAAGATAGCTGTCCTTCTCCCATTTTCATAGCAGCATTATTTACAATAGCCAAGACGTGGAAACAACCTAAGTGTCCACTGATGGATATGTGAGTAAAGAAGTTGTGGTACAGACATACAACGGAATATTATCCAGCCCTAAAAACCGAGGAAATCCTACCATTTGTGGTAACATGGATGGACCTCGACGGCATCACACTAAGTGAAATAAGTCAGAGAAAGACAAATAGTGTATGATCTTACTTACATGTGGAATCTAAAAAACACACACAAAGAGCAAACAAAAAGAGATCAGACTTGTGGTTACCAGAAGCAGAGGCTGGGGGGAGGGAGACCTGGGGGAAGGTGGTCAGAAGGTACAAACTTCTGGTTCTAAGTCACAAATTCATTTTCAAGTCTAAAAGGAAATACTGGCAGGTCAGATGAACATAACTGAAAATAGACATTTGTCATGAGCTCAAGAGTTAAAGCGGCTTAAATGTCATCTAATAATATTCAGCAAGTTCCAAGCTTTAAGAAATAATTGCATTCCATGGACTTCAAGCCTTTATGTCACTCGAAACTTCCATTTACCCCATAAAACTTTATGATCGAAGCTTAGTCTTTATAATTAAAACTCAGTCTTCGCCAGAAAGACAGCAACATCCAAAAACCGAACTTCTTTTATTTGTATAAGGCTGATAACTCGCAGGAATTCTGCATGAAATATGGAAGGGGTGTTGACTCCCTTCTATAGACAATGCACCTGTTCTCTGGGAGGAGACAGGTCTTGGGAGACGGAGGTTTCAAGGAGAGAGAACCCAGGCTCTAGATAGCACCTATAGAAGCAGGGTTGCAATCCTTAGCCAGTCTCTTGTCTGTAGTCTTTGGGCTCTGGAATCTGGCTGCTTCAATCTCAGTCCTGGCCGAGTGACCTTGGTAAGGCCAACCTAAGTCATCGCAGCTGTATCATGGGGATGACAATAACAGGGCACGTTTCAGAAGGTAGCCATGACATGCAGGAAATAGTGCTTAGCACCATGCCTGCCACACAGTCCACTTTCAGTATTTTCAAATAAGAGCTACAAATAGAACAAGGCAACTATAGACTCTGGAAGGCCCCCTTCTGGCTACCAAATTCAAGCCAGGGCTAAAAGCATAATGGTGTAGGCCTGCAGAGGAGTTCTCTCTCACTCCTGCTTGTACATCAGTGCTGGAAATGCCCCTATTACAACTATCTTTCTATGGCTTGGGCTCTCTTCTCTATTCAAATACAAGCATGCTGGGAGTTAAGTTTAAGGTAGCAGATCCTTTCTAATGGACAGTGTGCTGATAATAAGTCAGAAAGGGGGAGACAAACAGAGCAATCATGATGGAAATGGAGCAGGCCTGGAGAAACAGGACGTGAGCACCAGATAGCCAAGGAAAGAAGGGAAGGCTGAGGGTCGGGGGGTGGGGGAGGGGATAACGGAGTAGAAAGGACGGTCCCCAGGGCGTGGGACACAGCGCGAAGAGAGAAGGGAGATGAAAAGACGCTGGAGAGAAATATCACCAGTATTTTTATTTTATCTAGCAACGACCTTGCACAAAGCTGCTCTATAACATTCAATAAACGCTGTGCTTAGTATCGTATGAAACAAATGACACAAACATGGCTCTCACCTACTGGGAGCCTGCGACCCGGACCCAGTGGACCATGATGATTTCAGTAAAGGTTGTCAGACTCCGTGATCCCAGCAGGGCTGCACGCATGCAGATGAAGATAAAGTATCCTATTAAGCTCACTAATTTTTAAATAGCTTCCAAGCTTTGCCTTTATTCAGCCCTCAAGTTAACCATGGTTGCAAAACTGCTGCTGAGGAGGGCAGGCCCCTTCCTGCTGATCGAGAAGAAATGCCCCGTGTTAACCACACATTCCGCCATTTTGAGGGAGCTCCCCATTCACTGGCGTAGCCACCCGTAGGAGCGGAATCTTTCCTGGGAGTGGACACGAAGCCACATGCTCAGAGAACAATGGGCAGGCCCCCTTCCTCCCACCACCTCGCAGCCTCCCAGTGAGGGCTGTTTTGCTTTAACTTCTAGCTGGGCCCACGTACACTTCAGAGGATTCTAAAGTGTGTCTGCACTTCGAGAACAAGGGCAATCTCACTAATAGTTACTGGCTCGGAAAGGATAACACTTATAAAGAAAGTTAATTATGTGAATTAAATGCAGCTTGTTTCTCTTTTTGAAGTACATTTTTTTCATGCCTTGAGGAGGGTGATTTACAGACACATTTGTCTCTCTTTAGAGAAAATTAATTCCAGTTGGTGTTCTGGGCAGAAGTGGAGAGAAGGGACAGAGACAGGCGGTTCTTCCCCCGGCATCGCACTGCCTGCGAATCCCACAGTATGCCTAGTTGTGGGCTCGCCGTGGTCCACACGGCAGTGGCGGGGAGCCTGGGTCAGTCCCCACACGTTTTGCTACTATCCGGAACTTTAAATATCAACTTCTAAGCTCCATCATCATTTTTTAGACAAAGCAAGCTATTTCTTTTAAAAAGATGATTTCAGGGATGCTTGGATGGCTCAGTTGGTTGAGCGTTTGCCTTCTGCTCAGGTCAGGTCCCGGGAGTCCTGGGATCAAGCCCTGGGGCGGGCTCCCTGCTCAGCAGGAAGTCTGCTTCTCTCTCGCCCTCTGCCCCTCCCCCTGCTCATGCTCTCTATCTCATGTTCTCTCTCTCTCAAATAAATAAATAAAATAAAATAAAATTAATAAAAATCATTTCGAAATAACAGGAGAGACAATGCCACATCCCAAAAACAAGTGAGCAGAACTTTTTAAATCTCTCAGCCCCTGTCCACATGCATTAGGCCATATGCTTTAGAGCTGTAATATATTAATCCAGCTTTTCAGCATGAATGGTAATAATAGTCATCATGTGTTGCGTACTCACCATAGCCATCACTCCATTAAATATTTGAGGAGGATTATCTAATTAAATGCTCAAAACAGTCCTGTGTAGTAGGTATTGTTATTACTTCCAGACTCCCTTGCACCAAAGTCAGCGTGCCAAAGAGTTGCTCCAGACCCTTCGAGCATCACGCTAACCCTCATGCATAGTGCGCAAATGGGAAGGATAGTTAGGTCCTGTACACTTGCATTGAAAAGCAGAAAACCATTCCTGAGTTTACCATTTATTTTTCAAGTACGATTCTACTACTTCAGTGCCATTATTTGGTTGGCCTCCTTAAGAGTGTGTGGATATTGAGAGTTCCGAAGAGAAAGGACTTCCCTTTCTGGAAAAATCTCTTATAACGCCCCCCCCTTTTTGTTTTTGTGGAGAGGAGGGTGGGTATCACATTAAAATTACAATTGTATACGGATGCTTTACGAATACCTCTAGGTAACTATGCTTGAACATCTAGGAAAGTAAAATATCCCTGGAAGTGATCTAATCTAAAAACCAAGCCCTCTGACTGTAAGATGAAAAGCAGAGGCCAAGAGAGGTTAAGGAACTTGCTTGGAATCATCCAGAGAGGCAAAGCCAGCAATGAATCTCAGGTCTTCCGATTATTAACCCAGAACTCCTTCCACTTTTCCTTTCTGCCTCCTAGCCTTAAAACAAAAGACTGGATGGGACAAACTGGACTGGAAAAACATAGCATTCATTCTAATAAAATGATCCATCAAGGCATTATTATTTAGTGCTCTTCCTTCTAGAATGAGAGGTGGCCCCAGATTTAATGTATCCGCGTAGTTCGTATGAAGATGCTCCTGCCTGGCAATAGCATCTTTGTCCCACGTCCTGCCTGCCCTCGTTCACGTCTTCCTTCATCACTTGGAAGGCATAGGTTTCCTTAAAAGTATTCATCCTGGCAGCAAAAAATGTAAAAAGAGAATTGTCCTTTCCCACACATATTCGGAAATTGCATGCATGAAACCACCAAGCAGACATGAAATAGACAAATTTTTTATCCAGAATTTGGCAGCTTTGCTGAAAGCCCACCATCACGGTTAACAACATCACCACGTTATTTGCAAGGCAGGAATTACACAGTAAGCAAATCGCTCTTCTGTTGGAGGTGGAGACTAGGCATTTTCCAGGGTTGTTTCCAAAATGACAGGATTGTCACTTCCTGCCCCTTTGCCCAACCTGCCTCTGAAATGGGCTAAAAGTCAAGGAAGAGCAGGGAATTATTGGTAGAGGCCCTAAATGATCCTGACCAAATAACTGGCTTAAAAAAGACGTAAGTGTGATATGCCAAACTGTCAGAATATCCTTCCAAGTAGAAAGAGAAGAAAGCAGGTGGAAGAGAAGGAAATTCCTAGTTCCATTAACTTGCCATTCCCTTGGAAAAACTGAGACTATTTTTCACCTTGACTCCCTTACAGAAAACATCTGTGCTTTGAGCTTGCCCAGTATCCTTCCAGTCCTTCCTCTGGTATTGCTGGGATCTTCCCTCATCTTTACTCATCTCCCCTCTCAGGCCTTGTGATTCAGAAGGTGAGGGTCCCTCTGTGATCCTCCCCCTCCCAGAGCATCGGAGTGGGTCTCAGATATCATTACCGCCAACCTGTTTGTCCCTCCCATTGACCCCAGTTAATTAGTTCGAGAACAGACATGGGATCCAAATGGATCACATGAGATTCAGGAATATGGATGGAATATATTGGGAAAGAAAAGTTGAGCTGATAGCTATACTTGGAGCTCTGGAATGGGGTGGAGAGGCAAGGGCACTGGTGGAAAAAAATGTAGCTTAGAACGAAACCAGTTACATGCAAAACCAAGTGAATAGATCAAGAAAGAATTAGAGACAAATTCTTGGTGACAATGTTTGAGCACCCAGACCCAGCCATGAATCAACTGATCTCCTATTTTACTCAAGCCATTTTGTACAGGGTTTATGTCACTTACGAGCAAAACAGGCTTGACTAACGCATCCTTCCTCCTAATTCAAAATCCAGTTTAACTGTCACCCCTCTTCTGTTTGGTCTTTCCTGAGGGTCCCACATTGAGAGGTAGCTATGTGCCCTCTCCTTGGGCTATTTGTCTTTATAGCTACTTCTCTAATTGTACTTTTCATTCAGTATTGTATTTCTGGCCAGGCTTTCAGATTCAAAGTAGAGTTAATGTCTTATTAATCACTAAATTTCTAATACTTGTCCAATGCCTCAGACATGGTAGTCACTCAAAACATGTGTGTTGAACTGAATTGAATTGGATCCTAACTATTCTTTCAGTGAATACAGCACCCTCCAACGCGTTCCCTTTATACTTAGAATAAGGTCCACACTCTACCATGGGCCTACACGATCTGCCTGCCTCTCCTATCTCAGATCCTTCCACAGTGGCTCCGTGCTTTTCCATGAGCACACCAAGTCTGTCCCCAACTCAGAGTCTTTGTGTTTGCTATCCCTCTTTCCAAGAAGGCTCTTTTCCAAGATAATTGTAGCTATAGTTCTACTACCTACTACATGGGCTCTGCCCACTTATCTCCATATCAGAGAGCCTTTCTCTGACAATCTTATCCACAATAGCGCCTCCACATTCTGCAATCCTCTCACCTGCTTTATCTTTTTTCATGCCTCTTATCAATGCCTTTTGTATAGTACATTTTTATTTCTTCATTTATCACTGTCTTCACCTCTACAATATACGAAGGCAGGAAATTGTTTTGTTTTGTTCACGATTGTATATACCTAGCACCTAGGGATTCTTGTGTCCTCAAAATAGTGGTTGCTACACATTTTTACACTTGATCTTAGCCAAAAGACCGAGAAGCGATGGTTGCTACACATTTTTAACATAACCTTACATTTAAATGGATGAAAAAAAAAAAGCAAACCCTAAAACTGAAACCAACATATGCAAGTGAAGCTAATTGTATATTAAACTATAACATAATCACCCTAGCGGGGAAAATATAATTAATTCTTAACTTTTAAACATGGTACTTTTAAACCTATAGTGAAATACAGTGTAAAGATAAAAGTAATTATAGCAAAACATATTGAAAGGAACTTGGAGGTTTCCTTGTTGGTTGTGGTTCTGATGGAGTAATTGAAAATCACTGTTCACATATTGTAGGATTCGGCCAAGAGGTAAATACAGTGATACTGTTGGGAAATATGGTCCAAAATGTGGGAGAAGGGGTACACAAACACAGAATGGGGAAAGGAAAAAAGAAACTTGTGATGTTGAATTAAAATTATGGGTATCAGTATGAAGTCATTCTGTTCCCCAATTCTCCTACAGAAAAAGTCAAAAAGAAATGGCATCCCAATAGCAATGGGCACACTTAGTACTTAGATAACGGTTTTTATTTATTTATTTTTATTTTTTTAAAGATTTTATTTATTTATTTGACAGAGAGAGAGCGATCACAAGTAGGCAGAGAGGCAAGGAGAGGGAGAGGGGGAAGCAGGTTCCCTGCTGAGCAGGGAGCCCGATGCGGGGCTCGATCCCAGGATCCTGGGATCATCACCTGAGCCAAAGGCAGAGGCTTTAACCCACTGAGCCACCCAGGCGCCCCAGATCACGGTTTTTAAATATTATCCCCCATTAAAAGGAGCCAGGGTTCCTTGAAGAAATGACTGATTTCAGGGCTAGGGCAGGGAAAGTAGAAGACAATCCTAGAGCACAGATTTGTGCCAAAAAGCAAGGAAATGCTCGAAGACTAACTGGGCCCTGTCAAAAAGACACAAGAACCAGCATGAAGGGGCTCCCTCTGACCAAATATGGAAAATATGAACATCAAAAATAATAATAATGGCAAAAAATTTTAACACATCAAATAGAAATGACAAACCACGAGTCCACAGTGATATTTTAAAAAATAAATAATAGAGAAGAGGAGGGAAAGATCTTCTCTACAGAAGAATACCAGATGATATCTATAGAATGGTAGATCCCCCCAAATCATCATTTTATAACCCCCAGTGGAATAACTGATTCAGACAAGAATCATCAATGAATGCTAAAACTACTGGCTGACAGATATGGGGGGAACAGATTTTCACATGATCTCACATTATTTATTAATTTCAAAAGGAAAAGGGTACCTTTCCAATGGTGAGGTAAGTGATCAAGTTTAACATTGGACCAAGTGATCAAGTTTAGCACGGCCAATAATGAGACAAACAGACATTATGTGCCTCCTGATGTGATACAACAGAAGTACCCAACATCATTGATATAATGTTCTTGCCAAAATGTTTTCACCGAATCTAAGCACTGAGGAAAGAATCAAATTCAGAAAATGGGATATTCCTCAGGGTACCTGGCCTAGACTCTTCAAAATCATCGTCATGAATGACAACAACAAAAAAGGCAGGGGACAGGGGCACCCGGATGGCTCAGTCGGTTAAGCATCTGCCTTCAGCTCAGGTCATGATCTCAGGGTCCTGGGATTGAGCCCCACGTCAGGTTTCCTGCTCAGCAGGGAGCCTGCTTCTCCCTCCGTGCCCTCCCCCCACCCCTGGTGCGCTCTCTCTCTCTCTCAAATAAATAAAATCTTTAGAAAAAGGCAGAGGACTAAGACCTAACAATCCACTGTGATATACAAAACTTTAGGGAGTCCTGGATTTATAATAAAAAATGTTATGGAAAACATTTTGGGACTAAACAGAAAATTGTGAATATGGGCTGAATTAATATTAATATACGTTTGTGTGTTTGTGTGTGTGTGTTTACAGACTGAATGTATGAATCACAACATCATGATGTATTTCAGTCCTGATGTTATTGGAATCACACAAGAAAACGTGACTTCAACTTACCTCCCCAGTGGCATAAAAGTCATTGTCTTTATATTCAGGAAACAACAGGAAAAATTGAATTAACGCACTGCAAAAGAACAACAATAAAAAAAAATCACATGGCATCAGAAGAGCTTAATACTATGCTACCAGATCTAACCCTTTGACAATAGGTTTCTCATCTGAAGTAAGATGCTATTAGGCTGTGAGCTCCAGTAGGCATTATATTCAAAGTGTCATGTATGTGACATTCTAACCTGTGGATGGTTAGGAAATAACTGTGGGCTTACTTCACCCATAAAGGTGAGTCATCACCCGGGGCAGGTTTCTAAATCTCTGGGTTACCAACCTGGACCATCTAGCTGTTGAGGGGACCCTTGAGCAAAGTGATATGGGCTTTCATCTATTATAGCAATTCTTGGAGGATGTTCCACAGACCTTATGACCCCATTAACCTAGGTTTGTGGTGAAGTAATGAGAACCTTACTGGCTTACCAACCTCTTCCTACGGGGGAACCCTGAGCATTTCTAATGCGGTTCCCCAAATTTCAGCATTTTAATAACCCAAGGACAAAAAAGCTGTAAAATGGCCATAGTCTACAAGGAAGTCACCAAATGGCCAGATTTGGAAGTAACGGTACAGTGGCATCTAGGCTTAAAAAGATCACACTCCCTAAAGAACACCAATCTCCACTTCAATGAGTTATACTGAAATAGATTTAAACACACTCAAGGAATGATTTCATAACAAGCAAGAAAAGGGTAGATTATTGAATGACTCTCTACTTGACCAAAATCTTTCAAAGAGGAAACAAAACTTGTGAGACTCAGAAGCTCTACGAGTGTGTTGACCCAGATCACATTGTCTGAGAAGCTAGGCAGTGCCTTTGTTCCAGCTTCCTGCTGAGGGACTAAAAGCCATGAACTATCCAGCAAAGATGAAAGGCAAGGAGGCCCTGAAAACCAGGAGGAGGAGAGAGTTCAAGGGTTACAGGGAGGCAAAACTGGGTCATTACAGTCGCCGCGATCCTGGCTGTACTTAATTTTCAAAGGCTCCATAAATATCCACCATTAAAGACCACTGTAGAGCTGTGGTGTGTTTCTGTATTTATTATTTATAGTAACTAAAGCCTTTGTAACAACTAAATCTGGGAAGCTGCACTCTCTAGCTTCCATGTTTGTGCTAGCAATAAGCTGGCTTTTGCGTGGAGATAAAAATAGGAGTTTATTTTTCACCCTTCCCTCGCCAGCCTTCAGGCTAAAAACTACTTCTCTGTCTCTCTTCCTGCTAGTTGGGATGGCAATAGACAATTTAATATAGTCAATCTCAATTAAGCTTTACGCTTTAGCTTAAAGCTTATTTCTTTGGAGAATCTGTTAAAGTTGTCAAGGTTGCCAGCCTTAGCAAATAGAAATACAGGACGTCCAATTAAACTTGAATTTCAGATCAACAACTAATAATGTGGTGTAACTATGACGCAAATATTGCATGGGACACACTTAGACTAAAAACATTATTCATTATTTATCTGAAAGTAACATTTAACTGGTCATTCTGTATTTCATCTGGCAATCTTAGTTCAAGGAGCTAGCCTCTCGGGTTGCTTCTAGCTCGAAAATGCCAGGATTTTCTAGCTGACGTTTCCAAGGCAAGGCCCCCCTTGAGGAAGTTATAGTTTTAATTTCACAAGAAGATCAGAACAAACATTTGGCTAATCATAGCAAGCCCTTGGTAGGCCTTCCTTAAATGGGAGTGAAGAATGAAAAAGGTAAATTTAGTAAGTTGGATTTACATATGCCATTTGCTTGTTTAACTGTGTTTTACTCCACTGTGTGGAATCCTTATTCCATGGTGAGGGTTTGCTTAAAAGTATAATCTAGAATCCTGCCTACATAAAGTTTCAAATTTTAGAAGCGGAATTGCTAAAATCTATAATACGTAATGTACATGCGTGGGCACGCCACGCATTTTTTCAGGCACAAGAGCTAGAGGTCCCAGGAAGCAGGCCTCTGCCAGATGATTCTATCTGGTGATCTTGCTAGCACTGTGCCAAGGGCCTTGTCTAATAAGTCAGATGTTAGTCAAAGGCCACCTGGTGGCAGAAAGTTACATTAAAGGACAACAGAAGGAAACCGAGCTTACAAAGGATGATGACTAGGAAGAAATTCTTCCTCAGACAAATTTCGTAAGAAGGGAAGTCGGGGGGTTTGGGGCATGGAACGTAGATGGAAATGATAATGCACTAGAGAATCTGGTGGGTTCTAATGGAGTCGGAGGCACAAGAAATATGAGACGTTCAAAAGAACTGAGGTTAAGACAATCTAAACAAAAGTTCCGTACCAACAAAACCTAAGCAAGGGGTAGCTTTAGTCACTAACAGTGCAACTGAAATAAGCGCAGCGACAAGAAGCTTGGCTGTTTTGTTCTCCCATTCATTCTCCCATTCATTCCACACCTAGGATGGCTGGGCCCCGATGTGCTCTGCCCGTGCCACTCATGCAGTGTTCTCATTTAATATATGAAATCCGTGTCATTGTCATTGTTACGAAGCTTTGTTTAGCAATTGATATTATTTCCTATACAAACCAAAAGGTGGAACTGAATGATACTATCATTTCCATCTGCTGCTAAGAAACTAACTTCAGGCATGCCACTCGATGGTAAGCACCAGAATGAGGACTACGGGGCTGGCTGACCACTCTGTCATTGGCACGGGGGACAGTGTCTTACACAGAGCAGGCAATTAATAAACAGTGGCAGAAGGAGAATGGCACCAGATAGGATACTCCAAATCAGTTACTAAATTCAGTATTCTTTAGTCCATTTACTTTTTTTTTTTTTTTTAACCTAAACCAGAGGGGGCATTCTGGCCCAACGGCATGTTCCAAATACCAAAAAAAATCGAATATTTAAACATGTTGTTAGTAAAAAAAAAAAAAAAAAAGCTTTACTTCCAAACACAAAGAAAAGCAGCTTAAGTGTGAATGTCAAATGCCTCTTTAGTAGGAGTCTACTCCTTACAGCCATGGACTATTAATAGTCAAAAGGAATGGGACTTTCAGGGAAACAACAACAACAAAAAAGAAAGATGGTTTTCAAAGCGAGAAAAAGAAGGTCCTCTCTTTAAACCTGTAGTAACCCGTTTATAGGTTTCAAAGCGACCTTCTTATTCCAAACACCCATCTGGAGAGCTGGAGAGAAGAATGTAGTCACAAAGGGAAACAAGTAGTGTAAACTATAAAGGAAACAGCTGAAATCAGTTTTCTGCACTACCCTTGATTAGCTATTTTCCAGTTCTAAGGGCCTGAAGCAAAAAGAACTGAAACAGCTATAAACAATGGATGCTTTGAAATAGGTTCTCTTTACGTGTCATGCAAGAGGAGATGTACCACATGTCAGCAGTAAATATCCATGCAGAGGGTCAACGGGAAGTTGGGACCATCTCTGGCGGAGGGGAACAAGAGACAGAAAAGGAAGGGCAGGGTTGCCTGCTCTGACTTGGAGGGGATTGATGCATTTCTTCCCTACAGAACCTCCGCCCTCTGGGTGTTTGCTAGTTAAACAACTGACCTTGTTTAGATTTAAACCTAAAGAGGGTCTGAGGGGGCGGGGAGGAATTGAGGGGGGGGCGGCGAGAAGTAGGTTTCCTATCTGTAAAATGAGAGCACACAGTCACGGCTCATGGTGCTTGAGTAAACTTGTAAGGACAGCCATCAAGATCATGTCTTTCTAAGGAAACAGGAGGTGCCTGAGCTAGGGGGACAGGAGGGGGAACCCCTATGGAAATCTGGATAATGTGCTCCCAGAACCTCTGTACTTGGAAGCAGAAGTGTGGGGTCCTACTCTTCCCCCCGGAAACTGAAGGGAAGTGTTAAAATAAGAAGACATAGGACAAATGAAAGTGTAGAAAACAGCCGCCATATTGTTTTCTGGGCCGGCAAGGAAGAGAGAGAGAAATATCTCCAGAAGAAAGACCCAGGTCCCCTTTTCCTCTGTCCCCCAGTCATCTGCCTTAGGGAGAAAGAAAAATAAAACGGAAAACTTTTGTCAGAGATCAAAAAACCCTGACTTCTGTTAGATTCACTTTCACTTTAGGGATTGGTTGGGTTTGCTCACCACGCAGAATGAGTGTTTGGTGCAACTGGAGAATAGGGGAGTCGGTTAACTCTTTCTAGCCACTAGGATTCTTTCAGCAAATGATTATAATGCACAAAGTGGGGCCCTAGTGATCTGAAAGAATTCAGGACTTGATCTCTAGTAATAATTTACGGACTGGAAAAATGTGACCGACTAAGAACAGTCACTTACTTAAAAAAAAAAGTACTAAAAATAGCTGTAACGAATGTGAATAAGAAAAAGAAACTATATGCACACTGTTTGACCAGGCTTACAACTTTACGTTTTCCTTCTAATTTTTCCTTCTTTTTAGCAAAAGAATAATTTTGTAAGATGAAGGAAAAAAGTAACAGACTAGCTAGCAAGCTGAGCTTTCAGCCTGGGAGTCATGAAGGAGAAGCAAGTGAGGGGAAACTGCATTTGAAGGCCTCAGAGAGAAAGAAAAGAAACAAGCAAGCATCTAAGAAGATGTTGTTTCCAGGCAAATGCAAAGTTAAAATGCAAGGCGAAAAGCAAGCAAAAATCCTCTCGGGCATCTGGCTGAAAGGTCTGAAAATAATATTTGGTTGAAGAATTCTGCTCTGTTTCTATTGTTTCTTAAAGGCGATTTTTACAAAATTACAATCATGCCTTAGGATTCCAGCCTTCCCTGTCATTTTCTCTGCTGGCCATTTGCACAGTTATCACGGATAAGGTAACAAAGCGGAAAATAGACCGTGGGTGTGCGCGCCTGCACGTGGGTGTGAACTTCTCACGTGAAGGTATTCTTAAAATGTCTTGAAGAATTCGACCACAAGGACCAATCAGTAATACTTACACTATTGGATAAGTTTCCCTATTAAAATAGAAAAATGTTTGGTCTGAAGGTCAAGAGGGAACCAGGACCTTTTACCTGTATAAATTCCGGGCGACATCATCCTCATTGACTGCATACCCCTGGGCGTCGTCGGTAAAACTGAAGCCAGTGCCCACCTGAACGTGAAATGAATGAGCAGGTGTAACAAAGAAGCACAGGCCTTGGAGCCCTCCAGGAGATACCGCACTGGAAGGAAATCAACCTTATTCCAAACACCGAGCCTCTGACCTTGGATTTTTGCCTCTACCCAGTGTGCATTTAGCCACCCTCACAGAAGGATGCTGCATTTCACCTTTTCCCCCTCCCCTCCTCCAAGCCCAAATAAAATCTCAGCATGGGGCGCCTGGGTGGGCCAGTCGGTTGAGCGTCCACCTCTTGGTTTCGGCTCAGGTTGTGATCTCAGGGTCGTGAGATCGAGCCCCGTTGTCAGGCTCTGTGCTTAGTGCAGAGACTGCTTGGGATGTTCTCTCTCCCTCTCCCTCTGCCCCTCCACCACCTCTCTACCCTGCTCTCTTTCTTTCTCTCTCTCTCTTAAAAAAAAAAAATAGTACAAAGCTCTGCCCCGGGGTCAGTGGCTAAGCTGTCCTGATTCCACCATGGGGACCCTGCCAGATGTTGATTTAAGGGGGAGGAATTCACCTTTCCTGGCCTCCATCCCAGTATCAAAAGACCCAAAGTCGTCTCCTCTCTGAAACCCAGAGAGTGCATTGCTCTGTCCTGGCAAGAAGGAACTCTCTGGGCTGGAGATAAAAGATTGTATGTCTGTTTTGTTTTGATTTTCCATTTGCAAGAAATAAGGCCACTAAGCCCCTTCACCTTCAGTCGGTAGGTTTTAAAATAAATATTAGTTTTAAACTAATATTTCCTTATACCTAGAAGTTCCTAGAAAACTAAGCTGTAAAATTAAGAAGAAACTACTGCTGATTTTGTGTCGATAATTTGTATAACGCATGGCACCTCAACCACAACAAAGTATTTTTGTTTTTGTTTTCCCCAAACACACGAGAGAACAGGACATTTCGTTCAACTTATGAAATATAAATATGTAGTTAGTTATAGACTAGGAAAGAGGATGGTTGACAAAACTTGGTGTAGAAGGGGGATAAATGGGTATGTTGGACTCCTTTTTCTCCCTATTTATCTGTTTTGTCTTTGAACCATCTGGGAAGTGAGAGAAATCAGAGAAATTAGGGGGTGAAGACACTCCTGCAGCAGAAGCTCACCCTAAAGTTACTCTCCTATTTTGATGTTTATTGGACTCAACTTCAGAACTTCCCGAGAATTCCACTTTTTGTTCCGAGATGAGGCTCACTGTGCTAAACGAGGGAGACCAGTTTTGACTTTTTAAATCTAGAACTCTGTTAGGAAGATTAGGAATTCTAATACTATATAATGACCCATGATATGGGGAAGCCATAGCATCAGCGGAAAGAAACTAATCCCTTATCCTGGATGGTATAATGTACTGAACAGGACATTTCATAAGATTAAAAATGAGAGAAGTAGGGATGCCTGGGTGGCTCAGTTGGTTAAAGCCTCTGCATTTGGCTCAGGTCATGATCCCAGGGTCCTGGGATCGAGCCCCGCATCGGACTCTCTGCTCAGCAGGGAGCCTGCTTCCCCCCGCCTGCCTCTCTGCCTACTTATAGTCTCTCTCTCTCTCTGTCAAGTTAATAAAAAAAAAAAAAAAAAAGAAAGTTAAAAAAAAAATGAGAGAAGGAGAGAAAGTAGCAAGCAAAATTCCCAAACTCGGATTTAAGAATACATGTTAGAAAAACTAATCCCAAAGGTGTTTTTTAATAGATTAAATTCTATTTTAAAAACAAAAAAATCCTAAATCTCTATTCCCCCCACCCCATTTCTTAAATGTGTTTTATAAAAAGAAAAAAGACAAGAGAGGCCCACATTGACATTTCATAAGGCCATCAAATACTCACTGGATTATCAAGGTAAAGCATGGAAAGTGTGGCGGTCCAAGGAAAGTCTCTGGGACGCACTAGCGAAACAGAAAAGAGGTTTGAGACTGGGTCTTTAACAAGGCATCCCACCTAGGGCCCAGCTTTGCTCAGGAGCCCAACAAGCCCACCTTTCCCCATCCTATCAATGAACTCCCAGTGTCCCTCTGACATTGCTTCCTACTCTCACAGTGGGAAACACACACTAGTACCCTTCCTTTCTACTCTCCTCTTCTTTACTTTTCCTGGACCCGGAGGGTTTCTATATCCTTTTCTAGGATGAAGTTTGGAAACAAGACCCGGTGCAACTGGTTCCAGTGGAAAAACTCATCAACCACCTACAGGATAAACCCATCTGTCTGATCCAATCAACCCTTCTTAACGTCTAATCCTTCTGAATCCTCTTCCTCCTAGCCAATGCCAAAGAGAACAACTCCAACAGAATCGGCAGACATGCTTTTATACCTGAGTCACAGGATGGTTCACCTTCCAAATTCTGACCCAGGGAAAGTAAATGATCTCCTCCACCCCCCAAAAATGAGATTAAACTGGGGTGACAGCCAGATGTGGCTCCTGTACTCCCTCCTCTGGCCCCACCCCCACCCGCAGCATGTTGCTTCCGGGATAGCTGATCACTTATGTGACTGAACCCTACGGTGTTCAGTTTGTGTGAGTAATTAGGGATATAATTCCACCCATTAGTCTCATGCAAAAGAACTCGCCCAAAGAGTAATAGATACCAACTGTTTTCGTAAGCCCTGATTGCTTGAGTCAGCAGCAGACTGCAGGAAAATAGCTTAGAACGTTGCACCCAAATTTCAAGGGAGAAAGCAGCCCAGCCAGGAGGCTCACTCTGGTGGCTCCAAATTCTTGGACAGAGATCACCAGAGAGCTATGCTTTTATCATTTAAAACTATTACGCTATTCCTTGTGGTTCCATGTACCCTTTAAATTTTTTCTGGAGCAGATATAAGGTTCAGGAGAAAACCTCTGCATAGGAAAATAGAGTCCAGGCAATACTTACGGGTCATGTTACTTGTGACAAAATAAGGTCCGTGTTCCACAAAGAGTCCAAACATGGATGAACCTCCAGGCCCGCCTTGCAGCCAGAGGACCACTGGAGCAACCGTGGTGTCTCTCTAAAGGGGACAAAGAAGCCAGTGACCACACAGAGTACTAAGCAAAAGAATAAACTCAGGCAAACTTATCCAGATCCTGCGTCGTTCGCTGCCTCGACTGTATCTCCCAAAGCCTTCCCAGACCCCAGTGACTGCTCTCCCTCACAAGCAAAGTGCTGGTGATCTCTTGCCTTGAATTGGTATTTGCCCCATAATGCCGGTATCTATCTGGCTCAGTTCAGTCTTTTCCTGCCAAGATCCAGGAAACCCACCGAATATAGAAGCTTCACCTTCGTACGCACCTAGAAACCCAGTATACTGCCTAAGGCACGGTTGTATGCTTGTAGCTGTTTCAACTTGCATTTGACCAACATATTTCCATAGAGGTACAGCAAAGAATCTTTCCTCCTCAGTGAGGGTTGGCCCGCTTCACTGGGAGCCCAGATGGCCTGATTTGATTCACCAAGAAGGTGTTCACAAGGACAGCAGTCATTTCCTCCAACACGAGGGAACCGAGAAGAAGTGCACAGGTCCGGAGTGGTTTAGCCAATGCAAATAACTGCAACAAAACCCCAAGCAAGGTACAAATTGATTGAGGAGACAGGAAAGACGTAAGTAAGAAAAGGTCATGGGCAGGGTTGGGATGACGAAAATGAGCTTTTGGCAGTAGAGTCAATACCATCGACCTCCATGATAGAGGGTTCTTTACCTCTTTCTTATTTCTTTATATATTTATTGAGCCCCTCGTACGGGTCAGGCACCATGATGGGGGTAGCTACATAGCAGGGCAGTGAGTGAAACAAACAAACAAACAAAACCCACTTGATCTCTTCCAGCTTACGTTTTCATGGGAAATACAGCTCATAAGTAAGTAAAGGAATAAACCCGATGATTAAAGAGTGTGGAAAGGAAATAAAGGTGATGTTAAGAGAGTGGGTGAGGGGGCGCCTGGGTGGCTCAGTCGGTTGAACATCTGCCTTCAGCTCAGGTCATGATCTCAAGGGTCCTGGGATCGATCCTGCATCGGGCTCCTTGCTCAGCAGAGAGCCTGCTTCCCCTCCTGCCTGCCGCTCCCCCTGCTTGTGCTCTCTTTCTCTCTCTCTCTCTTTCATAAATAAATAAAATCTTAAAAAAAAAAAAGAGTGGGTGAGGGCAGAAAAGAATAGTGCCTCCTTTAAACACAAGTAATCATGGAAGAACTCAGTGAGATCCTGAGCTGAATGAGACCTGAGTTCTAAAACCATCCAGCCATGAGAGGAGCCAGGGAATGACGCCAGGCAGAGGGAAATGGGAGGGGAAAATCCTCACAACAGAAAAGAGCCGGGTGTGAGAGCGGTGAGTGACAGGCCACCTGGCCCTAAGTGAATCCTCCAGAACTATCTGGAAGGAGCTCAAAGTGGCTTTGGAGAGGCTCACAGGTGGCGGTGACAGCGAGTGCTCACTGGGTGTCGTGGCTCATTTGATGTTCAGTCAGCCGCGCTCAGCAAGCAAGGATCTCACTGCTTCGGCTCAGAATGAAATCCTGCAACCCCCTGCTTAGCCCAGTCACACAGACACCAATCGGTGTTTCATTCGAAGGACTGAGTGGCCTGGCTGCATCCGCATGGACGATGTGAGGAGGTGTGGGCAGAGGCAGACTGACTCCAGGGGACGTGATCTGGGACGCCACCGTCAAGAACCTGGAAGAAGAGCTGAGCACAGGGTTCTAGCCGTGAGAACAGATAGGGAGGATTTCTAGCAGCTTCAGAAAGGGGACCAGGGGGCCTTGCAGAAAGAGGGGTGGTGGTAAGAACAGCTAGCTCTAAGCTGGACAAGAGCCTCTCTATGAGGGGGCTACCTTGGGATCCATTCTCCAGCATCAAGGAATTAAAAGAGATAAAATTTATAAAGCCCTTGGAACAATGCCTAATGTCTGAGAAAGGCACAATAAGTGTTAACAATTATTACAATTAAAGAAACAGGTAAAAAAGGTAGTAGCCCAGAGTCAGACTGGGAACTCAGATCGGCAGGGCTCTAACTCTAAGAGTCAGCCCAGTATAATGGGTAAGTGTGTGAGCTCTTTGCCCCAAACTGGATTCAAATCTGGGCTTTACTGTCCACCAGCTGTGTGGCTTTAAGCAAGTTGCATAAGCTCTCTGAACCTCAGTTTCCTCATCTGTAAAATAGGGGTCAATGACAGTACTTATGGAAAAAAATAATAATAGTACTTATGCTGTTTGGTTGATGGGATTTAATTTAAATCCTCAAAAGTGTAGTGAGTGGCATAGAGTACGTGTTCTGCACACGTTAGCTATTTCTGTAATAAAGAAACACTACGAATTTATAGATGGTTTTAATGTAAACAATCTACAGATGAGAGAAGAGGAAAAGTGGGTCATTGGGTGTTTCTCCTTGCTCCTTTGGCTGATATCTTCCCTGGTTTGTTGTTCACTAGTTAGTCCCCTTGCCGCAAGGGTTAAAAATGTCCATACAGAATGCAAGAGAACGAGGGACTTGTCCTTTATGTCGAAGCAGGAAATATTAAAATCAAAGGCAGCCTTCCAAGGCTGCTTTGGGGAGGCAGGGTGAGCCCTGGACTGGTACCCACACAGATTCTGGTTCTACTTGGCTGCAGAATAGCTGTGTGATCCCGGCCCTCTGACCTTCCAGCCCAGTTTCCTTACCCATCAAATGGCAACAAGGCCCATCTCACAGGCCTGAGGAAATGTATCATGAAATGATACTGCAGACTCTGCCGGACCGAATAAATGGAACCAGCTCCGCCCTAATGGCCCGACCCTAATTGTGGGTGCTTTGTTTGAATCGGTGATTTTTAGCTCCCATCAGACCCTCCAACTGGCTCTTCAATACCACTCATTAGGACCGCCTTCCACTTGTATCCTTGCAGCAGGGGAGTGTATTAGAGGTGGAGAAGCAACGGATCTCAACAGGAGCAGTTCCGGCCTCCCCAGGGAGGTAGCGCCCATACCAATGGACGCCCAGCCTCCACTTCCTTCCCAATGTGTACAGGAGCTTCTAGAAGCTATGATGTGCTACCTGTGAGCCAGTGGTTCTCAATCCTGGCCAGCCATTAAAATAGCTTCTTAAAAAAACTGCTGCCTAGGCCCAAATCCTTGCAATTCCAAATCACCTGGTCTGGGGTGAGGCAGGCATGGGTGTTTTTTTTAAAGCCCCCCCCCCCCCCCCCCCCCCGGTGGTTCTGATGTGGAAGCAGGGCTGAGAATCTGTGAGGGCGAAGGAAGTTTGTCTTCTCAGGTGCCCGGGCCCTCTGGTCTCTGCCCTCTCCTCCCCTCGGCTTTTCACGTCCCTTCCTGTGACCGGGCACGACGATGGGACCTCTGGGCTCTCAGAGAAACAGACTGACCCTGAGAGGCCACACTACAAAGTGAAGTCAAACACGTCGGTGCCAAACATCTTTATTCTGTAACTTTGAAGTACCAGACACTGCATTCTTGGAATGCTTCAATAATAAGCCATCGGCACACACACCTTCAGCCTCAGCTGACCTTGCTCCTCAAATGTACTTTCCTGAAGGAGGTGAATGAGCTCAACAACCTTTGAGGAAGCCCGTTTTTCAAGAAAAGCCATGCACACGTCTTTCTACTTTGATATGCCAACTAACCTGTGACCTAATACTGCCCTTATCTGGAATGAAATGCAAAAGTCAGAGGCTGGAAAATATAGGTTTACATATTCAGTGCTATAATCCCAAGAGTTTGTTTTATCACAGCACGGAGACGTTTGTAATATGATAGGACATCCTGATGTCATACATATAATAATAATTACATCAATAGTAATGGCATAAAGCTATTATGTGCTAATTCACAGGGTGATCTATTTAGCTCTTAATTGTAAGAACGCGGCCCTCTCTTACTCTCCATCCCCAACTTAGGAAAGAATAAAAGTAAATGAAGACATCCTGAACAAAACCACATTGCAAAACTTAAGCTCAAATGAAGTAAGAAACAATTGCTTGAATTCATTTACAGATTTACAAAGGCCAGGGTTTTCAAAGTATTTCGTATTTTGAAGCTGTAATTCAAAAGTGTATGGAACAAGAGGAAAAGGGCATTTATTTTTGTCAAAAGTTTTAGAAATTTTCCTTAAACTTATTATGTTGTAAAGAAAGCACTTATTCTTAACTAATAGTTTTTTAAAGGAGGTATTAAAAAAAAATCCCTGTTACCCCACTGATCATGGTCCCTAGAAATGATCATGGAGATGTTTAATCTTCCAGATTTTTCTCTAAGCCCCCCAACACATACATATATAAATATTTTGTAGATGTCATATATGCCATGTGTGTAAATACCTTTTTTTCTTCCTGAAAATAGGACCAGGCCATATGTAATATCCTATATTTGCTGTAGTCACTTACCATGTTATGAAAATCTTTGCATAACAGTACATATGATCATTTAACAAAACAGTGCAGCATTCTGAATTTACCACAGGTATTAACACATTTAACATACAACACTGACAGGCACTGTTCTGAGGCTGGGAATGCCGACCAGCTTCTAGTCACAGACAGGTAGGATACTTAATGGTGAAGAGCATGGATTTGGGCACCAGACCGCCAAGGTTTGAATTCCAACTACCTTAATTTACAGCTGTGTGTCCTTGGGAAAGTTGCTTAACTTCTCTGTGTCCTCTGTTTGAAAATAATAATGCCTATGTTATATGACTGTGGTACAGATTCAAAGAGTTAATATATGCACAGCACTTAGAACAGTGCCTGGTACATCTATTTAAATGTTAGCTCTGATTACTTCTCTGGTGAGGTTGGAAGATGGGTAATAAATAAGTAATTAAGTAAGTGGGTGATGTGAGAGAGCAAGGGAAAGCCATTAGATTGAACACTTAAAGAAGGCGTCTGGTGAGGCGTCTGGTGAGGGGCTAACATTTGAGCTAAGACCCGAAAGATGAGTAATCCCCTACTGATAGGCATTTATACATTTAATTAAAAGGAAAACAAAATCTCTGTTAATGACCTAGAGGTCCGAGCTGTGTAGTGGGACCTGGGGATGAGGAAGGGACAAAGAAATTCTATAAGAGAAAGGACACAAGGAGTCATAAATATTCAAGTGAGAATTCTCTCTACCAACAGAAGAGTGTGGGCATACAGGTCCCACAAACCTGCACCTTTTGTTGCTGAGCAAGAAACCAGGGCTTTGCCTCAGAAGCCCTTGAAATTCTTCTGGTGACCCCTGGTGGCCAATTCATGAACTTGGCCACTCCTTCCTCAGGGTTTGTTCCAGAAAGAAAAGCCCAAAAGGAAGCAGGTTATTGATTTAGTTTTTCAGAATCCCTACAGCCGGAAGTTTCACAATGTCTCACATTAGTGCGTTCCAATTTTTATTCATAATGATGGTGAACATATCTACCCTATGTCTTAATCGATTGTCAGTCTGAATAAGTGAAACTCACTCATTTGGTTTGACATTCTGTACATAAAAGGAGTCTTAGAAACACCCAGTTTTGGGAGCCTGGGTGGCTCAGTCGTTAAGTGTCTGCCTTTGGCTCAGGTCAGAATCCTAGGGTCCTGGGATCGAGCCCCACATCAGGCTCCCTGCTCAGTGGGGAGTCTGCTTCTCCCTCCCCCACTCCCCCTGCTTATATTCCCTCTCACACTGTCTCTCTCTCTGTCAAATAAATAAATAAAATCTTTAAAACAAAAAGAAAAGAAAGAAAGAAACATCCAGTTTCTTCTTTTCTCCTTGCTTCTGAGTGAGCACAAAGGAACCTATGTGAATACTAATGAAAGCAAACCTTCCTGCCCTATTGCTCCCCATGTGGACATGCCCTCCATGGATGGTGTCCCCTCGTGCTGGGTCCTCCTTTTCACCCTGCTCCTCATCAAACCATACCTAACTTCGGTTCTGTCCTCCCAAGCCGTCTTCTGTATTTCCTGGTTGAGATAACCTTCTACTCAAGCTTTACACATATCACTGAAAGCAGTGAGTCCATGGCAGTGGCACTGAAGGCTTGCCAAGTCTGGTACTCTGCAGTAACTTGATTGCATTTTATACAGAGGACGTCTCGGAGTGACCCTAGGGAATCTTAGGTATCTCAGCAAGTATTAGAACAACACTGCCTGCCAATGCCCAGGGCCAGGTACATATTCTAGCCACCCCCTCCCTCCCACCCACCCCATACTTTGTAAGAGAAAACAGCAACTAAACCACTAACAGACCCAAATCAATGGGAGTGCTTAAGATGAGAAGTGCAATTAGTAAGTTATTTAAAGCTCCCTTCACACTTCTATATGCAGAGGCTGATCATCTGCTTGGTTTAAGTAATGTGTTCTGTCCTAATTGAAGTCATTAGTACCCCAAGTAAATGTCTTGAAATTCCCCCAAGTGGGTCTGAATGGACTCCCATTTTGCCACACAGATCCCAGGTCAGCTGATACTTCAGCTGCTACACTAATGGTTTAATCAAGGCAGGGTTTTGTTATTTAAAGCAATTGGTTTTGTGACTAGAATTGTTAACTAGCTAACTAGTAACATTTAAGTTCTACACACACACTCCCAATACACACACACAATTTGCTTAAGACATTATGTGCTTTTTGAGTTTTACTTACAGCGGTTGGTGTTGACTTCTTGCTAAATCTTCCTTTACTATGATTGTTGCCACTGCACCATCCCATGGAAAATGAACTTTCTCAAACATTCTTTCTGTTTTGAGGCCTCCTTACATCACTACCAAGCTCGCACTGACCCTCCTTGAGCTTTGAGTCATCTCATTGGTCTGAGCCAACTGACACTCCACCAGAATCTTCTCTACCTTTCTCCTTCCTAACCTTTGTACTTGGCTCTCATTCCTTCATGAGGTAGTTACAGCTTCTCTGTTGGTGTTTCCTGCCAGAAAGCTGGGATTTAGAATGAAGGGTGGTATCAGGTGGTTATTAGAGAAAGGCCTGACTTTCCCATTCTCGACGCAAACAAAAAAATGGCTGAAGAAGTCACTTTCTTCTCCATGTGAAATTAGGCACATAAAGGTTTCTGCAGTTCGAATACTTCTATGGATGGAATGATCTATAATTTATCATTTTTAGCTACGTTCTTCTTGTTTTGTCTCACCTACCTTCTATGCTTCTGGATCTCTGATGCCATAAGTACAATAATAGCAAAGAGAAGATAATCAGTGCAAGTCTGAAGACAAATGTCTATGACCTCCAAATCTTTGCTGTATGACTAATGGTTCTGCAGCCTTCTGTGATATTTTAAGAGATCTGTGCAGTCCACAACCTTCTCTAAGAACTGACTCTCTATTTACCAACAAAAAAGGCCCACTAGCCATGTTTTTATCACATGAAACTGCACTCTCAGCTTTAGCTGGTTGGACCAAGAAAGAACACCTGCCCCAAAGTGGGCCAGTCACATCTGCCCCTAGCAGAAGAGCTATTTGATGCCTGTTGATTGCAAGGTTCAAGAACAGGTAAAGGTGGAAACTGTAGGGTAGCCATCTTCCGCCAGATACCTGGAGAAACGAAGCACATTGATCCGCCAAGAGAGCAGAATGAAGCACAGGCGAGTGATCCTGTGGTCTTGGACAGAATAAGGCTGAGACAGAAAGACTGGCTGCCCCGGCTCCTGATGCCTTTCCAGTGGACCCTACTTTCTGCCCTCGGTGTTTCTGAGCAGGAAAGAAGGATTTAGAATGGCTTGGCTAGGCGTGCCTGGGTGGCTTGGTTGGTTAAGCGTCTGGCTCTTGATTTCAGCTTAAGTCATGATCTCGGGGTCATGAGATCAAGCCCATGCCCTGCACGGAGCTTGCTTGAGATTCTCTCTCTCCCCCTCCTCTGCCCCCACCCCCTACCATGCACACATACTCACTCTCTCTCTCTAAAAAAATAATTAATTAATTAATTAAAATAAAGAATGGGTTGGCTATATTAATTAGGGCCCAATCAGAAGACAGAAGCCACATAGTAATTTTAATTTTTAAACTTTCCCATCTTTAAATTACTGTTATTTTTTTACATGAAAACATTGACCTTTAATTGCATTACAAGTTCCAGTGTGTGCTCTGGTCCCTATCCATCATGGGTGTCACATCCACTCACGGCTGGGCAAAAGTGGGGATGTAATGCCAGAGGCGGCTTAGGGAACTTAGGGAAGCGGCTCACTGGAAACTAGGGGATTTATTGGGATGTATGGCGTCCATGTGGAGGGAGCTGCAGCCAGGTGGTCACTGGGACAGAGCCAGGACTGTAAGCTTGCTGAGGCTCTTCGTGGTCTGGGAGCCCAGCCAGGGCAGGGCACTCCTGCATGTCCCCCCACACGCACTGCTGACAGACCGGACAGCAGGGCCAAGAGAAAGCACAACGCAGGACAAGGGAACAGGAAGAGAAGCCAACGTCCTCCTGCGATGTCCCTCCAGCACCCTCTACTGACAGAGCTTAATATGCTTGCTCCGCAGGAAAACTGTCTATAGCTCAGTTACCTTGGAGCAAGTAAAAGGATAGAATTTGGAGCTAGTTCTAGTGGTCAGAAGATGTCATGGTCGCAGCCCAGAAGTACGCGGAAGAGGCTCTAGCAGTTATTTAATGCTGTATAGCATGTGGCTTAAGACAACAGGAATCAATTATTCTCTCGTGCTTTCTGTGGGTCAGGAATCTGGGGATGTCTGGCTGCACAGTTCTGGCTCAGGGTATCTCATGAAATTACAGGTAAGATATCAGCCCGGACTGCAGTCCTCTGACCTGGGCTGGATGGCCATCGTCCAACGTTGGTGCTGACTAGTGGGTGAGGCCTCCCTTTCTCTCCATACAGGTTTACCTACACGGTGGCTTTAGTGTCCTCCCAATGGCCTCTGGCTTCCCTCGGGGTGAGTGATCCAAGAGATCAAGGCAGAAGTAGCACTGCTCTTTAGAGTAGCCTTGGAAGTCACCCGCCATCACTTCTTCTGCAGTGCATTGCTCACAAAGGCCAGCCTTGATTCAATATGGCAGGGGACAACACAGGAGCCCCGCAAGAAACAAAGGTCACTCTTGGGAGTCTGGCTACCTCACCCTATCCCAGCCTTGCTGACTCCTCAATATGATATTGATCTTCCTCAGTCACCAGATATTCAGAATCCAGGAATCCTAGCCACTCCCCTTGGCCCGAGGAGCAAGATAGGGCCCTTAGTAGAGGGGCATAGGCCTAACTCTCAATGTCTCTGGTTTGGATTCCATAATATTTGAGGCAAACTATCCAACGAATCATCTATATTCCCATATCTACAAGACAAATCCAAATACAGGGTATCTTTCTCCAGTGGGAAGAATTCTAATTATAAAAATAATAATCTCTATACCTTTTTATATTCTTAAATTTGGAAAACCCCAGTTTTGCTTTGTAATTTCTTTACCCAGGAGCGATTAATCCACACTCTTCGCCGGCATTCAGTGACTTCCGATTTGGAATGGCCTCCTGTTTTCTGCCTTCTTTAATCTCCCACATCATGACTGATTTAGTTCTGTACAGTATTTGTATTAATAACAGGAAAACTAATAATGATAAACATGATGATAATGAAATAACAGCAACAGAAATTCTACTTACTACATGTCAGGCACCAATCTGAGGCTTTCCCACATTCTCTCATTTGTCTCAAAACTGATGTCAGGTAGGTACCCGGAGCCTCACATTTGGCACATGCCAGCCAAGGTTTTAGGCCAGCTTGACTAACTCAAGAGCTATCATATTAATGACTGCAGTCTAGCACCTTCCATGGCCAGTTTTCTCAGAATCAACACACAATGATCAAGAGCAAAGATTTCTCCATCAGAGGCCTAGTTTTAAATTCGAGTTCTGCCAATTTCTAGTTGGGCCATTTGGGGCTAATTATTTAATCTCTGTAATCCTCTTCATCTATTAAAAAAGGATAATAATTCCTTCTTCATGTGGTTATTTTAAGGATTAAATAAGAAAATGCACAGTGCTTAGCACATGGTCAATGTTCAATTAACAACGGTCATTAAAATTATGACATTTTTATTGGCTTCATTATACTTTTTCTCCCATGAAATAAAATGTCTATTATTTCTCTTGCACATTGCGTCCCCACTGCACACCAATTTCGGCTCTAGAATCCATTACCACTGATTTGTATACAATAACACAGGAGTCTTGCAGAAATAACAGGAAGACAGAACTAATTTGAGAAATAGTATCCCCCTAAAATCCTCAGAGGATATTACAAGGTGGCATCCTTCTTGGATCTCTTCTTTTCTCTACCTTCAATTTTTGTCAAGGGTCATTTCTCTCCTGATGATAATATCAGCTGCTTCCCTGTGACAGGAAATGAGCTAATCTTTCTGCCAAATGAAAGGAACTCTTCCCCCGTCTGGGTGATCACCGCTTCTCCTTCTCATTTGCTTTCTCTTCTTCCCCTGGACTGGCCTGTTTCATAATTTACAGTGCTGGGCTTGGCAAGAATGGTTGCTCTGGGGCCCCGGATGCGAGTGCTGCCTGTGGGCTCCCCGGGTAAGGAGGGCTCAGAACCATCTCTCCTGGCTGCCCCATACTGACATTTGTCAGGGGACCATCTTTTCATCCTGCCTGTTTCTCCCCTGCCTGTCACTTCCAATAGAACAGGCTGTGCTCGAGCATCTTCTTTCCTGTCATGGTGGCCTCCAGTTTATGTCTTCGGGGATCATCTTAGAACGTGCGTCGGGCTATAGTCCTGGGCCCCAAAGAGCATGATCTGGCCAGGGGATCCACTTAATTAAGGGGGGACCCCAACAGCCCAGTCACTGTTTAATGCAGTGAGAGTTTGGATGTCAGTCTGGCAACCAGAAGAGGGAACAGAATCTAAGCCCATTTCCCTGACCGGCTTTCCAGTCCCGCTGCACCACCCATGTTCTAGAGAAAACTGTACCCCTGCTCAGAGGCAAGGGAAAAAATGACTTGAGTCTTTGCTTTGTTTTCATTTGACCACTTCCCTCACCATTAATTCCTGTTTTCACAAATCTGGGTTATTACTATTGGAGATTCAACATGCAGAAGACAATGGGGAACTCCCTGGTATCAGAAACAGCCACCAAAGCAGAAGAGGAAGTAGGAAATGGGGTTTCTCGGGGCTAAGGGAGACAGAGAGCTCAGGGGAGATGGAGCCCCAGCAGGACTTAGAGGAACACCGAGCAGGATGAGGAAAGCTGACCCCACAGGCCACACTCCCCGCGTCAGGCCCACATTCCAGCCCTCAGGTGGATGCCTGGGACAACACACCACCCTCATTTGTACCAGTTTAGCTGCGAGAGGAGTTTCTTTCTGGATAAAGGGGTGTGGGTCACTTTGGGTCCAGAAGCACTACAAACAGGACGGTGGCCTGTAGGCTGGAATCATGGCCTCTAAGGTATGGTCCACCTGGTAATTCTACACCTTGTTGGCCTCTCCCACTTTACAAGTCAGAGTCTCTGGGCTTATTTTCTGGGGCAAATTTGGAAATAGTTCTTAAATATAATAAACTGTGAGAATCACTGAGGGAGAACGTACTAAGAATCGCAAATCTAGACAAATTTTTCAAGTATCCACTTGGCACAGAATCAGGGTCCCCCCAAAGGTGTCCACGTTCAGATCCCCAGATTCTGTGAATAGGTTAAGCCACATGGTGACTGGGAATTAAGGTAGCTGATAGGATTTGGGGTTGCTAGTCAACTGACCTTACAATATGGAGATTAACCTAGGTTATCCAGTGGGCCCAAAGCAATCACAAGGGTCCTTAAACATAAAAGAGGGCAGCAGAAAACAAGAGCCAGAGAAGGTCATGTGACCATGTGGTCGGCCAGGGTGACGCAATGTGAGGAGTCAGCCTGCTTGCAGATGCAGGGTGTGAAGACGGAGGAAGAAGCCATGAAGCGAGGAGTGCAAGCAGCCTCTAGAAAATGCAAAAGGCAAGGAAACATCTTCCCCAAGAGCCTCCAGAAGGACCACAGATCTGCCGACACCTTAATTTGAGCTCAGTGAGGCCTATGTCAGACTTCTGACCTGCAGAACTGTGAAATAAATTTGCGTTGTTTAAACCACCAAGTTTGTGGTAAATTGTACAGCAGCAATAGAGAACTAATACAAAGGAGTTCGTGACAAATGCCTATATTCAATGATATGATAGTAAAAGGTGTGACATCAAAAATGCACATGCATAGTGTGGTTTCTGAAAGGCATAAAGTTAAGAGTTTCCAAGAACACACACATGAAAAATTTCTACTTGTTAGAATGTGCTCATATTGCTAGGCTTAATTTATATCAATTCTGTTTAAGACAGTTGTACTGGATATTTGGATGTTTCCCTCACTGCTTCTGAAGATCGTTCTCTCTTCCGCTCTGTGCCCTGGTAGACCAAGCTCCAAGGACTGGACTCCCTCCCTCTCTGGTTCCCAGTTGGGTTCCACCAGTGGGAGGCAGCAGCAGGAGTCTGGAGGGCACTTGTACCTACACAACCCTGAGCGTGAGTTCTCTCCTTTAATTTTGTGCTCTAAGCACCTCACTTGCACACTCAACAGTAACGCCAAGGAAGAAATAAACTCTGTAGGGCCCAGGAAAGTCTTCCCAGAGTAGGTGACAGCCTGAAGACTACTATGAGGCCAACCAAAAAGCATCTGGAATTCCTCACCAATTCTTACATGCTTCCTCCCATCCACAACTACGTGGTCAACTGTGGCAGAGGCCATGGTTGAGAAAGCAGAAATGAGAAGTCAAGAAAATACAACCCAATCATACCAATAAAAGCAATTTAATTTGAAAAGCACACTAGAATAAACAATTTTATATATGCAACACTGCTATATGCAAATCACATGCAAATATAAACACTACCCTCCCTAGGGATAGGTTTTTCTATGTTTTCTCTGGTTTCTAAACCAAATCCAATTTGGAAAATAAAAATAGAAAATTATCCTGTGGTAGGATAAAATTTATTTATGCATCTCAGCACCTCTACCAATATTCACAACCCCCTCTCCCTCCCCAAACAGTACCCGTTAGCCTAAAGTGATATGTTCGTGCTGAAGAATTGTGTGACATCACCATACTTAGTGTATGCAAGATTGGTGAAGTACAAGAACATAACCATATGTGTGTGTATATGGTGAGTCATCTGTCTTCTAGAACGCCATCCTAGATCAGCAGTCCTCCCCACCTGTCCCCGCAAAGGCTCCCAGAATAAGTTCAGTTTTCTCTCTTCTGTGTCCCCACAGAGCACTTCTCAGCAGGTACTGGATGCATGAAGGGGCGAGTACAAAAGTAAGAACTGGTACTGCAAAGTCTGTGGATGGAGCAGCCATGGAAATCCACCATCAGTTAACCTTGGACATGCATCACCTGTGCATTTTGGGTATCTCCCTGTTCCTTATCATCCATTGGCTCCCGACCGCCCATCCTCACCCAAGGTATTTTTAGAACACAACGACAACAGAATGATTTAAGAAGACTGGGGCAGGAAGAAGGTGGTAATGTGACTGTTCTGCACAAGGCTGCAAGGAATTTAAAAGTTGGACCTTCCCTGCAAACATTTGTTTCCTGCACATAAACAGGAACACCACACAGAGTCACTGGCACTTATTTTTAGAAAAAAAAATATAAAAGATGCAAAAAAAAAAAAAAATTAAAAAGTACGTTGTTTGTAGGCTAACTTGTGTGCCCTGGGGCAGCATCCCCAGCCCCTGGGGGTGAGCCTCCTGTGAAGGCTCTCTCGCAGGCCTACCTGAGCCGGGAAGAACCAGAAGAAAAGGTTGCTGTTGTAGGTCTTATTCACGGTGAAGTAGCCAGCATAACTCTTCAGATTCGATCCTGGGAAAGGAGGGACCAAACTCTTTCTTTTTCCTAGTGGGAGAAAAAAATTCACCCAAGGATTAGAGAAATAATACAGTGTTAGCCAGTTCCGTCTCGGCCCGTCTTCTCCCTCCCGGGGGCCAGGTCTGGGATGGAGTGAAGAGAAAGGCAACCAGGGGACTGGCACAAAGCTACTTATTGTAGCAAATTCCAGCCCGCCCTGGTCCATTCCACATATTTGACATTCACAACTTAGCCAAGGACAACTGACATTTTTAACCTTTTTTTTTTTTTTGGTCCCCAAATATAGTTTATGAGCTATAATAAGATTTTTTTATATATGTATTTTTAAGCTCCACTCTAAAAAGTAAATCACGGTATTCACATTTGGGCCACTAGAAAGGCCAGGGCAGAAGTCACCCAATCTCCAAACATGAGGCAGTTGAAAGAGAAACAATATAGCTAAGTAGCTCAGCCTCCGGAAGGCCTGTATTCTCCACACTCTCCTTATCATGAAAGCAAAAGGCCTGCCACTTCCATTAAGGGAAATGGGCTGACGCATGTGGGCAGCGGGGAAGGCTGGGGAAGGTAGGGTGGGGCAGCCAGTGAGACTAGGGGTGACCTCGTGGCTACTCAGAGGAAGCCAAATAGGACAACACAATAGTTGTAGAGGGCAGAGGTTGTGGCTTTTTTATGGCACCAAAGGGACAGGGACAGGGAGGGGGAAAGAGGGACTGCTCAGATAGCTTGAGGACACCCAGTAGTATATAAAACTAAGAGGAAAAAACACTTTTTTTTTTAAGATTTTATTTGTTGGAGAGAGAGAGAGAGCTCGCGTGTGAGTGAGGGGAAGAGCAGAGGGAAAGGAACAAGCAGACTCCGTGCTGAGCACAGGGCCCCACAGATGCAGGGCACAATCTCAGGACCCTGATATCAGGACCTGAGCTGAAACCAAGAGTCAGATGCTCAACCTCCCAAGCCACCCAGGCACCCTTAAAAGAGCTAACACTTTAAAGGCAACAGTACTGAAGGCTTTACGTTATGGTGTAGGTATAATTATTGTCCCCACTTTACAGATGAACAGAAGCTCAGAGAGGGTAAGTAACTTGCCCAAGGTCACACAGCTAGTAAAGGAGAGCTGGGAAGCAAACCTAGCAGTCAGGCTTCAGAGTCTGCTCCTTCTCCCACCCTGCTATGCTGCTTCTTGACCACAGAGTTAGTGAGAAAGTATGGGTGGCAGGGAGCGGAAGCAGGAACAGGGATTAGGAATAGAATGGAGAAGAAACAAGAAAGCAATGGCAGGGTGTAGGGGGAACTGAAAGAGGGGTCTGGGTGAAGAGAGCTTCCTTAGTGGTGACAAAGCAAGTGTCCCCAGGAAAAATTTATGATTCCAGAAAAGCTATTTATATCTGACACATATTAAGGTTAGCAGAGAGAAAAGGTCAGGAAGCTTGGTCCTGATTCGCCCATGCCACCAACTAAAGACACCTTTGGTGGGGTGCTGGAGCCCACAGGCTCTGGAGTGCTGACTGTTAGCATCCCTTCCCAACTTGGCTTTCAGCAACATCACTGCTAGCATGCAATGAACCATGGTAAGAATGTTTATACTCTGGGATGGGTGCTGCAAATCAGGGCCTCGGATTCCGGGATGGGTGCTGCAAATCAGGGCCCCGGCCCCCAGAGCTGCTTGTGAAACGTACCAGCACATCATGGCATGGGGGCTGCAAGTTCCTCTTTTAAAAAATGAATCTGCCTCCTCAAAGGGAAACTCTCTAGACAGCACTGTTCCCTTTCCTTCGTACTTTGCTGATCCTCGTGCTGCTACTATCCCTGTGGTCCTTTGGGCAGTCATTTCACCTGTCTGTGCTTCAGTTTCTCATCTATGGAAGGTGGACGACCTCATGGGTGAATGAGAATAGGAGTCCATACATGCACAACCGTTAGGAAAGAAGCTGGCTCATAGGGTGCATAGCTACTGAAATGAAATGCACCTGCTCATTAGGAACAAGGAGCACCTGGGAGCAGAGGAGATGGTGGGACAAAGGCAGGGTTTCAACGGCAGTTTCCAGCCTGCTAAGCTAGCAGAACAGGAAGAACAGGGGTTTCTGAATCGGGCAGACCTAGGTCTGCAATTCTGACCAGGCTCCCTGACGAGCTGCTTTATCTCTCTGAGTCTCTCTTTCCTCTTGGGCAAAATGTGGATACTGATTTCCTCCCCCATCCCTACCCTGGGCTTTCTGCAAGGATCAAATGAAGAAAGCTGCACATCAAATGAGGGCACAGGCAAGGGAAGAGAAGATTATCACTAGCCCATGGGCCACCCCACCTGCAGTCTGGAAGGCTGCTTTTTTCTGGCTTAGTCTGGTTCCTCTAGGGAAGACTGTATAACTCAATCCAGCTTCTCTAGCTCTTCCCAAGCTCTTCCCAAAGAGACCTAGCCTTCTCTGCCAGAAAAAGGCAAAGAAAAAAGGAAGGGAGAGGAGCATTTTAAGAAAAGGAAAAGGGAAATGGCTGGGGAACGTGGTATGTCCCAGCCCTCCTCCCAGCCTACACCCTTTCCCCCAGCAGCCTTGCTTCCCTCCACCCTTCTTTGCTTCCGCTCTCAATTAGACCAAAGAAGGATCACCCTCCAGGGCTGAGAAGACTTTCAAAACTTTTTTTCTTTTTTCTTTTCTTCTTCTTCTTTTTTTTTTTTGCCATTTAAAAATTGAGATATAATGGACGTGTAACATTATATTAGTTTCAGATGTACAACCTAACCATTCGATATTTGTATATATTGTGACGTGATCACCACAATGTCTAGTAAACACCCCTCACCATACACAGTTACATTTTTTTCTTATAATGAGAACTTTTAAGATCTATTCTCTTAGCAGCTTTCAAATATGCAATATGGTATTGTTAACTCTAGTCACTATGCTGTACATTGTCATATTCCCAGGACTTAATTCCTTTTCTAAGTGGAATTTTGTACCTAAAACACTTTTGACATATTTGCCTCTAAACTATTAAATCTTCTCCAAATCAGAGAACCTCAAAAAGGAGGAAAGAGAACTGGAGATGGAGGGGTTGATAATAAGTGAGATGTGAGTCACAGAGAGGTGAGTGAGAGGGAGAGGATTCGAGAAAGACAGAGAAAAATGAGAAAGGTCGAAGTAGAATGAGAAAAAGGAAATACATAACAGAAAGGAGCCGGAGGGAATGGAAGATGGGAAAGAGATGATTGAATCAATATATGTTTCTGAGGCCAGCCCAGCACAAGGTCTGCTGGCCTGCTCTGAAAATGACTCTGATGCTCCCCCAACCCTCCTTCACTGAGGGTTCTAAAGATGTCTGGCTGTTCCCTTTTACTTACTCAAGTGCATTTCCTGCTTTCTTTCTAGATTGGGGGCTATTGGAAAGCAGGGAAATTGCCTTATTTATCTTTGTATCCACAGGGATGCTGACTTAAGAACTTAAAGACATTCAATACACACTTTTTAATGAATGTTAGCAAATGGATGAATGAATTGATAAACTAAAACCTTGCAAACTGACAGCACACTAAGATGAACATATTTCTACAAAAATCTCCTAAGGAAGGCCGGCCTTATTAAGATCTTAAGAATTTAGAAGAATTCTTCCCTGGCCCACAAAAATGTGTTGCGCCCCATTTCAATTTTGAAATTTCCTTTAACAAAATCATGGTAAAATAACTGAAATTTCTTTCAACTAAAACGATATTTCATATTTTCAAATGTTCAGTTCATCCTTCCAGAGCCTATTAACGAAACGTGGAAAATAAACTCCCAAGATGTAGGAGTTTCTTACTTCCTGGAACCATGACTCACAATATAAACGTTCAAAACAGTTAAAAAAAGGAAAAGATTTTCTTTGAAGTGATTTCACTTCCTCCGTATTATTTACTGCGGTTACCAATGTTTGTGATATTAACACTTTGAAAAAGATTGGAGTGTGACCAAAGAAGGACTTGAACCAGCCAATCAGGATGCACATCACGTTTACAAAGACTCCGGCACAAGACAAGACGCCAGACAGTAAGTAATAATATTAAGACCTAACAAAAAAGTCTTTAAAGTTTGTGAGAAGGCAGCGTCTGTAAATACTTTAAATTTGCCTCCTTTACTCATGTTACCCTTGTTTTAAGGGTTTCCTCTAGCTGCAGAGAAAGTAAACATGCAATTACAATTACACAAAACTAAACCAGCTAATTGGGAGATTAAAAAAATAAAAAATTCCCTTGTCTTTTCGTGAATTACTATCTATCTCAAGAATGTTCCATTGTGATACTAAGACTCACATTCCTAAGGTTTTGACAGACTCGATAAACAAAAGTGATGTGGGGGAATGAGCTGACCACCTGTCCAGAGTTTCCTGAACTTTCAGTAAAGCGGATGAATAAAATTATCCTTAATTATGTTATCAGGACTGCATTTGAGTACCCAGATGTACCAGATTTTGGATCAGCCACTTAAAATTCCATTCAAAAATTCTGAGTGTGTAACAGAACTTTAGAAAGTGACATCACATCAGATTTACTATTTTAGATGTTGTTGCTCATCAGATGGTGAGCCATCAGACTTGGCACAGGAGGGCAGAGGATGAAAACTACCCCACCCCCTAGGAACTTTCTCTGGTACTGCTGATGACCACAATGGTGAAATGCTTCTAGGCAACAAATACAGGAATGGGAGGGATGTGGACGGTTTCTCAGATGGGGTTCCCCATATTCTTTTCCCTTGCTTCTTCCCAATGTATGATACAGACACACCACCACGGTCACTTTCACCAAATGCCTCTGTTGGCACTGCTTTCCTCAGAACATACACGTCCTTTTTTATCTGCCCAAATCTCACCTAGCACCTTCAAGTCTGGATCTAGTCACACAGTGCAGTGGCTCATATCTCGGGTTCTGGAGTCAGCAGAGATAGGTTTTAATTCCACCTCTGTCACTTACTATCTTTAAACGGCCCTGACCAAGATACTTAATTTTTCTGGGCCTCAGTTTTCTCATCTGTAAAATGGGAACGATACATATGTCTTCTTCACTAGGGTTGCTCTGAGGATTAAATAAGCTAAGGTGTGGGTAATGCCCACGTCTGGCACATATTCGGGTCTAAAACTTAAATTGTACAAATATTTACTGAGTGCCTATTACATATAGCAACTATGCTAGGGGGCGCCTGGGTGGCTCAGTCAGTTAAAGATCTGCCTTCAGGTCAGGTTGTGATCCCAGGGTCCTGGGATTGAGTCGCACATTGGGCTCCCTGCTCAGTGGGGAGCCTGCTTCTCCCTCTCCCTCTGCATGCCGCTCCCCCTGCTTGTGCTCTCTCTCTTTCTATCAAATGGATGGATAAAATCCTTAAAAAAAAAAAAGGAAAGAAAGAAAGAAAGAAAGAAAAGAAAGAAAGAAAGGAAGAAAGAAAAGAAAAGAAAAGAAAAGAAAAGAAAAGAAGTGAAAAGAAAAGAAAAGAAAAGAAAAGAAAAAAGAAAAACGAAACTATGCTAGGTCCTGGGGATATAATTATTAAATATTAGCCATTTGTTATTTTGACTACTACACTATTACTGTTTTCTGGACTATACCAACCAATAGGATAGCCTTCTCAAAATTTCCAGTATGCCTACCTCAAATGTAATACTTTAGTGGTTTAGTACTCACTGCCTTATTCCTTAATTGTTTCATGTGTATACATCTGGTCATGTCAGAATAGCACAAGAGTCTTGGGGCACCTGAGTGGCTCAGTGGGTTAAGTGTCTGCCTTCAGCTCAGGTCATGATCCAGGGGTCCTGGGATCGAGTCCTGCATCAGGCTCCCTGCTCAGCTCTCTCTCCTCTGCCCCTCCCCACCCCTCGTGTGCTTTCTCTCTCTCAAATAAATAAACAAAATCTTTAAAAAAGAAGAGCACAAGAGTCTTAAACAAAGGGAAATAAATTATAGCAGGCATATCACAGAGAAGAAGTCAGAAAATTTGAGTCCTAAACGCATCTCTGGTACTCTTATCTGCATTTCCTTGGGCAAGTCCTGTAAGGTATTAGAGTCTTGAATTCCTCATCTGTGGATTGGTAGGGTTGGTTAAGAGTATTCAACTCCTTTTCAGCTCTAAACTAAATGATTTGCTTTGATTCATTGTTAATGAACATAATCTAAGTCATCAATATCCACTTATTAAAGAAGCCAAAAGGAATGCATGTGATCCATTTTGGTGGATTTGGATATTCTGCCTCTTCATATTTGTTTAGTGATATCAGCCTGTACCATTTTCCACATCAAGTAAAAATGAGTCTTTTTTAAAAAAAGGACTGACTACATTCTCTGACTACATCATCAAATGTACACTGACTACATTATCAAAGTTTTTCACCTTTTCTTAGAAAAAAGATAATGAGACATGGAGTCAGTATGTATGTCAGAAAAAGACATGTCACCAGGACTCAAATGCACCCTTACGATATAAGAATGTGTTGGTTTTAAAGCAAACACAGCCAAAAAAAAAAAAAAAAAAATATGATATCCTATTAGCTATGAGAATATTTCAAATGAAGAGAAGTTGCTTTATTTTAAAACTTTTTTATGGAGTTTACACACTTATTTTGATCTTTAAAATGATTATTTCCCTAAAATTCAGTATCACTTCCACACATTCTCCTATTAACCAACCTACCTACCAGCATCACTGCCATTAACTTGGTTTTCCCACCTGTGATTAGAGCTAAACTTCAGTCCTTCAAACCAAACACCTCCATCGATGTGCCAGCCGCCATGTCTCTTACTTACTTAAAGAAAGTACTCCTGGGGCATCTGAGTGGTTCAGTTGGTTAAGTGTCTGACTCTTGATTTCGGCTCAGGTCATGCATGATCCCAGGGTCATGGGATTGAACCCCGTGTAGGGCTATGCACTCAGCACAGAGTCTGCTTGTCCCGCTCCCTCTGCTCCTCCACCTGCTCTCTCTCTCTCTCAAATAAGTAAATAAATAAATAAAATCTTAAAAAAAAAAAGCCTGAAATAGTTGCCCCACCCCAATCAACTTCCCCCTCCGCTGGATTATCTCTATCAGCCAACACATGGTCTCTTACCCTCTTAAAGACCCTTCCTGACCCCATAACCCCCTCAAGCCACCACCCCGTTTCTCTGATTCCTTACACAAATAGCACCTCAGACTAGCTGCCTATATACTATTTTATAGTTCAGGAACCTACTGATGTCCAGAAAGATGAAGTAATTTATCTACACAGTGATTTACCTAAACATAAAGAAGCATTAAGAGCAGAGACATATCATAAATTTCAGTCTCTGATGATACCAAATAACACCTCTTTCCTATTAATGATAATAGAAATCCCCACAATGTGTAAATAAAAACCACTTGCAAACACTAATATTTAGGGACCAATTTACAGGTTACAAAGAGTCTTCACGTGCATTTTCTCATTCGATTCTTAGCATCCCTGCAACTTGACTAAGTGATTATATCCCCATCTTGTGAAGGAAGAAACTGAGGCCGAGGAGGTTTGGGGAACTTGCCAGGCAAAGGGGCTCAACATGGTGCCTGTGGTCATAGACTGAGGAGGGAGGTTGTGTGGGTGTGAATCCTGCATCTACCAGCTGGTGTCTGCCTGACTCTGGCAAGTAACTCAATCTCTTTCTGCTTCAGGGTTCTTGTGTGTCAAATGGGTACAACTCCCTGGGCTGTGGAGATAAGCTTACATAGAATCCTTGGAACCAGTAACTGACATATGTCAAGTTTTAAGGTTAAAATTCACTTTATTAAGTGCCCAGTGGTGGACAGGCACTATGCTATTTTTTATCAATAGAAGAGTTAGGGCTCCACCACTAGATAACCTGTCCCTGGCAAACTCTCATTTTAGCTCAAAACTCGGATAACATAGGACATCAAACCATTAATATTTGAAATAAAACAAGTGAGTAAAAAACCCAGAATGTATTTTGAATCCTGTAAGAGAACTGCTTTAAAAAAATTAAAAACCTGTTGAAAATATACCGGTGGTTTTCCGATTTTATGAAACTTACCTTCTTTGAGTTTTCCAGCTTCAATGTAGGAAGTAAGAAATAATGGCTCTCCTACGTCTCCCTCATGTGGTATGGAAACCTGAGCTTTTTTGTATAAGGAGTGAAAGAGACCATCACCACCAGGGCTGAACATGAACACAGTCACCAAAATAGTCACCTTCCACATGGCACCAACCATTCTCTCTAGTCCTAGGATGAAAACAACAAATGAATCTGAAGAGTAAATATTGACCCGGCCTTTTGACATACAAGACATTCACTTATTTCATTCAAAAAATAGGTATATTATATAAAAAAAGAAAAAGTATATTGTGTGTCAAAGCCCTTTGTTAGGCACCTTGGATACCACCTGAATAAAACAAGACCCAATCCCTGCTTACCCCGAAGTGAGCAGTCTAAGGGAGAAGGAGGCACTATTCAGGTTTATATTTCTATTTCTAAATATAGAGAGACAATTTTTATTTCTAAAACTGTGGTCTGAAAAGTAAATTCAATGCAGGATTAGATAAAACTTCAAGACAACAGGACTCCGTAACTGATCACCAGATGAGTGGTAGAGACAGTTATCTACCGCAGGAAGGGAGAGGACTGAGAACACATCGCAGACTGAGAGAACCCAGGAAGGCCTTACCAAGGTTGAGGATGTATGTAAAAGGCGGGTGGAGCCCAAATGGGCAGGAGAAATGGGGAAGGCATCACTGATGGGTAGAACAGCTTGAGCAAAAGTGAGATTTGAGTTGTCCGTGGCAGAGAAATTTAAAAATTTAAAACAAAATAGAGTTCCACTCACCTCTTCTCTCTCTACAAATCATAAACTTTGCATCCAAGAACAAAAAAGAAGGAAGAAGAGGAAGGTCCTACGATTATCGATAGGTCCCTGCCCCTCTAGCTACCTGATAAACTCAAGAGCCGTGCCTCAAACTTTATCAACACAGCTTTTTAAGGGTCTTCGAATCTGATGTTTGCTTAGAGTATTCATCTCAGCTGATAATAATAATGGCTTAAAATTATATGATGATTTCCCTAAACTTGTACACAAACGTGTAATTCGTATTTACAGTGGGCTTTCCAATGTGTTTTCAGCTGATTTGAATATCTTAATAACCTGACCAGGAAATCAAAGATGATTATCACCAATTTTAGATAAGGAAAATTTGACTCAAAGGAACGCCTCATCCAAGGACATGCGGAACCCAGTCAAGGCCAAGATCAGGTTAAGGTGAGTCAGGGGTACAGGCAGGGCTGGATTGCAACTTTTTCTAAAATTCTAATGTTTTGTTCATCATGGATTTTTTTTTTTTTGCATTAATTTTTATTTTTCCCCCCAACATTGCATTAATATACTATATATCGTGATTATTGAGTTTTTCGGCACTCTCTTAAATTTTACTCTGGGCTAAGGCCTCACCTGATTTACCTTAATCCTTAATGCTAAGTATTATGATCCTATATCAATACTATTATTACTCTTCACTACTACTATTTAAGCATGACCCAAGTTCTTAGCTCTGAAGTCTAAGTACATGAAATGAATAAATACTTTACTCACTCAGGTTTCTGGATATAAAAAGAAATATACAATTATGGAAATATAATGCCTGCTTTGGATTGTTAAAATAGTGCTTTAAAAATACCATGCCATTAAAACATCTTAAAAACACGAAATGCGTAAAAATCTATTACCACATGCTTATCACAACCCAAACTGGCATAACATGAAAATACTGGTTGTAACAAATTTTAGACACATTTCCCTAATAAGATAAACATTTATAATTATAATTTGATCGAATATACAATGCTTGTCAAATCTTTCATGGTTAACTTAATAGAATTCCCCATAATTCATGTAAACAAGCCCAACCAAATACAATCTGTAGCTAAAAAATGGTTTTGCCTATTATTGGCTATAATAAGGAACAAAATGAATTTAAGATCTGAGATTAGTCCCAAGAAGCCCAAGAGTAGTGACCACTGTGGAATTGATAAAACATTTTTTTTTTAATTATGTGAACTCGTTACACTGATGTTTTAATAACATAACTACTTTCAAGGAATACTTAAAATCAATGATCTTAACTCTCTAACTGGTTCAGGAAAAAAAAAAATCTGTGGAATTAAACAAATACTGGAAGAAGCTCTTCCAGTAAGAAGGTTTTTTTTTTCCTGGTGGCAAGAAACTAATCAGGCCATCTAATTTCTTCATCTTCCTGTTGCAAACCTCCAGCTCCCTTTAATGGAAGTTATTAATATTTAAATAATCAGGGTAGTAGCAACACTTCCCTTGTAAGCAGATGTTGACTCAAAGATGTTAAAAAAGGAAAGAGGTAAAACTCATCTTATTTTAATTGACATAAATCTAATACATAAAAGTAAGAGTTGGGTCAATTTAGTGGATCTCATTAACATTTAATCAAATAACTATTAGAGTCATGGTTTCTCATGCCGGTGAATTAAAGCAACAATATACTGCATTTCATAATTCTCGTTTAACCATCAGACTTCCTGAACTGTGCTTGGCTGTCGTCTCTCCTCGTGAAAATGAAAGCTATTATCATGAATGGAGAAGTACTGTTTCTTTTCTTTCTTAAATTTTTCTCAAATGTTTTTGTTTGCCCTAAATTAGCCCAAATCTTATAATGTATTGAACATTTATTGAGGACTTTCTAAACAAAAACCCCTGTGCTAGAAGCTATTGCCCAAAGAAAGTGAAAAAAAATTATTAACCATTCAATTTACCATGTCTATATGAAAAAATATGAAAACATTGATGTTATTTCCAGTTCAAATATATCATATTGAAGGACTCAGGCAAACTGTTCCTCCTAATGTTTAGAAACATTAAATCTAAGTAAATACAAAGCAATATTGGCAGAATTAAATAAGCTAAAGGTCAAAATTTTATATTTACTAAAATTGTTTTACTAAACCTTAAATATTACAGTTGGAAACCATATGTCCAAAGTACAATGTTTTTCTATAAACACAGCTATTTATCACAGTGTCCCTTAGAATAATAAAAACTGTCAACAATGTAAACAATTTAAGATAAGTAAGTTATTGTACACCAAAAAGATGGAATTATACACAGCAATTAAAATAACGAGAATATTTTGGAAAATATACTAAAATATTAGGTAAAGAAGAGCAGGCTATTATATTGGCTATATGGTAGTTTCTCTAATGAATACTTTTCTAAAATTTCTAAAGTTTCTACAATAATTACTCTTATAATTAGAAAAAAATAGTTTTTGGTTTTGCTTTTGTTAAGATAAAGTGAAGCAACTGATAGACATGGCAAAAAAATGCTTGTTCCTTATTCCTTGTTACTACCTGGTTATGACCTCTTGCGTTTCCTAGGAATAAGGGTTCTGTTTGTTCTTTTAGAATACATTCTTCTTTCTCTAACATTCTGTAAGGATGTGTCTTGATCTCCTAGAGCCATAGAACTTCAAGACTCAAAGTACACTTTTCTTTGGTAAATTAGAAGGCTCTGCATAAATGTGAGATGCTGTTATAATAATAATTCCTATAATTATATTGTATCTAATTCTGCCTGGAATCGAGTCCATGACAAATGTGCACATAGTTGGTATTGGCAAATATTTGTTGAACTGAGATGTCTAAATAATGAATCATATTTTAGACAGATATGAGACATTAGATATTCATGTAGCCCAATTCTTTCATCTTGGAGACTAACATTGGAGCCAGAGAAGTACGTAAGTGACTTAAGATTACACCACGGGCGAGTGGTAGGGCCAAGACTCAAAGCCAGGATTTATTTATGGCTCTACATCGAATCTGCTTTCCACACTTCCATCCTTGGTTACAATTATATTCAGATATTGTTATTGTCTCAATAGATAATTAACAGCCTATAACAGTCTGAAACCCCTTTCACAGATCATTAGAACATGCAATAAAAAATGACAAATGAATAAGCAGAAAGATTAATAAGTTAATCTTCATAGAGAAATTTGGTTTTTAATCCAGGTTCTGCCAACTCATTCATTGACACTTTAGGGAGATGGTGATTTCTCTGGGTCCCAGTCAATGTGTTAAAACCAGTGGTTTCCTTTCCAGGAGCTCTGAGAGCTTGTTGTTCAACAAAGCCATTGTTAAAAATTAAATTTACCATTTAATAAGCTCTCTTTAAAAACATAAGTAATAACCATTCAAAACTGATCACTTCATAACTATTTACTACATTTTACCATGACTCCCGGGTTATGGGTTTTGTGTGTGGTGGACAGATTCCATAATGGTTAGCTACAGTGCATTTCTTTCCAACTCTGCGTTCGGGAACATCTTGTTGGTATCTTGAAATCAGCCCTGGTGGGAGTATTTACACCACAGAAATCAGCAAAGACTCACACCCCCAGAGAACTGGTTTTTAAACATTTACCCACCCACGATGGTCTCGTGTTCCCAATTTGAAAAATGAGCTGGAAACTACTTTCCATTACACTCCAATTCCAATTGAAATGATCTGCAGAAGACATAAAAGGGGAGAACCCTGCCAAGTTGTCCTAGAGTTTGAAAGCAGCCATTAACACAGTCAGATATGCAAGCCTTCTAGAAAAAGCAACTGGAAAGTGTGTGTTCTACCAACGAAGAAACGATCAAAAACAAAAACTCCAGAGTGAGGACAAGGAAACAAAGAGTCAAGCCACTCTCTGTTCTCTCCTTCCCACTCGCCTATTTTATAGGATAGATTATTATTCCAATCAAAGGATAGGAATTGTTCACATAAAAAATGCTGTACCTGCCATAAAATAGCTATTTGGATTCCCCCTCCATATTTAACTGGTGTTAGTAGCTTCCAACATAAAAAAAAAAATTCCCCAAAACAAACAAAACAGGCCAACTAGTAACAGACATTTCCATGAAATCTGTAATAAAAGAAAGGTACAAGAAAGTGACTCCTCTACTTTAAAAAGATGTAAGCACATCTTGAGATTATTCAAGCATATCCAAAGCACCTTAATCCTATAACAAAGAGCTATTGTACAACCTTCCACTAAATACCAATTCTAGCTCTTTTGCTAAAAGATTTCCATGCAAACAAGTGTTGTATTTGTTCATTTGGATAAACAAACCTTTATCTAAATAAACGAGCCTTTATTTTGAGGGATCCACTACGGGTTTTCCTTAAGACGACATTTTAATTTCTCAAATTGATGTTTGAAGCGCTCTTTTCCCAGGGAAGACATAGTACCAGACACACAAGGTGAGAGGTGGCAGGCAACCTTCTGCTGAGGGGGCACTGAGAACATGCCTATCTCCTTTTCCGAGACCCCGTCAAAAAGGAGAATTTCAGACCAGTATCCCTGAGGAATACAGATGCCAAAATTCTCAACAAGATTCTAGCTAATAGGATCCAACAGTACATTACAAGGATTATCCATCACGACCAGGTGGGATTTATCCCTGGGATGCAAGGGTGATTCAACATTCACAAATCAATCAATGTGATAGAACACATAAATAAGAGAAGAGACAAGAACCACACAGTCCTCTCAATTGATGCAGAAAAAGCATTTACAAAATACAGCATCCTTTCCTGATTAAAACTCTTCAGAATATAGGGATAGAGGGAACATTTCTCAACTTCATAAAATCCATCTATGAAAAACCCACAGCGAATATCATTCTCAATGGAGAAAAGCTGAGAGCCTTCCCATTGAGATCAGGAACACGACAAGGATGTCCACTCTCGCCACTGTTGTTCAACACAGTACTAGAAGTCCTAGCAACGGCAATCAGACAACAAATAGAAATAAAAGGTATTCAAACTGGCAAAGAAGAAGTCAAACTCACTCTTTTTGCAGATGACATGATACTCTATGTGGAAAATCCAAAAGTTTCCATCCCCAAATTACTAGAACTCATACAGCAATTCAGTAATGTAGCAGGATACAAAATCAGTTGCTTTCTTATGCAATAACAATGAAACTGTGGAGAATCAATTCCATTTATAATAGCACCAGAAACAATAAGATACCTTAGAATAAACCTAACCAAAGAGGTAAAGGATCTATACTTTAGGAACTACAAAACACTCATGAAAGAAATTGAAGAAGACACAAAAAGATGGAAAAACATTCCATGCTCATGGATTGGAAGAATAAACATTGTTAAAATGTCTGTGCTGCCCAGAGCAATCTACATTTTCAATGCCATCCCTATCCAAATACTAATGGCATTTCTCAAAATGCTGGAACAAACAATCCTAAAATGTGTATGGAACCAGAAAAGACCCCAAATCATCAAGGAAATGTTGAAAAAGAAAAACAAAGCTGATTTCAAGCTATATTACAAAGCTGTGATCACCAAGACAGCATGGTACTGGCACAAAAACATACACATAAACCAATGGAACAGAATAGAGAGCCCAGATATGGACTCTCAACTCTATGGTCAACTAATCTTCGACAAAGCAGGAAAAAATATCCAATGGAATAAAGACAGTCTCTTCAATAAATGGTGCCAGGAAAATTGGACAGGTATGTACAGAAGAATGAAACAGGACCCTTCTCTTACACCAAACAAAAAGATAAACTCTAAATGGATGAAAGACCTCAATGTGAGACAGGAATGCATCAAAATCCTAGAGGAGAACATAGGCAGTGACCTCTTCGACATCGGCCACAGCAACTTCTTTCAAGACACGTCTCCAAAGGCAAGGGAAACAAAAGCAAAAATGAACTTTGGGACTTCACCAAGATAAAAAGCTTCTGCATGGCAAAGAAAACAGTCAACAAAACAAAGAGGCAACCCAGGGAATGGGAGTAAGAGATTCGCATATAATACTACAGACAAAGGGCTGATATCCAAGATCTATAAAGAACTTCTCAAACTCAACACCCAAAAAACATATAAGCAAGTCAAAAAATGGGGGCAGAAGACATGAGCAGACGTTTCTACAAAGAAGACACACAAATGGCTAGCAGACACATGAAAAAGTGTTCATCATTAGCCATCAGGGAAATTCAAATCAAAACTACATTGAGATACCACCTTATACCAATTAGAATGGCAAAAATCGACAAGGCAAGAAACAACAAATGCTGGAGAAGTTGTGGAGAAAGGGGTACTCTTACCCTGATGGTGGGAATGCAAATTGGTGCAACCACTTTGGAAAACAGCGTGGAGGTTCCTCAAAAAATTAAAAATTGTGCTATCCTACGACCCAGCAATTTCACTACTGGGTATTTACCGCAAAGATACAGATGCAGTGAAAAGAAGGGCCGTATGCACCCCAATGTTCACAGCGGCAATGTCCACAATAGCTAAACTGTGGAAAGAGCTGAGATGCCCTTCAACAGATGAATGGATAAAGAAGATGTGGTCCATGTACACAATGGAGTATTACTCAGCTATCAGAGAGGATGAATACCCAACTTCTGCATCAACATGGTTGGGACTGGAGGAGATTATGCTAAGTGAAATAAGTCAGAGAAAGTCAATTATCATACGGTTTCACTTATTTGTGGAACATAAGCAATAGCATGGAGGACATTAGGAGGAGGAAGGAAAAAATGAAGGGGGAGAAATTGGAGTGGGAGTCGAACCATGAGAGACTATGGACTCCGTGAAACAAACTAAGGGTTTTAGAAGGGAGAGGAGTGGGGGGATTAGTGAGCCTGGTGATGGGTATTAAGGAGGGCATGTATTGCATGGAACACTGGGTGTTACATGCTAACAATGAATCATGGAACACTACATCAAAAACTAATGATGTACTGTATGGTGACTAACATAACAGACTTAAAAAAAAAAAAAGAAAGAAAGAAAAAGAAACAGAATCCAGGCCAAAAAGAAAAAAAGAAAAAAAAGAAAGAAATTTATACTTCGTCCTGGTTGCAGTAAGGAGGCAGTGAAGGCATTTAAGGAAGGGAGTGTCTTGTGCTTTAGAAAGCTCATTCCAGCATCAGTGTTAGGCTGGGATGGAGAGGACATCTGAGAGCTAAGTTGGGAGACTTTGCAAATGTCCTGGGACAAGTAAAAGTTGAACTGTGAACAGAACAGATTGCAGAGAAAGAAAAAGGAGAATCGATCTCTTGGGAGCTGGGTTACCTACTCCCCCAAAGAACCATATAGTTACACCAAGATATGTCCAGTGGTCTTTCTGAAAGAGAAGTAATGGAATATCGAGTCCCAAAAGAGAAAGGAGGAAGGGCTAGCCTGGGATGCCTACATAAATATTTTGACCTGTAAATAACCCTAACAGTTTAAAATGAACCACTAATTAGAATCAGAATATGGAGAAAAGGTTAAGTAAGTCCTGAGGATATTGGAAAGATAAGATGCTAAGAATTTGCTCTTTCAGGCCAACACATCAAAGGACCTAAGGAGTTATCCCCTCCCCTCTCCATCTTACTTCCCAGGTTTTGGTTTAAAGCAATAAAAGGAAAACATTCGGTTTCATGTAGAAGGCTATTCCTACAATATCTCTGAGGGAGAGAGATCTCAATACTCTGGTTTCAGTTCATTTATGCTTAGCAGTTGGGTTTTATGATGAAAGCACCTGATCACTGCCCAGTGAACTGAGTCCATTATTGCTTACATCTTTGAATTTGCAAATATATAGAATACAAGTTTAAATCCCATTCCTACTTTTGGCCAAGATACAGTTCTTGGCATTCTGTCCAGCTTACCCTCTCCTATGTAGATATTAATGAGTCATTCTTCCAAAGGTACCTTTCAAATTATGAGAAACTTACCTACTTCCACTCTTTTAAATGTTCTTAGTTCAGCTCATGAAAACTCCACATTATTAAACCCCTGGGAATGCTAATCTGAAATAATCACATTTGCTCTTTAAAATGAACTATACTTCTCATTAATGGGTCATTACCTATTTACCTTGGGAATTTCAGTGCTAATAAATGGATATCTGATGTTATCCGAGGCAGTAATTAAGCTCTTCTCTCACTATCTTATTTTAGTGCATACCAATATTGTAGTCAACACTCAAGTCTTTCCTCTGACACATCATATGCTTTCTAAAACAAAAACAAAGTCATTAACAAAATACTGTCATGCTGTTTGCTTTTTTTTTTTTTTTCTCAAGGGGTGTGAACTGGTTAAGTCCTGTGGACTGGCTTAACACTCTCCTAAGTTACTTAAACTACCTGTCAGTCAAAACCTACTTATTTCTCAGGCTATAAAATCAGTCTAGAAGAACCCCATTATAAACTGGTTTATAAGCTAGACTCATATATTTTGTGAGACCAGTTATGCCCTTCCAAAAAACCCAACTCCTAAAAAAAAAAAATTAATGAAACAGCTTCTTGCTAAGAAGACTTGCATTACATTATAAAGAGTTACCACTGGACTTACAGTGACCTGGAGTACAAATCTAGAAAACCCAATGGTAGTAAGGGTTTTGACAACCGTATAGACTTTCACACACCAACAAAGCTAGTGCGATCCACTTTTTCCAAAAATGTAAAAATTCCTGTTTTGAACAACTTTCTTAAAAGCTATTGTTCAAGTTAGCAAAATTGATCCTAGTTGGATTTTTTTTTCTTCCTTACATCTCTGTTTTTATTCATCTCACACCAAAAATAGTAAAAAGTTAGTTGTCCATTTAAGAGGAGGAGAAAAAAATAAGCGTCTTTAAAAAGGGGAGACTGGGGCTTAGTAAACCTAAAAAATTTGCTCAAAGTCACCAACTAGCAAAAAATGCATTGCTGGGATTTGAATCCATAAATAACACCAAAGCCTATTTTTTCCCGTGAGACAAAGCTGACCTAAAAGGTATTGGGTGCTTCCATTTGTCTCTAAGGGTCCCACTGGCTCCTAGGAACTTCTGTGCAAGGGCTGAATCCACTTGGCAGGGAGCTTCTTCCAGCTGTCCTGTGCCCCCGTTTTCCCTTAGTCCTATATTCCAGGTCTTTCTTTTTGTGCTTTCTTTCCCTCTATCAGGCTAAATCTCCTTTTGTGAGGTGCTCAACTCGAAGGCATTTCCCGCTTCCACTCTTCCACAGCACTCACAAAATCAAAACATCCCAAAGAATTGTTGAGGGAGGCAGGGGATGTGTCCCCACCTTGCATCAAGAGTAACGGGGTACCCCACGGCTTCGCGCACCGCGGAGAAACTCCAGAACCAGCAGGTTTCCTGGCGTCGAACAAGCCCCCGTGTGGCTGCCTTGGATTGCGCCAGGAGCCTTCGGGAATGTT
>CM052887.1:52107814-52188878 GCA_028534135.1 Potos flavus
GAGGCTTTTGGGAAGAATCTGATTCCCTGTCTTTTTCATCTTCTAGAAGCTGCCCACATTCTTTGTCTCCTGGCTGCGTCCTTACATCACTCCAACTTCTTGCTTCCATCTTCATATCTGTTCCTACTCATGCCGATCTTCCTGGCTCTCTCTTAGAAGGATTGTTGTACACATTTGTCCCACCAGATAATCCAGGATAATGTTGTCATTTTTAAAGTCCTTAATTTGGTCACAGCTGTGAAGTTCCTTTTGCCACACAAAGTAACATATTCGTAGGTTCTGGAGGTGAGGATGTGGACATTTTTTGGGGGGCGGCATTAGTCAGCCTACAACCGTTATAATGTAAACCATATTTATTACTATGAGATATGGTCAAAATAGCTTGAAAACCACTGTACTGGAAGTCTGAATTTTTTGATTAAGATATATTGCTTATTTTCTTAGTATGAGCATAATATATGATCATTAGAGAAATATGAGGATATACAAAAAGATCAGATAAAATTTTCGATGACTCCTCAGAGATAACCATATGATGTATTTTTGTCTAATCTTTTATCTATACAAATATATGTTATACACAAAAAATGGAATCATATTATATGGAGTTATTTATCCTGCTTTTAGCAGTGAGCATTATATCCCAATTATTTTCACATGATGTTAATTCAAAAACATAATATTAGTGGCTACATAATGTTCAATCATATGAATCTACCATAATTTATTCAACCGTTTCCAACATTTGGTCATTTGAGTGGCTTCCAATTTTTCCATATTATTAATTGACTAAGAAATATTCTCATATGAATAATTACGTGCATCCAATTATTTCCTTAGGAGAAAAATCTGGGAAGCAAAATTACTGAGTCAGAGGGTCTTTGGAAGGTTATCCAAGTTCAAAGAAGAGAACTCTGTTGGAAAAGTAAAGTACATGGGGCAGGGGTGTGGATAGAGGTGACAGCCACAGGACAAGAAGTATAGTACAAATGGGAGAGTATAGTACTAAGTACAAAGAATCCCCGCAAAAGATGATGAGCTCTTGGGCCCAACTGTGTGTGGTAGTCCCTTGTATGAGTTTCCCAGACCTGCCATAACAAATCGTTGCAAACTGGGTGGCTTAAGACAACACACACATATTCTTTGACAGATCTGGAGAAGTCTGAAATCAAGCTGTTGGCAGCGCTGCTCTCCTTCCAGGGGCTCTGGGGGAGAATTTTTTGCCTCTTCCAGTTCCTGGGAATCCTTGATGTTCCTTGCCTTGTAACTGCATCTCTCCAATGTCTGTCTCTGTCTTTATGTGGCTTTTTTCTCTGTGTTTTTCTATGTTCTCTCCTTTTCTTTTCCTTTTTTTTTTTTTTAAGATTTATTTATTTATTTGAGAGAGAGAGAGAGAGTGGGGAGAGGGGCAGAGGAAGAGGGAGAAAGAGTCTTAGGGTTTGATCTCACGACCCTGAGATCATGACCTGAGCCAAAACCAAGAGTCCAATGCTTAACCGACTGAGCCCCCCAGGCACCCCTGTCCTCTCCTTTTCTTATAAGGATGGCAGTCAGTGGATTTAGAGCCCATCCTAATCTAATATGACCTCATCGTAACTAGTTACATCTGCAAAGACCATCTTTCCAAATAAGGTCACAGTCTGAGGTCCTGAGTGGCCGTGAATTTTGAAGGAGACATCATTCAACCCACTAGAATCCCTGTGGAAAGGCGGGTACAACTGTGAAAGATAGTTAGATGCACTGAGAAGTTATGGGGACAGCTAAACATGGGATGGGCAAAAATGGTAAGTCTGTATATTTTCATTAAATAATACTTACCCTGTTTTTCTTAACATCCATTCTACAGCAGACTTTGGCGTCTGAAGAGGCACATTCAGTGAACCTATGCACAAATTCGGTTCAGAAGCCACCCTATAAGAGAGGAGATCATCTGTGATTTCAGCCAGACTGTGCAGGTACAATCGTCAGCAGCATAGGAGAGAGATTTTAATATGTGTCTTTCCTTAGAGACAAATGTATTCCTTCTCTTCACTGCTCACTAGCTGATCTTGACATAGTTGGCTAAATGTTTCTAATACTTTGAATAAGTTTACATTTCTCTCCAAATGACCGTAATCATAATCAATTTAACAGAAGAATCATAATATAGAACTTGCAGAGGAGAATCAAACTGCTGAAAATAATATTTTTAGCCTCTCTCTTGTATTGAGTACTCAATAGTGGGCAAAAGAATGGCCTTGCAAAGAAATGGGTTAAACCTTCTTCTCTGATTGGCTTTTCTGAAAACAAAGTTTTAAAGTTGTCAGATTGGACAGGTGAATGGATAAAGAAGATGTGGTGTATATATACAATGGAATATTACTCAGCCATCAAAAACTGAAATCTTGCCATTTGCAACGACGTGGATGGAACTAGAGGGTATTATGCTAAGCAAAATAAGTCAATCAGAGAAAGATAATTATCATATGGTTTCACTCAGATGTGGAATTAAGAAACAAACAGAGGAACATAGAGGAAGGGAAGGAAAAATAAAACAAAACAAAATCAGAGAGGAAAACAAACCATAAAAGACTCTTAATCATAGGAAACAAACCAAGGATTGCTGAGGGGAGAGGGTTGGAAGGATGGGGTAACTGGGCGATGGACATTTAGGAGGGCACATAATGTAATGAGCACTGGGTGTTATATGCAACTGATGAATCAGTAAATTCTACTCCTGAAACCAATAATACACTATATGTTAGCTAAATCGAACTTAAATAAAAATTTAAAAAAATATCAGTTGACTTATGACCACTTTGCCCAAGCATGACGTAATGAGCACTGAGTGTTATAGAAGACTGATGAATCACTGACCTCTACCCCTGAAACTAATACACTATATATTAATTAATTGAATTTAAATAAATTCATATGTATATATTAAAAAAACAAACAGATAAATAAAAAGTTATCAAGCTGAGGTGCCTGTTGGTAGAGCATATCACTCTTGATCTCGGGGTTGTGAAATCAAGCCCCATGTTGGGTGTAGAGATTACTTAACAATAAAATCTTAAAAAATAATAATAAAATAAAATGTATTCACTCTGAGCTTAAAATAATTTTTTAAAAAAGAAAAGAAGTTGTCAGGTTGATCAGTCCTGGTGATTTCAGGGTTCTCTCCAAGCCCGTGTTCTCTGCACCCACATATTCTGGGGAGACTCTCGGTTTGTTAAACCCTAATGGTTTAGAACTTGAGCCGGACCCTTGTTCACATCTAGAACCTGCCATCTGGTGACCTCAAGCAAATGACTTCACCTCAGTTTTCTCGTCCATACATGGCAAAAATAGTATTAGGTCCCTCACAGTATTATTAAGAGGGTGAAATGAGTTCGGGCACATGTGTACCTGTCAAACAGAATGGACTCAATAAATGGTAGCTGTAACAATAATAATGATCACGCAAGCTATGGCTGTCATTCTTTTTGACTGTCTCACCCAAGGTACTGAATTGTATTCTCTCCCCCGCTGTTTTTCAGTGTATCTGGACACCACGGAAAAGCATCCCCCTCCCTGACCTATGGCCAGGGCTCCGCCATGTAAGGCACATTCCAATTAAGAAGACACGGAGAGGAGCCCGTTTACGTCTCCAGCAGGTAAATACGATTCCAATTGTCTAGCGTCAGGGCTTTAATTTCACATTTGTAGCTGCTGCCACCAAGATAAATGTGGACCTGTAACGAAAACAAGGGGAATTGATTAATCTTGTAGACAACCACGCCTCTCTTGGAAGTGTCTGTGTCTCTCCCTGCACTTGTCAAGGCTTCTGGCATTGTTCCTTTTAAGCGTTGTTACCTATCTTTGACGGGCACCTCACGGCTCTGAAAACACAGCTCAGAGGCGCACCAGAAAGAGGAATGTCACAGCCTGCACAGTGTGTTAACTTGTTCAATAAGCCATAAACCACACTGCTTAAGAAAATTCACAATTCACAAACTCGCAAAGAAGTCATTGTGCTTTTACAAAGGAGAGGAGAGGAGATACAGCTGATGGGACCCACAGCTGTTCTGCACCTTGGCCATGGCCTTGAGAAGTAGACCCAGATGGTGGGGATCCTGCTGTAGGACACAGATGCACGCCCTGAAAACTTAGGGAAGCGCTTCAGTCTCCTTAAGCTTAGTAAGGAAGGGCCACCTCCTAAGACTAGCCGCAGGCTACAGACTCAGGGAAGTTGTGGCTAATTACATGGTAATTATTTATAATAAGAGCTTCTGCTCCCAGCATGATTATCCTTCCCTGGGTTGCTTGCCTCCTTGTGTCTGGTTTATGTAGGGAAACAATGTCCAAATTAATCTAAGTCTTTTGTAAGTGAATCAATCTCTTCTCTGATGATCCAGCACCCTTTAGCAGCAGGTGTTAAGTCTTTCTAACAAAAGACATATTTTCCGTTTCCCTTTGGCTATGCTGAAAGCCAGGCAAACGAGACTTTGGTGGATTAAGGATGAATTATGGGATTAATATAGACTTGGCCACTAAGGACGGTAGAGCTAGCCCTGTGTAAAGCCATGAGAAATAATCACAGTGAATCTTTGCAGGGCTTCATGGTTTGCCTAGCACTTTTTTCCTCTATATATCATATCTTTAATTTGCACAGCAGTCCTGAAGAGTATATATTGATATTATGATGGACCTGCCCGTGTGCTCAGTATATCTGATTAAGGGCACAGCAAAGCTTTAGGAGTAGACTGGTAGGGATTTGCATTCCGGCTCAACCACTCATTAGCTCTGTGACCTTCACCATGTTAATTAACCTCTTTAAAGCCTTAGCCTTCTCATATATGGAAAGAGGGTAGCGCTACAGGGCTGATCTGAGGATTTAATGAAATTACATGTAGAGCTGTTAGCACAATGCCTGGCCCATAGCAAGCAGGCCATTCATTGGTTGAAGACAAAAAATTTGCAAATAATAAACAGAGATCAAAGGAACTAAGTAAGGGAAATGGCATGCGGCATCTCTTCTTTTTTCTTTTAATTCAGCTTTTATTGTATTTTCCTCTAATGCAAAGAGTGGTTAGTCCAGGTGCTCTACTTACTAATAAAACATTGTGCCTATGATTCAAAGCAGAGTTGATCTAGAAAAGTGACTTTTCTGGTTATATCTATATAGTTCTTGAGTGTGTCAAGAACTTCAAGAACTAAGTAATCTCGCCAAATAAAGGAATACTGATAAAATAGGTGAAGGATAGTCCTTGGTAGGAACATTTGAGCAATTACCTAAAACCATACGTTGTCTTTTACTCGTGCTGGCTCAGGCTAAACTGCTCAGAACCTCTTGCTTGGCTGACTTGTATGGATTTAAAGGGCTGTCCCCTGACTTTGAGATGGCTATGCCATAGTAGCCCATAGCAGCTGGGGAGAGAGGAGGTACTGGAGGACAGGTTTCCGTCTCTCTTCCTTTCCTCGTCTCTGTCCCTGACTATAGCCTTTCTCTCAACTTTGGCTTGCCTATCTGAAATGGAGGCTGCGACAACTCTACTCCATCCACCCCAACCACCCTCCTTGCCCCAGAGGCTGGTGACCCCTAGGCGAGATGAGGGGTGTCAGTGCACAAGGCTGACTATGCAGTGCGTGTCCTGTGTGGCACAGTGGTCACCAATGTGATGTAAATTGCCTGTGCTTGCTTCGTTTGTTCCCCTCCAGCCTACCCAGAGATCTCTCAGTAAACAGAGTAGAAAAGGAATGATTCCTTCCCTTTCTTAGAAGAACTCAACACTGAATTCTTCAAGTCTGGGCTTCTTTGCACCAGGGATGGTCGGAAGAATTATAACCCCACCTTTCCTTTTTCTGCGCACCCCATTGTTCATTTCTCTTGGGAAGTTTTTGATAAAAAATGAGCAAACAAAACAAAACGCACTCCATCCTCATTGTTTGTGGATTCCGTATTTGCAAATTTGCTTCCATGGTTTGGATAACAGGGCCCTCAAAATTCCTTGCCCACATGTCTACAGGCCAGCTTCCAGAACCTGCATAGATTCGTTCTGCACCTGGTGGGGGGGAGGGGAGGCAAGAGGCATACTTACGGAGCACGGATGTGCAGGCTAGGCTGGGGCCAGACAGGGCCAGACAGGCTTAAAGGCTGTCTAGCTGAATATGACCATGTCCCAGCATAGAACTTCAAGGAGTCTCAAAATCCTAAATTCACACCTGGTTTCCCAGATTGTTATAGTGACATATTTTTCAAGGTAAGAGGTTAGACCGTATTTCATTGAATAATTTGTTACCTTGGTTTATAACTTTTAAATATTTAGACACATGGCAGGTGGGCCTCCCTTTCTACTCTTATCCCAGGCCTCCCAAGAAAAAAGCAGGCTTGGAAAGAAATACAGTTTTGTTGATTTAAGCTCCTAATATTCAGGGCCTGTTTGTTACCACATCATAACCTAGCTTATACCGACTTTCGGGGAGGAGGCGGTGGGTTTTTCAGTTTCAGAAACCCTAAAGCCATATGTTCTGGTGGAGGAACACCAGCATGGATGCAAGGAGGGACTCAATCCAACGAGCAGTCTGGGGAGGCTGAGAAGATTCCTGTGGTCTGGGGTGCACACTGAGGGAGGGGCGTCTATGTAATCTGCTTGGGGCAGGTTGTCAGCAGGCAAATGAGGAGCATCATCAGTCAGCTGCCCTGAGTAAGTGAAGGAAAATAAGGGCAAGGGAAATCGTGAATCTTGAGGATCAGGCCCCTTCCCATATGTGAGGAATCAGCCGCTAGCATGGATGTCAGGTCTAAATGAGAAAGGGGATATTTTCTGTCCCTCCTCCCTACCCTCTGCACTGATCGATTTTGGACTTCTTGCCAAACTCAGCAAATGTGAGATCAAATTGGATTCTTTTCCAAAAATATAAAAAGGTATGACATTTCTTCTACTCCCAAGTATCACAGAATAGTACACACCTGACCAATATATAAAGCGCTATTGCTATTACCTAAACTCAGTTTACAGCATTTCAAAGAAAACAAATACATTTTAATAGCCTAAGAGAAAAAGCAATTATCGAAAAAGTAAATCTCTTCCCTAAGCTAGAAGGAAAAATAAGGAAAGAGAAGAGAAAGGAATAAGAAAGATATTGAGCCTTTACTATTGGCCAAAAGCCATGCCGAGTATATCACAGCAAATGATATATATTGTTTATATCTAAACGAGTGATCTCGTTTAGACCTCACCATAATCCTTAACAGTTGTCATTACATTCTCCATTCTAGAATAAAAGTAACTGAAAAACAGAGAAGTTCCAAATTTGTCCGTGGTCAGAGAGCTACTAAGTTTCAGAATCTAGATTCAAACACACCTGTCTGATACCAAAGCCCTTATTCTTTCCAAAAGCTTCGAATAAAAAATTGGATTATTGACATCACCACTCTGCTTCTGTTTCCAAACCCTGTCCCTTTGGCAAGGTCAGCAATGGGCAGTTCTCCCTCATCTGAAACCAGAAAGGCTGGCTGGAGAGGAACTGTTGACAAATCTCATCTTTATGGTGGCTTTCTTATAAGGTGCAGGGCAACTGAAGAGGACAGTTCCTAAATATCCTCTGTGCCCAGACATTATTAGGGTATTCCGTCAAGGTCTGGGCGCTGGATGATGAGCCCTCAACTAAGGGGTCCAGAGGAGGCCACGTGCTCCTACAGAACACACCAAGCACTTACCCTTTGGCTGTTGGTTAGAAGAGTTATTTTCACACTCAACCTTGTTTTTCTCCCCTTAAATCTAAGGAGGCTCAAGGGATAGAACAGCAAAGCATGATGAGGTGGAGAAAAGTTTAGATAATGTGTATAAGGTTATTCCTAGACCTCAGTGGAGGGCAATTGGAAAATCATGTATTTATCTTGAGTTTTTCTGACTTTTGAGATCTTTTCTACCTTCTCTTCCCCCACTGGACTTGTCCATGTTTTCGTCAGTTTGTAAATCCTCATGCAGCCCGTTGCCTTCCTTGCAGATTTGTGGCAAAGTAATCACATCTCAGTGTTAGGTTCCATGTTCTAAATATGTCAAAACAAATCTCAATGATTAAATGCCATGAATTAAGCTTGTTACTTACTTCTCTAAAATTGATATGAAGGATACATTTTAATTAGAAAATTATAAATCTAAGCTGCTGTATCACCAAGCCACCTCCAAAATCCGTATGAATTTCTAACACACACACACACACACACACATACATACATACATACATACATACGCACATACAGTTAAATCCTATTTAAAGACAATGATCTTGTGAAATAACCAGCTGCATCTCATCTTATTTCATCTGGGTTGAAATTTTGCCCTGAGCCATGTGAGGCTTAGATATCTCTTATAAAGGTCATCTATGAGAAAACCTTTGAATTCTTTCTCTTTAGATGTCTATGAACTCTAATTAAGTGTGCGTTTGTTGGTGTGATTTTTGACCAGGGAGCTTTTCATTAGTATGGAAGTGATTATTATTCTCCGACATAGCTTACATAGAGCATTACACTAAGTGTTCAGATCTTTCTGTTCTGTGTAGCTAAAGATGAAGTCCAAGAAGTCATCATTCTTTATCAAAACTGACGATCGTTTTATGCATCTGGGGATTTGTCCAGAGAACCCTTGCTGTACGTTTTCAACCTTAAAATCCTGTGGCTGCCACTAGCCCCATGTGTTTAATTTTAACACAAGAGAGGATGTAGAGCAAACATCAAAACAAAAGCTACCCTTCAAGCTTAATTTTCTTTTTCACACCTTTGGCCACCATACTCCGCCCCCTTGGTGTCAGCAGGACATAATCTCACCTATGGAAAGGAAGCCAGCACCCTAACTGTGCTGACAAATTGTAGGTAAGTGAAAGGCTTAATGATTGCTGAGTTTTATCCCTTTTTATTTCCAAAAGAAGAATAGTGAAGATCTTTCTTTGCTTCCACTTAACATCCTAATCGCCCATATCTTCAGTTTACACTGCGGCTACCCAGGCTTCTGGGGAAGGAAAGAAAAAAAAAGAATGCGATGCGACCCCTCCCCCACCCTGCCACACCCATTGGAACCTGTGTGTCACTATCACATCCTTAATCAATCCCCCAAATTGCTGTGAGACTCTACGGTCCTCCCCCATTCAGTGCCCAGCCCCTGCTGGTGTAGGGAGCTACACAGCTTGTGGTAAACTGCTATCCATTATTCCTCTATATTTAGAACTTCTCTAGAGAAATGGCATTATCTCAGTCACAAAGCTGAAAGCTACTTAAAGTTAGTTTTTCACGGTTGTTTATCCACAGTCTGCTTCATGCACTGTTCATTCACCTTGCTTCAAAAACAATTCAGATCGATGCCCAGCTATAGAAACCCAAACTATTGAAATATCCCCTCGTAGAAAATTGACTATGATTTGCATTTTGCTAATGTTGGCCTAGGTCAGAATGTTATTTCTCTCTCTCCTCAATAATGTTTCATTGAAGGTAAATTCTGCCCCCTTCCACCAGTGAATAGCTGCTCAATGACCTGAATAAGATCTGGTGATAGAAAACATATTTTCAGTGATACTGAAGTCATTTTTCTGCCAGAACAAATCAGTCAGTAGCTATCGAGTATGTCACAGAGGTTTTCAAGAGGCACTTAGGAGGATGCTAAAAAAAAAAAAATACTCTTCTATGTAGATTATTAGAAATGTCACCGTGCTAATGTAAGAACGCAGTGATAATCTTTCTGTTTCACTCTTCCCTGTGAAAGAACCGTCTCTTGCTTGTAATTCTGCTCCTAAAAGGGAAAATATCATTTGAAAATGGTTGCAAAAAGACCGAGAAAGGAAATTTTATAATCTAAGCTGGAAAAGGCAAGATGGAGGGGAAATCAGATCACGGAGGCAAAGACACAATTGAGCTATTTCTCCAGAGTTCCCATCCCCACCCAGAACTGAATAAAAAAAGGGGACTTGGGCTGGATTTATAGGGAGCTTTCCTGAGAAAGAAGTGTGTTAAAAACAGAATTAGTTCCTGAATGAATGGATATATAAATGAATGGGTGAATAGAAGGCTATGATCAAGGACTATCTTCTTTCAATGTTCCTTGGCATTTGAAGGGAAAGCAGTTTACAGCACACACATAACATCTTGGGACCTCAGCGTCTACCATTATAAAATAGAGCAGACAACTGCTACTTTCCTGGGCTGTCGAGATGACTAAATAAGATAATGTGAAGAAAGGATCTGAAGTGATATCTCGTCCATAATTATAGAAAACTAGGGTCATGTGTCAGGCTATGCTGCATGTGTGTGGGGGAGGGGTAGCTACATCCTGAAAATTCAGGCAGAAAGGCTGACTTTCTTTTATTGTGTAGCCTGGTCTTTACATGACAGCATTCCTATCAAAGATTGACAGAGAGGAAAAAGGGACTCCTCAACATCCCCTATGTGATCCATCCATTTTCTCATTCTCATTGACTGGGTGCTTGGATGAACAATTTAGGCATTTCTCCCAACTCTACTATACTTTGATATTAGATTTGACCATAAAGTTAACAGTTTAATATCGAAGTGTTCGCTGGAATTTTGCTGATTCCTTCTGGTTTCTACTCAACCTTAAAAGAGATTCTCAGTAGTAGTACTTGTGATCTCACCATTTTAAATAGTTATAGATGCTTAACTCTTAGTGAGATACTTTGATATTCTAACAGATTTAAACTCTAAATATAAAACATTCCTTTGGGGACTTTTATTTTACTCTGATAGTAAAAAAAAACTTCCAAAGAATGTGACTTAAATCTGATTTCCAAATGAGATATCCTCCAGCAATCAGCAATCGAAAGATCCTGCTTGTTTGTTATCCCTCTGGAAAGTACGCTTTACCCTCGGGTGTGTACTGTAAATGAAAATTAAACCTAGCTGTCTATATGAAAGCCCACTAAGTCATTTGGTGGCTCTTCAGTAGTTGTGAGCTTCATTCTCCTGCGGGGCTGCAGGGCACAAGGAGCCCTCCCAGAGCTGGTTGGGAAGGGCCTCCGGCAGCTTCCCATAAGTGGATCTCTTTATCCAGGAATCACAGAGTTGAGACCTGCACCGGACCTTGGGCATCATTCTCTTTGGTTTCCCCAATCTGCAGAAGAGGAAACTGAGTACAGAAGAGCTTAAATGATCTAAGAACCACAGCTGGTTAAGAAAGGGTCAGAGTTACCCCCCAAATCCCTACAACATTCTGAAACTGCAGGGCCCACCTGGTCTTGAAGGGGGGAGGAATTATTCCAGACAGATGTGCTTTGGTTGATGGAATTAGAAAACCATACCTGTTGATGGTTGCTTTGGATGTAATAAAAACCTATGTATTTTTTTTAAAAGTAGAATATTTAAAATACGTTTTACTTTGTAGCATAGAATGTACTGTCGTTAATCCTGGGTTCCACTGGGATGTGATGTACATTATTTAAAAAAAAACCAAAACTACCAATGATCACTGTCTTAAGACTAACAGTTTAGAAAGCAAAGGAATTCAAACTTATTAATTCAACTCTTTTGAAAATGCAATTTGGGCCACAGTAAATGTCTCCTTCAAAGAAGCAGGAAGTGGAATCTGCATTGTTTGATGAAACTATTTAGAGTCACGGGATCTTAGAGTCAATCTATTTCTCTCTCACCCAATAGAGCCAATCTAGCAGTCTATCCAGCCCTTTACAGAAAAGAAAACTTAGGCCCACTGAGCTCACCAAAGTCACAGAAACCAGTAAGTGGCACAACATGGATGTCTAGACTGTTCTCCTTTCCTATTTCGTTGAAAAGTCTCACTTAGAGCAGGGTAGAATCATGACTTCATAAGTATATTCTGAATTTTTATAGAATTTCTAACTTAAATCTTAAATCTAACGCATTGGTTCAGCTAACTTGTCAAGGACTGATCATTCCCCTGGCATTGTCCCGATTACAGTTCTTATAAATAAACATTAACTAGAAAAGACATATGAACATGGTAATAACCAGCAACAGTAAAACTGAAGAGCTTCATCCTTAATTACTTAAATACAAGTGCTACATTTTGTCAATGTCAATGTCAAATGTGAAATGGCAGTGGGATATGAAATTCATATCAATGGGAACATTGGAAATAGGTATACAGAGGTCCCCAACTTTGTTTCCAAGAGAAGCAATGGCTCACTTCCTTGCAATATAGAGAAATCTCAGGGAAGGGTTGGGAGACCCACGTTTCTAGTGAACTAGAGGCAGGGAAGGTACCAGTAATAAAGTCTTCTGTAGAATGGAAAAATGGGGTGTCTAATATTAGGCAAATTCTTCCCACAAGTGTTCCCAAGGCTCTCCTTCCACCTCCTTCAAGATTTTGCTCGGTTGTTACCTTCTCAGTGAGAAGTCTCTGACCACCCTATTTACCTAGCCCACAGCACCCAACCTAGGACTACTGATTCCTTTGACCCCGATCTGTTTAATTTCCCTAGTTCTTACCACCTGCTCATTTGTATGTAACTCACTCATTATTATGCTAGAACATAAGCTCATGGCCATAGGAAATTTTCGTTGTTTCTGTTCGCTAATGTAATAGAGGTGTCTAGAACAGTGCCTGACATATAATAGGTTCTCAATAAGTATTTGTGGAAGGAGGTAATGAATTGTTCCCAAATGGCATTCTTTGGGCTGTCAAAAGTACTCCCCTTTTCCTTTTTCTGATTGGTGGCTACCTTCTTTTTACTGGACATGCCCTGTGTGTCAGCACACAGTAAGGGTAGACAAGCAGGCTTCATTATTATCTACTTTACTGAGAGATGAACATTGTTTCTCTTTGGCTTTCTTAATATCGGTGTGATATCTCAGCCCTCATAAATATTTCCACATGTGTAAATCCTCCTCAGCTTGCCACCTTCTATATGCAGTTATTCTAAAACGTGTACTGAGCACTCACAGTGTGCAGAGTTGGTGCCAGACGTTAGTGGTGACAGGCAGACTTGAGGGGTACGTTGCGGAATTTAGACTAGTGTTTCATAAAGCTACCCTAATTTCCTCATGTTCCCCCTCTTGATTCTTTTGTACTTCTCTGTGGCAGACAAGGTTACTACATGCTTATTTTAGTCATTCTTCCTGTTTGCTATCTCAGTTTAGTTTGGGCAGCAATGTGCCCAGGCGTTGAATCGGGCTTGGCCTTAGTCAGTCACAGCAACCACTTTCCTTTTTGCCAGAGATTGTTCTACAAGTGGGTGTATAACCCAGTCATGGTCAGTGAAATGGAATGAGAATTCCACTGGAGGATTTGGGAAAGGTTTCTCTCCTCTTCCTCCTCCTCCTCCTCCTCCTCCTCTTCCTCCTCCTCCTTCTCTTCCTCCTCCTCCTCTTATTCCTCCTCCTCCTCTTCCTTCTCCTCCTCCTCTTCCTCCTCCTCCTCTTCCTCTTCCTCCTTCTCTTCTTCCTCCTCCTCTTCCTTCTCCTCCTCCTCTTCTTTCTCCTCTTCCTCCTCCTCCTCCTTCTTCTTTTTCCTTTTTTTTAAAGATTTTATTAATTTACTTCTTTGAAAGAGAGACAGAGGGGAGAGGAGCAGAGGAAGAGGGACAAGCAGACTCCCACTGAGTGCAGAGCCCAATGCAGGTCTTGATCTCACGACCATGAGATCATGACCTGAGTCAAAATCAAGAGTCAGATGCTTAACTGACTGAGCCACCCAGGCGCCCCAAGATTTTTCTCTTTATAGACTAATTGTCAATAAAGTGTTCATGAGAAGGTCAATGAGAAATTGTGATACAGATCCAGTAATGTGGTCTTCCATGATGTACACTGGAAAAAAGAATACATTTTTATAGGCGGCATGACTCAGGTACCTCTGGTGAGGTGATAACTTGAAACTTGTTATTACAAGACAGACTTAACATCAATATTTTTAAAAAACACATCTTGCAGATGTGTTTGAGCGGTTGTTTGGGCTTTGTAGAGTTGTCGTAACCCTAGATCAGGGTGGAACACAAGTAGACATTTGAGATTCTCCAGGCTGGTAAAATCAGCGGGGGTGATTGAGAATTCTGAGGAATCTTTGGAATTTCCTGTTGTCAAGGAAAAGCCCAGGGCTGCCTGAGCTGGAGGTATGAGTGGTGTTTTGGTTGCACTATAACTATTTAAGCAAATTAAACCTTACAGCTAGAAGCAGCTCCGGGGGTGTGTGTGATCCTGTTCGTGGTGGATGGAGTATCCCATGGTTGGTTTTATTTTGCCTTTTCCTGCTCTCTTAAGGAGACTAACCATCGTTTGACATTTTGTTCACCGCTTTTTAGTCTTTCATAAATTGCCCATTATAGCTTTTATCTATTTTTCAATTGGTTTCTTTGTCTTTCATTTATCAATTTATGGGAGTTCTTCAAATATTTTGGATTCTCATCTTTGGTCAGTTTCATTTCCAATTTCTTTCCCTAATTTATGGTTTTACTTGTCATCCTATGTCTCCTAAAAAGAACTTTTTATCTTAGAAAATTTCAAACAAATATAAAAATAGAGAGACTAGTATAATGAACCCCCATGCAGCCATAACCCAGTTCCCACAATTATTGACCCATAGCCAATCTTGTTTCACCTGTAATCCCCACTCATACCCCTTACCTGTGGATGATTTTGAAGAAAATGCCAGATCATGTAATTTCCTCTACATGTCTCTAAAGATAAGAACTCTTTGTTATTTGGAGATTCAGCTTTGTGTTCCAATCTATTCGATAAAAATCAAACTCCTGGTGATTGTTAGATCATCATGAGGAAAATTAACTCAAATCGTGGCTTGATTTTCACAGGGAATTCTATTGGTTATAAGAAGAAATGTATCTCATAGGGAATAAAATGCGAGCTTTTTCCTATTCAACTCATTTCAGTTTTCTTTCTTACATACCTATTCTATGTAGTGTGTGCGTTGTAGGTTCAGCACTGTTCTGTTTTAAAGGTACTTAACTCAAAATACATGGTTATACTATGGATAAAGTCACTACGCTGGTGTTACAATTATAGAAGAATCTGGAAAGAACTTCCTATCATTCAATCTCTTCAAATGTATCATCTTATCAAATTATCTCTGGTAAATTATTCACGTACAGTATACTGTGTCTCTTAGAGTTTAACAACTTCATTTGCATACCTCTCTAAAATGGTGTTTTTAATTGTTATTTTAAGCAACACTTCATTAGCAATTTCTGTCTGTTTTTATAAAAATGTCTAAATACAATGATTTTCTGTTAATTAAAAAAATAAATGCAACTGCTTTACTGTTATATTATCTTCCACTCAAAAAGAAAGAAAAGAAGATTAAGTAGCTGACAGTATATGGGAAAGGAACTGAAAAAGGCCAACACAGGATCACTGGCTTTTTCTGCCTTTTCTTCTTTGGTTTCATATCTTTGGAAGGCTGCGGTTGTTGCAGCTCTGTCTCTTTTCCTCAGGGCCTGCTTGACGCGTTGGATCCCGAGAGAATCTCCTCCTTTCCCTCTGATGCTGCTTGCACACTTGCTGTGCCTAGAGCTCTCCTTGCCCTTATTCCATGGTTGTCTGGCAGGACTAAGAATTGTGTCCTTTTGATCTTTGTGTTTGACCTTCTTGATCAATCTGGCACTCCCAGACTTCCAGCTGAGCCCATTCTCTGGATTTGTACTGCTGCAAGGAATCTTATGAAGTAGAAGGGCTTCTCAGAGCTCTCGAACCTTGGCTACTTGGTGCTTTCTTGGCCACTTTCTGTTTAGCAATTGACCATTGCTGATCTAATGAAACTCTTCTTTTGTCTTCATACCTGACATATTTCTTTCCAATCTTCATGACCAAAGCAACTCTAGGGAACAGAGAATCTTCCAGATTTTAATATGCCTTCTGTGTAAGTCAGGGTTCTTCAGAGAAACAAAACCAATAGGATCTATGTGTAGATTTGTTGTGAGGAATTGGCTTATGCAGTTATGGAGGCTGAGAAGTCCCAGCATCTGCTGTCTGCAGCTTGGGGATCCAGGAAAGCTGGTGGTGTAATCCAGTGTGAGTCCAAAGGCCTGGAAGCCAGGGGAGCTGATGGTGTAAATCCCAGTCCAAGGGCAGAAGAAGATAAGGTGGGATTCACCAGTTAAGCAATGAGGCAGGTAAAAAGGGAACACATTTCTTCTTCTTCCCCCTTTTGTTCTGTTCAGGCCCTCAGTGGATCGGATGATACCCAATCACACTGGGGAGGGCAGTCTTCTTTACAGAATCCACCAGTTTATTTTTATTTTTTAAAGATTTTGTTTATTCGTTTTATTTTTTAAAGATTTTATTTATTTGTTTGAGAGAGAGAGAGCATGAGGGGGGAGGGGCTGATCAGGGAGCCTGACTCGGGACTCAATCCCAGGACCCTGAGATCAGGACCTGAACTGAAGGCAGACACTTAACCAACTAAGCCACGCAGGCACCTCCAGAATCCACCAGTTTAAATGCTAATCTCATTGGAAGCACCCTCACCAAAACACTGGGGAACAGTGTTTAATCTGGGCACCCCAGAGCCCACTCAAATTGACCCAGGAAATTAATCATCACAACTCCTTTTCATGCCAATGTTCCTTTTATCTGTATGCCTGATAAAACATTTGTTCTATTTGATCTCAGAGATTTGTCTTTCCTTTAATTAATTTTGGGTGTTGTAAATATTAGTCTCCCTTCCTCCACCGTGTATTGTTCATATTTTCTCCAGTTGTTCACCCAATGGCTCATTTAAGGCATTTGTACCTATCCCCACTTTATAATGGCTTTTGCCTATTTAGTGACCATTTGGAAGAAAGACCGTCATTCACGGCAAATATGTGTCTTCCAGCACCTTTGTTCGCGGGCTCCGTGGAATGCTTCTGAGTGACTTTCCATGATATCTAACCTCAGGCAAAACCAGCTCACACTGCTCTGTGACTCAGCTGGTCCATTTCTCTAATGGATACAAACCCGCATTTCTCTTTTTGAAAATGACTGTTCATGAGGTTTGTCAATCAAGATGAAGGGTGCTGAACATAATGAGCTGTCGGTCTGGTTCCCAATTCAGACTTGATCGCGTGGCCTTGCTACTACTTATGTATGCATTGCTTCTTCACATGAAATAAGCGACTGACACCGCCTCACAGGCTCCCCACTACATCCTTTCTGCCACACTCCTGGAAACTAAAAAGCCCTTAGGAGCACCCAGGGGATCTGACAGATCTGTGAGAAGAACAACCTGTTAATTGAGCTTGGTTATTCTATGGGGAGATCATCCAACATAATGCATGCATAATGGACTAACACAGGGCATTAGCCAGCTCTGAGCCCTCGGGCTGAGCTTGCCAGAAGAAAGAGCACCAGGTCATGAATAAGCAAAGAGGATGGGGAATCCCAGAGGGAGTGGAATTTGCCCAGAATCCTCCTCCATTCAGCCCTGAGGTTTTTATCAAGGGTCTTCTGTGTACAGAATGTAAGGTCAGAGACTTTTAATATTTCTTTCACTTGTGGGCAGGGAAGACAAGCTCTAAGACCTTATGGGATGCCATTTAATCAAATTCCACAGACTAAATATTTGCCAAGAGACAAACAATTCAGATCATAGAACTTGTTGCAGCCAAATCCAGGCATGAGACATAATTAAGAAAATGACCAGTGTGTCTCCAGATAACACTATTTCATTTTTCCGTATACACACATGCCAGAAAGGACTAGGCCAATAGCAAGTTCAAATGCCAACATTGCTATTTTAAAGATGGCCATCCTTTGATTTGGAAAATATAAATATGGTCCCTGCTCTCGTATGGCCATTGTCTCCAGTGTATATAGCATGACAAATAGTGTGACAGAAAAACAAAGAGGATCTGCAAACATGGCAAAATAACAAGATGGTGTCAATTTTTTCCAGTCAGAATTACAAGGCCGTTGGGTTTTTTTAAAGTAAAGTATATGAAAAAAAATAAATAAATAAAGTATATGATCATATATGTATGATTCTGAATGAATGGAAGGATAATTTTCTGAAATATAATTTAATGGGTACTTATAAAAGGACACCTAGTCCAAAATGTTTTCTCCATATTTATATCACAGTACCTGAAATTCACTACACACTCTTAAGAGCTAGAGGATCTCGCAAGTTTTAGTCCCTAATAGTTTTAATGAGAAAGGTAATTCATGAACACATTAATCTACATTATCATGCTGTGTAAGGCTTTCCATGGAGACATGTTTCCTTTCAGGGTCCTCAGAGTTTGAGATCAGAAACAGGAGAGAGGAGGAGTCACCTAGAGCATGAAGTTTTCCTTGGGAAGGACCAGAAGATAAAACTGGTATATGAGGTCTAATATGTTCCAGGCATTGTATCTGAGGCCATCACGATCCTCACAATCCGGGGACACTGATATTTTCTCAGCTAAGCTTCTTGTAGTGACAGGGAAAGAAAACCAAACTTAAACAGAGTTGTCTTTGTTTTTGTGTTTTAAGGTAGATAACTAAAAAGTCTAGAGGTTATTTGTTTCAGATCTACCTAGATCTGGGTGCTCGAACTGTGCCCTTAGAATCTCTTTGCTTTTTTCTTTTTCTTCTGAGGTATCCTTATTCTCAAGCAGGTTCTTTCCTACACAGAAGGTCTTCTGGTTTACATGCCCCATCTTTTGGTTTGTCATCTCAAGTGGAGAAACCTACTCTTTCTCTCAACATCCCTCTCAATCCCAAATGGGACTTATAAGGGACTTGGATGGGCCCTGCTTAGCCCTGTGTTCACCTCTGTGGTGGGACTTCCTGGACCAGTACAAGAACCCAGAAGGCACCAGAATACCTGGGTGGAGTCAGTACTGAGTGAAGCATGCGGTGGGCAATGAGAGACATGAACACAGAAAGACGTGTTAGTTTTCTAGTACCACTGTAACAAATTATCATAAATCTAATGTTGTTAAGCAACACAGACCCATTATTTCATACTTCTATGGACAAATCTGATATGGTTCTCACCAGACTGAAATCAAGGTGTCTACAGGGATATATTCTTTCTCAAGGATCCAGGGAAGAATCTGTTTCTTCGCTCACACAAGTGTTGGCCAAATTCAGTTCCATGTGGTGACGGGATTGAAGTCCTCATTTCCTTGCTGGCAGTTGGTCCTGGTCACTCTCAGCTTCTAGAGGCTCTGCATTTGCTTTCTCGTGGCCTCTTTCATCTTCAAAGTCTGCAACAGTGGGTCAAGTCCCTATCTTGTTTTGAATCTCTCATGCTTCTTCTTCCAGTGGATTTCTCTCACCACAGCTGGGGAAGGTTCTTCGTTTTTAAGTATTCATTTGATTAGATTGGACACATCAGATGATCTAGGATAATCTTCCCATCTCAAGATCTTTAAGTTTAATCACATCCACAAAGTCCCTTTTGCCATGTAAACGAACATATTCACCAGTTTTAGGGGTGAGGATGAGGACGTCTTTGGGATGTCATTATTTGGCCTGCCAGAAAGAAAGGGGTAGGAAAAGGCCCAAAATAAACTATCAAAGCTATCATTTTTAAGGAAGGAAGTACTTGTAACTGAAGCTTTCAAGCATGCCTTCACCTATAGTTCCTACAAATGGAATTTAGCTGATTTAGCAGGAAGTCCCCCAAGTCCTATATCCTTAATGGTAAAGAACGATCAGTTCTATCTGAAAAGATTGTCCTCCTGAACTGAGTACTTACTGTGCACAGGGGAGAACCCATGGAATGATGAAGGAGGAAGGAGACAACCACCTAGTCAGCCGGATCAGCCCAATCAAATGTAGAGTCAGCTGGATCATGTTAACATACTTGGATAATATTGCCACGTAAATGGAACTCAGAAGTACATAGGATTTTGTGGGGGGGGGGGAGATTCCTGCAATGATTCAGTCCTTTAATGAAGCATCTTAATGTAACTCATTAAAACTTAGCATCGCCTTCTCTCCAAGATCCACTCTCACTGCCGTCTTAGTAGTAAAGTTGCTATAGGCACTTGGCTGGTTTCTGTTATCTGATTGGTTACACCTAGTTGATCAACCCTCTGGTTCAACAATCTTCTGACCTCTAAACCCAGACTCACCTTTAGTTATGATAAGATCAGTGTCTAAAGTTTTCATTAGTATGCTATAACAATAATCTATTTATCAATCCATCCATCTGTATATCTAATCATCCTGTAACCATCCATTCATCGTTTGTCAAAAAAATTTTGTTAAAAATAACTAAGCTTTTGGATTCGGCAAAACCCTCAAAATCAATTTTATTTCTCTTGCAGTTGGAAAACGAATTTTAAATTATTCATGTTAACACCCGCCAGATAAATTGAGCTTTTAGAGTATTTAAGAATATTTAAAAAAAGCTTAGTAAAGTCAATCTTTTACATTAATGGATTCCATTTTTAAAATATTAATTTCACATTAACCATTGCTTTTTTACTTCTGCAGCCATCTCATCAACAATCTCAAGAATCATTAATGTTAATAAGTAAAAAAAGTAAGTTATTAAAATTTTAACATTATAAAACACTTTTTCAACTTTTGTTCCTGGCTCTATGCCTCACTAGCTGTCTGGAAGGGCCTTTCTGTTACAAATCACCTAAAAAATGCTGGATAAGATGGCTTTTTTAAGAAAAAACAAAACAAAACATCTTTTTAAATGCATGCTTGAGCTTACAGGAAAATAAGGGAAATGCTCTTGGGGCAGCAATATAAAACACCAGGAACCTAGAGAGGCAGTGAGCCTTGCAGCTAGCATTGCCCTGAAGGCATCTTCCAGGCTTTGAGCTCCTGCCCTGTTTGCGGTGGCCACGTAGCTTATCCCAGGAACCAGAGGGTTTGCGAAGTGAAAGGTGGTCTGCTCTTAATAACACCAGGAATCCCGTTTCTTGCAACGATCCAGAAAGCTGCAGGACAATGTCACTCTTACCGTAATAAGAAAATCCTGAACACCGTACAAAACCCTAACTTTCCTGCACTCATCAGAGAGCTGAGGCCACAAGGCAACCAGGAAACTGAATTTCAAAGGGTAAAAAGCACCCCCATCCCTACCCCTAAGGAGAGTCAGGATAGGTGAATTGTTTGAATTGTTTTGCATTTGACAGTGCAAGGGAGGAAGAGGCAGTTGCCATAGAGTGGGGGAGAAGATATTTAAAAAAAAAAATGAATTGCTAAAGGCTGAGTACTACCAGTGTATCAGTTTAGAATAACTGGGGGCCCCAGATACCCAGACACAAGGGGAGTTTTACCCACTCCCAAGCTCTCTTGGGCGCTCTTGAGAAAGATTGGGGTTGGCCAAAAGGCTGGAGAAGACCCCCTTTTGGTAGCACAGGATGCAGGAGGAGGTTGCTGTTGGGGAAGAAGCGGTGAGCCTTCTGGTCTTCAGTGCTGCTGAGGAGGGAACCAGCAAATTCACGTGCCCCTGGAAGAAGGACAGCACACCCTTCTCCCCATATCAGTATGCAGACAAAGATTTACTACTCCCGGGAAAGGATAGAAGCAGAAGCCATCTGCCCTTTGGGAGAAGCAATGAAATTCTTGCACAGGAGTAAGCGAAGGTCTGCTGAGACTCAGGGAGAAGCAGGAACCTCTCTGGACAAGAGACCCCATCTGTGTAGTCCAGCTCTCGACCTGTCAGGGCAGAGAGCAGGATGGAGGATGGGGGGAGAGTGGATTTAGAAGAGGCAGAGAGGAAATGCTCAGCATAACGATTGAAGAATGTGGGAGAGAATTAAAAAGTATGTTGAAGGAACACTATGAAAAACAGCCCAAGAGACTTGAAAAATAATGAAATGAAATCCTAAAAATGAAAAAATTAAAGAATTGAAGTTATATGTTCAACTCAGTTGATAAACAGCAGATTAGATAAATTGATATTTAGTTGATGGATAACCAGCGGAAGAGAAAATTAATGAAGGGGAAGATAAATCACTCACAAGAGAGCACAGGGAAACAAATAAATGAAAAATATGAAAGGCAGGTTAAGAAGCCTTGAATGGGAAGGTTTAACATATGTCTGAATCACTGAGGTTTTTGAATAGGTCATATTCAGAGTTAACAGCTATTTTCCAGAAATGAAAAAAGACATGGTTCCTCAGACTCACGAGGCCAATGAATCCTGAATGGGATAATGTCCCACCCAGGCACACTGTAAGGAAACTTCACAACCACTAAAGAGAGAGGGGAAAAAAACTTTTAAAAGCAACAAAGAAGAGGATATAGCCAAAAAAGGAATAGTAAGTAGATTAATAGTAGACTTCTTTTTGGCGAGAAAACATGTCAGAACACAATGAAATATGTTCAAAGTGCCGAAGGAAATTAATGGTCTGCTTGTATTCTATACAAACCGAAACTTTTATTCAAAAGAAAAGACAAAATGAAGACATTTACAGACAAAAATTGGAAAGGATTACTACTAAGAATTCCTCATGAAGAAACTTTAAAAGCATATGCTTTAGGAAGAGGAAAAAAGAATACTGGAGGAAAGTCCAAAGTACAAGAAAGAATGGTGAGCAAAGAAAATCAGAACCTTCTGTTTAAATCTAAACAGTGAGAGTGTAAGACAACAACAATAATGTCTAATTTCCTGTGTTGAAAAAAAAAACAAGATCGAGCTAAAATACTAGAAGGAAGAGCAAAACATAGGGAGCCAGGTAACTAGACTTAAAGCAGACTCACGCTGTGCTTACTATACAGTGCTGTATAGTACTGTCCGTATATAAATCTGTATAGTAAGGATGTAGGTTAACATTGGGCGTTGTTAACTCAAATATGTATCTAAAAATATCTATGGCAATTTTTATTTTTTTTCAGGTTTTTTATTTATTTTTTTAAATTTATTTTTATTAACATATAATATATTATATGCCCCAGGGTATATGTCTGTGAATTATCAGGTTTACACATTTCACAGCACTTACCATAGCACATACCTCCGCCCCCAATGTTCATAACCCAGCCACCCTATCCCTACCCCTCCTACCCCCCAGCAACTCTCAGTTTGTTTCATGAGTTTAGGAGTCTCTTATGGTTTGTCTCCTTCCTGATCCCATCTTGTTTCATTCCCTCCCCACCCCCACGACCCCTCGCCCTGCCTCTCAAATTCTTCATATCAGAGAGATCATATGATATATGACAGATCATATGATTGTCTTTCTCTGATTGACTTATTTCGCTTAGCATAATACCCTCTAGTTCCATCCACGTCGTTGCGAATGGCAAGATTTCGTTTCTCTTGATGGCTGCATAGTATTCCATTGTATATATATACCACATCTTTTTTATCCATTCATCTGTTGATGGACATCTAGGTTCTTTCCATAGTTTGGCTACTGGGGACATTGCTGCTATAAACATTTGGGCGCACGTGCCCCTTCGGATCACTACATTTGTATCTTTAGGGTAAATACCCAGTAGTGCTATTGCTGGGTCATAGGGTAGCTCTATTTTCAACTTTTTGAGGAACCTCCATACTGTTTTCCAGAGTGGTTATACCAGCTTGCGTTCCCGCTAACAGTGTAGGAGGGTTCCCCTTTCTCCGCATCCTTGCCAAAATCTGTCGTTTCCTGACTTGTTAATTTTAGCCATTCTGACTAGTGTGAGGTGGTATCTCACTGTGGTTTTGATTTGTATTTCTCTGATGGTCTATGGCAATTTTTAAACAAATAACAACAGTTTATAACTTCCAAATGAATAGGGAGGAAAATGGAATGAGAAAATTCAATTAATGTGAAAGAATCCATCAAGAAATAAAAATGCATAGAAAGAAGAGGTAAATATAAAAAATTATCTCCTCAAGGTAAATTATGTTTAGCTTAGTGAACATTGCCTTCAAGCACAGAGATGCTAAGAAAATGTACTCACTGGAAAACTTACTCCTTTCTCATCTTCGGGTTGCTTAAAGTTATTCATACCATTGGGGTGCCTGGTGGCTCAGTTGGTTAAGCGGCTGACATTTTTTTGGGTAAGATTTTATTTATTTGAGAGAGAGAGGCCACAAACAGGGAGAGGGATAGAAAGAGAGGGAGAAGCAGACTCCCCGCTGAGCAGAGAGCCCCACGTGGGGCTCCATCCCGGGACCCTGGGATCATGACCCAAGCTGAAGGGAGACACTTAACCTACTGAGCCACCCAGGCACCCCAAACGGCTGACTTTTGATTTCAGCTCAGGTAATGATCTTGGGGTCCTGGGATCAAGCCACATGTCGAGCCCTGTGTCAAGCCCCATGTGGGGCTCCACATTCGGCAGGGAATGTGCTTCAGGATTCTCTCTTTCCCTCTGCCCCTCCCTCCATTCATTCTCTCTCTCAAATGAATAGCTAAATCTTAAAAAACAAGTTATTCATACCATTTAGGAGATCATATTCTTTTTCTAATTTACTTGCTTTTTCTCTCTCCTCACTTTCTGTCTCACTCTGTCTTCATCTGTCTGTCTTCCATCATCCATACAATTTTCTCTCTATGCCCCCATCCCTCTTTCCTGTAACCATGTACCCACCTATCTATCCATCCATTTCTTCATCTATGCATCTTTATAACCCAAACCTGTTTCCAAGCCAGCCCTCTTTCCGAGCAATGTTTCTTGGCATCTCCTTCGAATTTTAACAGGCACCTTAAACTTCACATATCCTAAATGCAACCCCTGATTTCATGCCCCTAAGTTCATCCCTCCCTCAGCCTTCACCATTGCAGCAAATGGTACCACCAACCACTCAACGGCTCAGCCAAAAACCTGGGAGCCATCTTGATAATTCTTTCCCTCACCCCTCATATCCCATCACCAAATGTTGTCAGCTCCACCTTCAAAATATATCTTAAGTCTACCAGGGTCTCACCATCTCCACTGCTACATCCTCTGTGTACACCAGTCTCTTTCTTCTAAACCATTGGAATAACCTTCAAACCACTTCCCTTGCTATTCTTTCTATCCTATCTCCACAGCAGCCAGAGTGATCTTGTCAAAGGGTGAATCAGAGCATATCACCCTCTTCTTAAAAGCCTCTGTGGCATCTCATTGGGTCCAGAAATAAACAGAAAATCTCTATGACTTTTATGGCTATTAGGATCTGATGCCTGCTCAGCCTTCCGGCCTGATTTTCCTGGGTTCCCCATTTCATTTATTTTGCCCCAACCCCACTGACCTTCTTCCTGCTCCTCCAATATGCCCAGCTTATATCTGATTCAGGACTCTGGATCTGATGCTTCCTTTACCAAACTTGCTAAAGATCAGGACTCCCCTGAAATGTCACATCCTCAGACAGATGTTGCTTGAGCCAATTTATGTCCATCTGAACATTCATTTCCAATATTTTCACTATTTGGAGTTATTTTTTTTTAATATTGAAGTTATCTTTTTAAAGTTAATCGCATCTCCTACTAAAGCATGAACTTTCTGAGAGTAGGGACCTTGTCCACTATTATGTCCTCAAGGTCTGTAATTATGCCTGGCACATAGTAGGTAGGGGCTCTGTTATTATTTAGTAAATGAGTACTTGGGGTTAATTAATTCCACAACTGGGGGTAAAAAGTGGTTACATTATTTTCTTTTTAATAATCGAGTAATGTGTCTGGAACCCCCTTAGCAGAGCTAAAAAGGATTTCCACCCTCTCAGTCATAGTTTAGTGGTGCCCTGACTCTTTAGGGTTGCAGAAAACGCAGGGGTCTCTCATGGGGTCAGGAAATAGGAGACCATCCTCCAATCTGGAGCTGCCGCATGTAGAGTCCTTGTGGTCCTGCTGAAAGTTGCACGTCCATTTTCTTTTTCCAGGTCTTGGCATGAGTCTTCTTTGTGTTAGGTCACACTGCCATCGGAGAAGGCCCTTCAGGAAGTTTTGTCCCCTCAAAGAGCACTGCATTGCAGTGGACATAGGTTGCCATCCTTAAGAAGCGCCTCCCCTGCCCCAAGTCGTGAGAAAGTTTGGTCTCTTCACTCCCTCCTAAAACCAGTTGTGCCGTCCCTCTACCTAGCATCAGCCTCTCAGTCAGCCTTGTTGGAGACAGAACTCCTAATGCTCTGCTAGGAAACGTTGAGCTGAAACATACAAGACTTACTTGACCACCTTAGGACATTCGGGGACCCAGGAACCCAGACTCTACATAAAGATTTCACGAGATGGGAAGAAAAAATTCTCACACTTACGTTAGTCTCCTTCAGCAACAAGAACAAAGCAGATATTAATATCTCAGTAGTTTTTTTACATATATACCCTTTGCCAAGTAGAATTATTCCGACATATGTAAATAAATCCTTTTCTAAAGAAAAGGACCAGAAATAATTACTATGTATTCGTTTCTCTAATTACAAGATACAAAATACTTAATGGCTAGTCTATACAGTATAAATGCAAAGCACAGTTAAGAACTGGAATTGATGGGGCTTTTTTGTGCTCATTAAGTTTATTTTTTCTTCTACTTTATAAGATTTTGAGGAATTAGTGTACATGAGGACTTATTTACTATTTCCAGCCAATTAACTTAGGAATTACAAACTTAATATATGATCACCATCTTATTTTGAAAATATCAAAATAATTTACATTGTTAAGCATTTGATTGATCTTCTGTTATTTGTCTTACATTTTCAGTTTATTATTTTTCCCTGCAGACAGTGGAAACACCATTGAGTATTAAGATGTCCCTTCATTAAGAATGATGTAATTTATTTAATTTTCAAATATTAACATATCATGGTTACATGTGTTCCATTCTTAATATTCCAAAGTCGATCTTTACTCCAATAGTTTTTTTTTAATTAGAAAAGAAAATATCATTTCACACTAAGAATTTTAATAATACCATGATTCAAATTTTAAATATTTTAAAAATATGACAGGGAGCTCATATCATTAATATTACAAAGAAGTCATGCAAGTTAATATGAAGACTAAAATCTATAGTATATCACGGTAGGGCAAGTAATAAGCCAAGAAAAATACCCTTTGTCATAAATTTGACCAAAGTTTATTATAATTATTATATAAAGAGTTATGACAAATCAATAAGAACATTGACATACAAATGAAGGAGCACTATAATCCAGTGATAAAGAGCTCAGGCTCTGGAGGTAGAGCTGTGTTGAAATCCAAGTCCTATCAGTTGTTGTGAGATCCTGGGCAAGACCCACAACTTCCAGTCACCTCTTAGAGTTCTAATTTATAATACAGAGATACTTAAAGTGATCGTTGCAGTGTAATTGGGGAGAATAAAATCACACACCTACAAATCTTGGTGCTATCATTGGAACTCAGTACTTACAGTTATTTGGCAAATGATGTGAACAGGCAATTTGCAAAAGAAGAAATATAAATGATTAATAGACAGGGGCGCATGTGTGGCTCAGTCGTTAAGCGTCTGTCTTCGGCTGAGGTCATGATCTGGGGGTCCTGGAATCGAGCCCCCCCTCAGGATCTCTGCTCGGCAGCGAGTCTGCTTCTCCCTCTCCCTCTGTGATCTCTCTTGCTTTCACTCTCTCTCAAATAAATAAATAAAATCTTAAAAAAAAAGATTAACAGCCATAGGCAGAAATTTAAATCTCATTATTAATCAGACAGAAATGAAAACAGCAATGAGATATCATTTTTTCCTCACAAATTTAAATTTAAAAATATTTCTAATTCTCAATTTTGATACATGTGGGGTGAGTCCTGGGAATGAGTATAAATTGAGACAATTTTTCCAGAAGGCAATTTGGCAACTTTTATCAAGGCCTTTAAACATTTTCATAGCCTTTGACCATATCTAGTCATTGCTCTACTCCCGAAGACACCATTTACGCTGTGTTTTGAATTTGCACCATTTATGTGGAATACACTGTGTCTCGTGCTCTCTAGGGTTGTACAGCTGGTGGCCCTCCCATTGCCATGTTCAACGTACAGCAATCAAGCCTAAGAAAATAAACAGAAAGGCATCCATGGATGTATGTGCAAGAATTTTTATCCCAGTATGAATCGCAAAAAGGAAAATCTGTGGGACAATTTAAATTTCAATCAATAGAGGAATAACTAATTAAATTATTGTAGATTCATACAATGGAATTTCAGATAGCCATTAAACATCACATTAAGAATATATAATGACATGGAGAAATTTTAATATTTCATTCCAAAATGAAGGTAGCTTTCTTATTGTCTCCAATGATAAAAGTAAAATGTAGTCATTTAAAAAATTACACAATATAGAAAAACCGAAGTAGTTATAATAATATCAACATACAAAGATAGGCGCTTTTGATATAGGTCCTAACAAGGTTTTTTCCACATGTATGTTCATGTTCCTACATAACATAAAATGCAGAAAGCAGACTATGAAACTGCTAATCCCCCTCAGGGAGAAAAATAACAACAACAGTATTAATGTACTTATGCATGCTGGTGGGAATACGGACAATTTTTATTTTTACTTCTCTCTCTTTTACCTCTAGCATGCCTACAGTTAGCCTGAGTATGTACTGTTACAAGAAAAACATTTTAAATAACATAGACAGTAAGTGATTTGATACTAAGCTAACATAGGACTATTTCTTTTGGTGCTTTGAATATAAAATACAGACATATTCCTTCTGCGAAATGAGAAATAACACTCATTAATCACTTTGCCGTCTTCCTCTTAATGAAGACATGCAAATGCATATGCAAACAAGCTGAACTTCTATTATGAAGCTATGACAGGAAGCTCTGAAAAAGAAGGTAATGATACAGTTTGAAAAGTAGGAGGGCAGAAGAAGGTTAGCAGCGGCAAAAGATTTCTATTCTGAATGCCTTAAAAGAACTGTAGGAACCTGATAGTGTTCTAACAATAATAAAATAAGATCGCAAACAGCGTTAAGAAACGAAAGCTAGTCATTATGGTATGACACACAGAGTGTAACAGAATAGGGATGTGAAGACTCAAATCAGAACGAAAATGTAGGAAGTTGTAATACTGCTCACACTTTTTCCTAAGTCTTGCGAGATCATCATATTCAACTACTTGTCAAGTTCAGTCAATATTACTCATGTATAACTCTAGGATATTTTTATCCAATATCACACATTTGGATCAGAACCGAAAAAGCCATTTCAACATTAAGACATTTTGTCTACACAATTCCGTGTTCTCACATGTCAGGAAATACAAATTGAGCAAACTCGGTGTCCCCCAAGATCATTAACGTTCAGTAGGAAAGGCCTTAATGTCACAGGAGGGTAGGAAGCGTTAAGGTTCTCATTACAACTGTCCCAAAGAGAATCGGAGCTGGGCTTATAGAAAATTAAATTCCTTGGACAGGGCAGAAGATGATATCAGACAGCATCCTATTGTGTTAACTCTGCTTCTGCCCTTTTGTGTGGAAAATCAGGACAGCCTGCCACCTTCAGATGGCTTGGGAAACCCGAACAAAGATAAACACTCCATTGGATTCTACAAACGTTTTTTGCAATTCTGTTACAGGAAAGATTCTTGGGTTAGGGAAGGGAAATGCAAAAATGGCAAAACACCCTTGCTGCCCTCCAGAATCTTCTCATCTCATGAGAAAGCCAGGGGGAAAGACAACTGCAAAACACAGCAAAATTTTTTAAAAGGCTGAATTGGGGGTGTGTAAACACGGGACGAGATTAAAAGACAGTCGCTTAGAAAGAGGCTGTGATCTCTGTTACAATGATCCTAGACCTTACCACTCAAAGCAGGATTCTCAGAGTAGCATCACCTAGGGGCTGGAGAGAGACGCAGATGCTTCTCTTCCAGCCCCGGACCTCCTGAATCAGAATCCTGGGAGTGGAACCCAGTCTTAACAGATCTCCAGGTAATGTTTATAGGGTCTGAAGTTTGAAAAGCAGCATTGATCTGTAGAGATGCTTGTGATGTAAGAGGACACGAGCTTTCCTGTCGCTTGTTTAATAATGCATTGTTTAAAAATCAATGATTATATTCACTCATTAGAGAAAGATTAGAAAATCTAGAGGGATACAGAAGGTGAAAAAAAATTACCCTTATGAATTATTAGGCTTCTTCAGAGAAATAGAACCAATAGAATATGTGTGCGTGTGTGGATAGTTAGACATAAACATATGCACATATATATATATATATATACACACACACACACACACACACACACACACACACACGCAGGTTCATGCCAATATATATTGGCTCATGCCAATTCCTCCATATTTGGAGGCGCATGCTTATAGAGGCTGATAAGTCCCAGATCTGCAGTGTGAGTCAGGAAGCTAGAGACCGAGGAGAGCTGATGGTTTATTTACAGTCCAAAAGCCAATAGACTTGAGCCCCAAGAAGAGCATGTTTCAGTTCAAGTTAAAAATCAACAGAAGAGCTGATGTTGTAGTCTGCAAGCTGTGAGGAAGAGTTCTCTCTTACTCAAGGGAGGGTCAGGTCAGGTCTTTTAGTTCTAGTCAGGTCTTCAACTGATTGGATGGGGCCCACCCACTGTAGGGAAGGCAATCTGCTTTACTCAGTCTACTGATTTAAACATTAATCTCATCAAAAACACCCTCACAGAAACACCCAGAAACCTGGACACTGGGGTCCCTGGATAGCTCTGGTTAAGCATCTGCCTTCGGCTCAGGTCATAATCCCAGTGTACTGAGATCGACCCCCATATGGGGCTCCCTGCTCAGTGGGGAGTCTGCTTCTCCCTCTCCTTCTGTCCTTCCCCCTGCTTGTGCTCGCTCTCTCTCTCTCTCTCAAGTCAATAAATAAAATCTTAAAAAAAAATAACCAGCCGCTCAGCTGGGAGCCTGCTTCTCCCTCTCCTCCCCACTCGTGCTCTCTCTCTCTCGCTATCTCTGTCATTATTTCTGTTGCTGTCTCTGTCTCTCTGTCTCAAATAAATAAATAAAATATTAAAAAAAAAAACCTGGGCACCCCGTGGTCCAATCAAGGTGACACATCAAATTAATCATAACTGAATTAACTGTTCTAAACATTTTGGTTTATTTCACCTGCCACCTTCTCCATTTCAACCCTGAGGGATGAGAGTGTATGGATGAGAATAAATTCTTTGGATATAAAGATTCAGCTAAAAGACCTTTTGTCTCTCTGCAGCAAACACCACTGGAAGCGGAAGGCAGGTGAATTCTATGATACCACCGCTTCCTGTCCAAGCTGAGAGTTTCATTTTCATATATTCATAACACATAAGAAGTTGAGGGTCTTTTTTTCCCCAAAGCAATTTTTTTTAGCTGTGGCGTGAAGTATTTCTCTGGCATAAATATCACCCTTCAACCCCATCTGAGCTGAAAATCCCATTTCTAATCTTCTTTCTGATTGAGAAATGATAGAGTGGATTCGCCGGCAAACGTCTCCCTCACTGACAGCTGGCTGCTCAGGTGGGAGTGGCCCTAACATAAGTACATGGCATTTGTGGTTATTCATTGAGAAATATATTTTTTTTAAATCGTAATGTGGGCAAAATTCAAAGACAGATTGCGCCACATTGATTAAGAAATTTTTGTGCGAATGTTAGCTTATATTCTATTTCCTCACATCACTACGACTATAGTCACATGGTCTTATGAAAGGTCTTGACAAGAATTTGATTCTCTCTGCTTCCTTTATGACCAGAGACAGTTCTGGCAAAATCATGGAGCAACGTTAGCCTTTGCCATTCCCCACTGACCTCCTTGACGTTATAATCTCTTCTCTCTACCCTATCTTTCCTGTCAGTGGTTCCAAACCTTACCAGTATATTGGAATCATCTAGAATTTTTAAAAAGTATGGATGTTTGGTGCCCACCCAGAGGGATTCTGATTTGTTTGTTCTGGGGTGTTGCAATCTAGGCACCAGTATTTCGAAAAGCCTTCTGGGTGGTTCTGATGCATGGCCATAGTTGTGAGCCATTGATTGTTCTAGGACCCTTGTTGCTCAAGTGCAGTGATGCACCATTGGCATCACCTGGAAACTTGGTAGAAATGCAAGGTCGGGGGCCTGCCCCACATCTGCTGAATCTGAGTCTGTATTTTAACAAGACCCCCGGGTAATCTACACAAGTATTAAAGGTTGCATACCTCTGTCCTATGTGTTGGTTTTCCTCTTGGTGTTAAAATCAGCTTTTGGGATAAGGAAACTTACTCAGGTGAAAATAGTTAATTGGTTTAATATCTTAGGTCCCCCAAAAGTGATTGATTATAACATGGGTTCACAGCACTGTTGAAGTCAAAGAAGTGGAAGTTCTAATTTTGGAACTTCCAGTATCCAGAAGCTGGATAGGACAGAGTTTTTGATCAGGGAGCATTCTTGGTTCCCTGAAACCCCCTCACTTGGGCAAACACCTTCTTATTCTCCCTAATACTATGCCTCTTGCTTCTCTGGCCCTAAGAGTCAGAACACAAGTCCTGCAAAGTCTCCAGAGCCTGGCCTGCCCCACGATTTGTGCTTTAGGCAAGGAAGGACACTGCCCTTCCATGTTCAAATAGAAAAACATGAGTGTTTAAAGCAAAGAAGATGTATTTTAAAGATTTCATCTCTTTCCTGAGTAAAGGCTCAAGCAGGAAAATATTTACCAAAAAAGCAAAAAGAAACTTCAGCTAAAGGGTAATTGCTTTTCTTTCTTTCTTTTTTTTTTAAAGATTTTATTTATTCATTTATTTGACACAGAGACAGAGAGCACAAGTAGGCAGAGAGGCAGGCAGAGGGAGAGGGGGAAGCAGGCTCCCTGCTGAACGGAGAGCCCGATGCGGGGCTCGATCCCAGGACCCTGAGATCATGACCTGAGGCGAAGGCAGAGGCTTTAACCCACTGAGCCACCCAGGCCCCCCTCTTTTCTTTTCTTTTCTTTTCTTTTTTTTTTTCCGAGCATGCCCTGAAAAGAATCAGCCACAGCTGGGTTCAAATTAATGACTAGAACCTTGATAAATTATTTACCCTCTCTCTTTTTAGTTTTCTTAAATAAAGTAGGGACGGTAGTAATTACCACCAACGTTGCCCTGCGTTTTGAATCAGATGTAACACAAGGTTTTTGGCCTCAGTTTCCCCAAAGGGAAAATGGAGATCGTGATTCTCCCTTGAAGCTGGTTGTGACTATATGAGAAGGTAGACGCAGTCCTGAGCCTAGTCCTGGCCCACGGTAAGTGGTTATTATGTGGCAGGTGATTTTTCTGTATTTCTGAGTGGTGGTGCTGAGACAGATAATTAAAGTAATGGCAGGGGGTGCCTGGGTGGCTCAATTGATTAAGTGTCTGACTTCGGCTCAGGTCATGATCTCAGGTGCTGGGATTGAGCCCTGCACTGTGCTCTGCGTTCAGCAGGGAGTCTGCTTCTCCCTCTCCTTCTGCCCCTCTCCTCTCCCATGTGCGCTTACGCTCTCTGTCAAATAAATTTTATATATATATATATATATATATATATATTTATTTTTTTATTTTTTTATTTTTTTAAAGTAATGGCAGTAGTAGCAAGTCATCAAATGTTGGTTTTCTTCCATTTATCTTCTAAGGGTTAAATTTGGCAGAGAGATTAAGTAACCTGCCTATCCTCTGTCATCGTACCATACTTCTGCATTCTACCAGGATTCTTACCCAAGGAGGCTGCTGGGAAAATGTCCTTATGTGAGGCATTACTATTTTGTGTGGGGTGTTTGTATGTGTGGTGTGTATGTGTGTGTGTGTGTGTGTGTGTGAGTGTGAGTGAGAAAGAGAGAGAGAGAGAGAGAGAGATTGAGAAAGGACCTGAGTGCACTTTCTTTTTTTATATTCCACACACTACTCCCTGGGAGATTCTGAAACACTCTCCCTTAGCAACATCCACTCATTCCCCAGGAACTGTTATAGGTAAAAAGTACTTGTTGTACATTAATATTATTCAGTACACTCCTACATTGTCTTTTACACAAAGATGAGGCATTATTATCACCATTTTAACAGATAAATACACTAAGAAAGAGGAAAAACTAAGTTCCTTGTCCAAGGTCACCAGGCGGTATGCAGCAGAATCAGGATTTGAACTGGATTTATCTCCAAAGCCCAGGCCTCTCGGGGCACTTGGGTGGCTCAGTCCATTAGGTGTCTGCCTTGGGCTCAGGTCATGAGCCTGGAGTCCCAGGATCAAGCCCCACGTCAGGCTCCCTGCTCAGCAGGGAGTCTGCTTCTCCCTCTGCCCCTCACCCCGCTCATGTTCTCTCTCTGTTTCTCTCAATCTCTCTGTCTCATTCTCAAATAAATAAATAAAATCTTAAAAAACAAACACCCCACAAAACCCAGGCCTCTCTCATATGTTTTGACGTACTTTTAGACAAGTGAGGTAGCACAAGAGGGGTAGGCGGAGATAAAAATTCCTTTTCCATCAGACCATTATTCTCCCAGCCTGCTCTGGGAAAGTACGGTAAGCACACCATCCTTGGCTCTAAGGCACAGAAACCCAGAACTCCTCGTTGGGCTTCTATGTGACAGACACAGTACTGATGTATTATTTCATTTGGTCCTCACGATTGCTGTGAACTAGGTATTATTACCCCATTTTAAAGATCAGGAAAGTAAGATTAAGTAACTTGCTCAAGGTCACAGAGTTAATAAATGAGGAACTAGGATGGAATGGGGCCCATCTGACTCCACTGATACACATTAAACTTTTCCAAAATCACTTCCTCATGCCTCATTTTACAAACGAATCCAGGATAGTTACAAAAGGCTAAAATATGTTTCCCTATACCAGAAGATTGACCCAGATATTGTGTGTCTTAGGTTTCCTCCAGTGCCCACTTACTCTCCCTCCTTAAAAAAAATTAAAAAGATTTTTCTGTTTTGTTATCAAATCTGTAACTGCCACAGGGAAAGAAACGAAAATATTGATTCAGAACTTTTTCTGGGGGCTGAAGGCACAGCACATTCGGAGTTATCTGCTTGGTTCTCTGAGCTGACAAGCTAAAACCGTGGATACAAAAAAAAAAAAAAAAAAAGGCCAGTTATCTAGAAACAGACTTTGAGGCTTGGTTTTAGAGGTTTTATTTTTTAAAAATCTGCTGAAAAGAAAATCGATACTGGAATGGATAATACCTGTGCTTCCTAATTAGAGATCGTTTCTATAGTTTGAAACCTTGTTCCAGCAGAGGTGTAAATGTCCAGAAAGAGGTGGAGGGGATCACGTTGTAAAATACCCCAGGGCAAGGATGTCGTTTTCCTGTATCTTTCTTCCTAGGGTCCACTATACTCGGACACATAGTGAGTGCTCAGTAAACATGACTGAATCAATTACTGAATGCATAAATGCACGAACAGTTAGCAGAGAGTAAATGCATCGAATAACTTTATGAAAGCAAATGTTGACATAGGTACCCCCCCATGACATGAGCAACAAACGCACTGCACACTTTTGCCCAGAGGAGACTTAGAGCGCACTTCACTTTAGTTTATTATAGATTTCTCTTATGACATGGAAGGCAGAAAAGATGTTTGTAATCTAAAATGTCCGCGAACAAAGCCAGGAGTTGCAGTACGCAGAAGAAAACATACTTCATGAGGTTCTGCACTCTATCATGACTTTCTAAACTGATTTTTTTTTTCCCTTCAGAAAGAAAGAAAAGCTCTCACTTCTTTCTCTGTCTCTGTCTCTCTCCTCCTTTCTCTGCATCTTTCAAGTCCAAGAGGTTGTGCCGATGGCATGATACAAGTGTGTGTGTGTGTGCGCGCGCGTGCGTGTATGTGTGTGCATGTGTGCGTGTCTAAACACCCCCCCCCCAAAGTTAAGTGGTTAAATAGGAAACTCAGGGCGATACCTCAGGACCCCTCTGCCCTTCAGTGAGGAGATTCAGGAACACCTGTACTTGTGGCATGTGCGTCGCCACTAGGGGTCCCCAAGCAGCAAGCGATGGGACTTGGGAATTGGGTAGCAGAGGCAGTCTCCCTTTGTCTGCACCCCAGGTGTGGACTCCTTTTGTTCAGAGGCTGGTCTGCTACCTGCCTCGGCGGAGCTGTCTGCTGGCTAAGCCCCCCCTGGGCTGCCTGCACACCTCTTCTGAGGAAATGGGGGGTTTCTCAGCTTCTGCCTCTAGTTACGCCTGATGTCACCCCCGAAGAGCCAGTGTTTTCTCTTTAACAGGACCAGGAGTCTTTGTATTAGAAACACAGCTTCAACTACAAAGGGAAATGTTTCTCCCTCCAACAAAGAGTGTATCGATGTAGAGAAATTGATGGCAAAAAGACCAATTTCCAGGGTACAGTAGAGTATTTGCCATAAAATATTTAAAGCTAGTTGACAAATAGCCCCACTATTCTTCCTTGAATGCCGGCCACTGGATTAATCTTGAAAGTAAGGAATATTTCATTCTGTGCTTAGTACAGAGGAAAGGGATGACCTTCACAAAGAAACACTCCAGAGTGCCTGAGAGATGGGAGCTCAGCTCCAACTGGAACAGCCACTTCACCCTGTGGTGTTTTCTTGGCTGCTTTTAAACTTCAAAGGAACAGTAGAGCAAAAACAAACAAATTACAGCAACATGAGAGCTACTCTGTAAACAATAAATTGTATCAGTTGTAACAGCTGGTGATGGGGGGTGGGGATTACAAACACTTGCTCCATCAAAATTGTATTCTTATACTTTCACCATTTCAGTTTTTCTTATTCATAGCAAAATAGTGTTATTACATGTCCATCACCTTCTTTTTGTACTCCAGATATGTTACTCATCATCTTGTTGCCTGGTGGTCAGAGCTACTGGTGGGAAAAGTCATTGGTGAACACAAGAACCATTTATGGATTTATTAGTTCCTCAGTTTACTCACTTATTCCACAAATACCTACTGATATTTAAATGCCTATTGTGTGTAAAGCCTGGTGGAGAATACAAAGGCTGGCCAGACAGGGATCCTGCCCCCAGGAAGCTTTTAAGAGAGTAGGAAGATAAAACACAAGTTCCAAAATTACCATCAAAACAAAACCAGAGCATCTGCCAATAGAGCGGCGGTACAGGGGAAAGGCTAGGGGAATTCAATAGAAGGAAAGCTGGTTTCTGGCTTGGGGATCAGGGAAGAGTCTCCAAGAAAGTGCATTCTACTTACCCCTTCACAGTATAAGATGCTCAGCAGGGAGGGCACGGGAAAAGGCCAGGTCTGCCAGCCCTCCGTGGTACTGGGCACAGTCAGAAGGGGTCGCATGTGTGAGGGGGAGAACAGGAAATGTATTTGGAGAGGGAAGGTGGGAAGGCTTTAGATGCTACTTAACTTTCATGCTAACAAAATGGTAATTGTTAACAATCCTCAATAGACCAAATTATTAACAAAACTCCTTTCGTCCCATAAGGCTTTTAATATTTGAGGAAAAAAGGTAGACATATCTTTAAAAAATCCTACTTTTCAACAGGCCTAAGATTTTTGCAGCACCAATATTCCCTTTTCCATTGACAAATAGGCATTAGCTGGAATTAAAGCCCATAAATGAATGAATGAAGGAATGAAATATATGAATTAATATCCTTATTGTTTCGTTTGGAGAAATGCTTTGGAAGGTTCACAAACAGGTACATGAGCCTACTGAGGAGGGATTAGCATCTTATTTCAGCCACCTCCTGCTAATTTACCGATATTATAAACATTTTTGCAAGGAACAGCCAGCCTTTGGGGCTCTGAAGCTAAGAAAAATGATAGTGAGCGATCATGCCTGCTGAATTTTCTCCATTTGTTGTGGCTTTAACAATCTAAATTATTGATCAACTTTCAGATTTTAGTTCTGAACCTGGAGCTCTCCATTTGTTCTTTAAAATAATAGGCCTTGGAGTTATGGTTCATCTCAAACCAACAAGCTAAGCTTCCCCAGTCATCCTGTTTTTATTCAGTAAGCATGTTTGTTGGCCTTGTATCCTTCTGGGCTCTGAACCCAGTGGAAAAAAGTTAGTCTCTGTTTCATTCCACTTTCGTACAGCACAGAGGGGCTGTGGGTAGTACCTTCACAGGAAGTTCCCTTTTGTCCTTTCCCTTTATATTATCTCAAGTCCATTTGAGATAATAAAAGCAATCAACTTCACAAGGCCATGCTTTACTTTCCCTAACTAATGACTGCAAAGTTCTATGAAGGTAAATATTATCATCTGACTACAGAAATAGAATTTGACATCCTTTTGCGAGACTTCAGAGATGAATAATGAAACCTGTTGTGTATAATCCAATTTGGGACAAGAAAGATATGAACCTTGGGCCGAAGATTAGATATTTCCCCTGGTGGAGCAAGTCACTACTGATTAGTTATCTCTAGATGCAATGGAGAAAGCAGAAGTTGGTCAAATCATAGATTTGGCCTTTCCGGTGCACAATTTGTAATCACGGAGCACAAACTGTATGCCAGGTACACTGTGGCTTTATACACACGATTTCATTTAATCTTCATAACACCCTATAGTATCAGGATTTGGGTTGCAGGTGGAGAAACTGAGACTCATCGAGTGTGGGTAATTTGCTCAAGGTCACGTAACTAGTAAGTGGTGGAACCAGAGTATGAATTCCCATGCTGTCTTCCTTCTTTGAAGCCCGGAGGGTGTCAGGCCTACTAGGTGACATAGCCAAGTCAGTCCACCATCTAAAGATCTGGGGTATACATGAGTTACTAGTTAATCAAATAGATGTCCTGTTGATCAGAAGAACTTTGGGAAAACAGGAAGTCAGTTCTGATGGAGAGATTAGTTTTGTGATGGACCATATATCCCTGAAGGACTCCAGGTTAGGCTGCATCAAGGCTGCATTGCACAAAAGGAGAGAAAAAGTAGTGTGTGTTGGGCAGGGGGTGGTGCTTGGGTCTCCTATACCAGGCAGGAATGTTCCAGATTCCATGTAGATGAGGGTCAGGCAGACTCCATGTGGCTGAGGCAGGCTCATGAGCCCTCAGCTATTCAGAAAACTGTATTTTTTTTTTTTTTTAAGAGCCTTATTGGGAAGATGTGCTAGGATGGCATCCTGAAGGGAATTAAAAAAAAAAAAAAGTTTAAATCAACTAGAAAATGTGACATGAGTGCATATTATGATTATTCAACATTTATCATTCACTGTACATTTGGTGCCTGGTTGATGTGGACCCCCTAGGGCTATCTGCTGTTCCTGTGTCACTCCTGATAATTTTTAAATTGACTCTGTCCTTTTGCCATGTTTTTAAAAATTGAACTACCCCAATGTGAACACTTTCCACTTTGCTACATAATGAGAGTACTTTCACTCCTTTAATGTTTGCGTTTTCCTTTGATCTAACAATTTCTGTTCAAATTTCACAGTTTTCTGTTGCTTCAGGATTGAAAGAACCGATTACCCTGCTGGGAGCATGAAATAGACTTAAAAAAAATCCATATGATATTTCCTCCCAGTGAAATTAATTTAGGTTTAAGTATGGGGGAAGGTGCACACCTTGTGTTCAAGTCTCTTTCTCTCACACACCTAAGCAATTCCTTATCCTGAAAGGGCACCATTGGACCTGCTGCCAAGTCTTTTGTGAGAATCCTTTACCAGACGAAGTCAGAGAACCTCTTTCTCTTGACACCCGGCTTTGTGCGGGCCTGATGACATATTTGGAACATCTCTATTTCTTTGAAGGGCAACCTCAAAAGCCCAGTGGACCCGTTAGTCACGTGGCTGGGGGTACTTAAGTGTCGCCAGATGGGGCTTGCTAGGTGTTTTGAGGGTGTTTTAGGAAACACACCTTGTTGCAGGGTAGGGACCATCAGCTCCAGAGTAACAAAGGACAATTTGGAGGGGAGCGGAAGAAGCTCTCTAGAGCCTTTCTGACATCCCAGACCTTCTTTCAGCTAGCATCGTGTCCTTAGTGACCTCGCCTTCGCCCTCTGGATCCCCCACCCCGGCTGTCTTCGCCGCTCCTTAGCCTGGCCACCGGCAGCGAGCCCCGCCACCTTCTCCCGTCTCCCCACTCCCCACCCTCGGTTGCCTCCAAACCGTGGAGCAGCGCTGCGCCCCACAGCCGCGCTCGCCCCGCGCCCCCCGGCGGCCTCCGCAGCACCTCGGGGTCTCGCGCCCGGGTCCAGCGTCCCCCCGCCCTGCAGTCTTCAGCCTCCTCCTCCAGCCCCAGTCGCAGGAGCTGTCAAGCCCGCGGCAGCTGAATCAGCCCCCCGAGCTCCCGCGTCTCCTCTCCTTCCTTTGTGTGAGCGCAAGCGGAGTTGGGGCGGAGGGAGAAGGGGGAGGTCGCTCTGTCTGTCTGGCTCCCGCCGCCTTTGCCCGGGCTGCTCGAAGTGCCACTGGGGAGGCGGGAGCCCAGGGGAGGGTGCAGGAGCTGGCTGGGCGCCTCCGGGCCGCCCGGGCGCTGTGGTCCCAGCCGCGCGCGGGGGAGCGCGGATCACAGCTGGGGCTGGACTAGAGGCAGGATTAGTCCTCTCCGGCCGCCCCTCGGTCTCCCTCGGCTCCCACCTAGCCCCCGACACCAGGAGAAGAGCGTGCAAAGGCGCCGAGAGGGACGGAAACCACAAATAAATAGCGGCGGCAGCAGCGCGTCATCTGGTGGAGCAGGAAGTGCAGGCAGAGTCCGGAGGCTGGTGCTTTGCTGCGCGTCCCCAGGACTTTGCCATGGGCTGGGGGCCGCGAAGGCTGCGAGCGGTCGCGCGAGGGCAGCGGCGGCGACGTCCGCACCGGGGCTGAGCCAGCAGCGACGCGCGGGGCGCGAGGAGATGGCAGCGTCCAGCAACTCCAGCCTGTCCGGCTCCTCGGTGTCCTCCGGTGAGTTTCAACCGGTCGGGCGCAGGCTGCCGCGCTGGGTCTCTCGCCCCCCGCCCTCGCCCCGCACCCCGGGATGGATAGAGCCTACCTGTGGCCGTCCTGCCCCCTCTCTCGGAGTGAGGGCAGGCGCCCGGTGGGACACTTGTTTGGTTTGCCAGCACCCGGGGCGCCCACAGCACCTCCGCGCCTGACATCTGACAGCGCAGAGGTGGGAGATCGGTGGCGCTCTTAGTGAGCGAACGCGAGTGTTCTGGAGACTTGGGGAGCAGCAGCGGACGAGAAGCGAATGGAGCAGGGCGGGCTCGCACTTTCTGGCGCAGCTGGAACCTGGGCTAGCGGGGCGCGGAAGGTTAGGGTGCCGCTGGGCGCCGGGACTGGCTTGCGGTGCGGGGCCCGCCGGGCTGGATGCCCAAATCCAAGGAAGAGGGGAGAAAACCCCCGCTCCTCGCAGACTTGATTTTCTTTGTTTGTTTCAGAAATTAGCTCCGTGGAGACACAAGCTTAGGGCATGGTTTGAGATAGAAGTAATGAAGGGGTTCTGGATTTATGGTCCTGATTGAAGCAAGTTAGAGGAAGGAAGGTCGAGCCCAACCTCTGACAATTTGCCAGTTTACAAGTGTGAGTGTGTGTGTGTGTGTGTGTGTGTGTGAGAGAGAGAGAGAGAGAGATATTTTCCTATGTGGCCTCTTGGACATTTTCTTATAATACTCTCTAATTTCACTTTCCAGGCATACATTTTGTTTTCAAGTGTGGCTGAGCAAGGGGAGGCCTTCTTTCAGCTTTTTTAATGGTTGGTCAGCAGGTCTCATTGAAGAGAAAAAACTGCTAATGAATCTGAAGGAATAGGAATCAATAGAAACAGACTCTCTGGTTTCTGAGTATGACAGGTTTCTAATCAGAATGATGCATTAGGTAGAATTCTTCTACCTCTCTTGTCACTGAAAACTTTAATGACAAACCCTAAAGGCATAGCTGATAAGACATTTAGTGCAGTCTTCTGGGGTCAAGAGGGTCTTGAAACCCTCAGGAAAATACTCAGTATGTTAGTATTGCACGAATTCCTATTATGTGTTTTTTTTTTTTTAATTACAATTACCCGGATATTAAACTCAGAGGAACAGTCACCTGGTTGGGACCATTGGACAGCAAGCCTGTCATAAATAAGCCATATCTATAGGTGTGTAACTAATTTAATCATAAATACAAGGTGAGTTTGACTAAGGTGCAATTGTGATGTGGCACAAGGTGATCCCTTGAAAGCCATCTGTTATCTTTTTTGGCAGGTTCAGTTCCTGGGAAATGGCACCTCCTTTCTTGATCGCTGCCAACTAATCAAAAGCACAGTGTTGTTAGGCATATGATAGAGTTCAAGTTGCTGGTAGTAGCAGCCAATGGGGTAGAACAGTCATATCTTATTAAGAGCAGCAACAAGTTGACTGCCTGTGGTTTTAATTCTGAGAACTCAGCAAATGCTACAGCGTATTTTTAGTACACCCAAACCACTGCTGCTGCTTTTCAATTCATTTTGGTTGACTAACACTGAATTTAAAATACAGTGATGTTGGCTTACGATTAGCATATGGTTAGCCCTCTCGGAAAACTGCCCACTAGAAAAGGGACTGGGTGGGGGGGAGAGGTGGCCATGGGAAAGAAGAATGGAGAAAAGACAAGAAGGTGGTATTCTCATGTGATTTACTGGTGGCATAAATTACAGACGCTATGGCATCTGAACATTCAGATCTTGGTGTAGCTTAAGAAACCTGATTGAAAAATTGAATTTGGGCTTCAGAAAAATACATGGGTTTGAAGTCACACAGTACGAGCTTTAGATGATGGTAACTGCTTTGCAGATAGGATGGAGATGCTTATGATGCTCCTTCCTGCTTAAGTTACCATTGCTTTAAATCCTAATGGGAACTGGAAAATTACATGAGCATCAAAATTCAAAAAAGTGGGCATGGATATACTATTTGGATGGATATACTATTTGATGTGGATCAGACAGCTTATATTGCTCAATACACCAATTAATCAGACGCTTTGTCTTGAAAAATACAAGAAGCTGTAGATCTCTTTTTAAGCACACTTACCCATCGTGTGGATAATGAATAATTCAGATGACACAAGCAATTCACACCTGTGAGAGGTGTTGGGCTCTAAAGAATAGAGCCTGTTTGTGGTGGCAGCTGCGTTCTCCCAGGCAAAGGCCAGAGTCTGAGAAAATAGGGCACTCCATCAACCTATTAATCACTGTTTTCATATAGGGCCTACTATGTGCCAGGAAGTAAGTTTCTAAGCCTCAGTTTCAAGGAGGCTGAGTGAGAACATCATTTTAGGATTCCTTCTAGAGCTGAAGTTCTGGGATTATTGTTCTTGAATTCTGGCTGCCCCATTTACCAGTTGGGTAATTTGGAGTGAGTTACTCAATTTCTCCAAGCCTCAATGTACTCATCTGTAGATAAGGCTGATATTAATAACGCAACTTACTCATAGGAATGCTATGTAGTTTAAATGAGATAATGTGTGTAGAGCAGTTAGCCCAGGGTGTGGCACTTAGTCAGTGTTTGGTGTGAATAAATTTTGCTCCTTTGAGGAATGAAACAGAAGGCACTTCATGGCTCAGACTTTAGGTGCAGAAATAAGTCCAACACACATACAATTTGCCTCTTACATTGCATGTTAAATTTGATCTTGAGGTCTGAGGTCCATTAAATAAGCAGTCATTAAGTATATTTTAGGTTCCAGGCACTGTCCCAAGAGTTTGGAATAGAAAGATGAATTAGGATCCTTTCCCTCGCCATCCAGCCACAGAGATGGATGACAGATAGTAATCTATATTCCAGTTGGATAAAATGAATTATGTGGAGGAGTGTACAAGGAAGAGAGTGATTCCCTCAGTAGGCAGGGGTCAGTGAAGGTGGCCTATGAGTTGGGGCTTAAAGGATGAGCAGGATTTTTTTCCAGAGAGCAGAGAGCGGGAAAGGCATTTCAGAAAGAGGCAGAGCATTTGAGGAAGACCTCCAAAGGCCTAGAGATGAGGAAGTCTATGGCCTAATTCTCAACTTCCTTTCTTAGATCTGCTGTTGATCCATTTTGTAGGTGGTGTCTCCTCTCTGGACGATTATGCTTATAGATCCATTAGCAGCATAGTGCAGAGGGGAGCTAGATCACTTTTGCTGCTGACGGAGGTAGGAGGTTTTCTTTCCGTTCAGGTGGCAGTGGGTAGAAGGTAGAAGGTAGAAGCCTTAGGACGTACTTGGGCAATTGAGCAGAAAAGAAGAAACTGTTGGTTCCGTAGTGAATAGCACATGGAGAGGTGAACTCGAATAATAATGGGGGTTAAACCTCTCTTAGAGGAATAGATGTGGAAGATTTAGGTTTGGTTGTGTTTGTGCAGAAAGTAAAGATCTAATAACTCACTCCGTAGTAAGCTCAAAGTTATCTGATTTTTCTGGAGAATATGTTCTCACCTGCTGTTGTTGAACTACAGCACCTAAGTGTGTCATTTATTCTGCATTACCAACCGAGACATAACAAATGAACTAATCCGGTTAAAATTAATTTTTAAATACATTTTCCAAGAACTGTTCAGAAATTTGCTTCTAGAATATTCAATTATGTGTGGAAGAAATTGCTTTGGCTTTGTTTTAATGATAACAGCTAGTAATTAAATTTCACAATCACCTAGATTGGCAGGAAGGTTTGATTACCTTTATTATTTTAAGTGGAAAAAAAAGATTGCTATCCTTAAGCTTTTACTCTAGCCTGTGGTACTTGATTGTATTCTGAAATAAACAATGGTTGATTTGCAAAATAGTTTTCTTAATAATCATGGGTAATATTGGCTTTTATAATTGAAAGAAGAACTTTTTGCATTTTAGTGATGTGATTGCCAAATAGGTAATTTCACAGAGTAAAAACGAAAGAAAGAAAGAAAAGAAATCAAGTCAAGTAAAGTAATAAATAAAAAAGCTATGAGATGTTTTCCAGTAACTAAACAAGGTAAAAATTAAATAATAAAGGAACCCCCAGGATAAGAAGTTGTTAAGATTTTGAGAATATAAACACACTGTATTATAGAAATGAAATCAACATAGACTTTTTAAATTAAAATGCAGATGGAAAAAAGGTAAAAATCAGTATTTATGTGTAGAATCATTGAAACCTTAATTAGGAAAAGGACATTCCTAAATGACTTGAGGGATTTATTTCTCCAGATTTTATACAATAATAATGTGGGCCAAATAAATAATGCTATTTTCTGCCATCACACTGGTTTGATCCTAGAAATGATAAATAGGAATTTTCATTACTCATTATTGGAGGGTCAGAACCAGTGACATAAACAAATCTTTCATACCCCTAGATACAAAAGGTAAAACTGAACTATAATAATGCTGCCAAGACATATATGTGTAATTAGAAACTCCATGGATCTAATACTACAAAACAGAATATCTTTGTTGAAACAGACATTCAGAGAAGTCTACTTTTGGATTCCTGAATTATTCAGAAATATTCAATTTTTTGTAAAAGAAAAGTCTTTACCTTTGTTTTAGTGATGACTACTGGTAATTTAATTTCATAATCATCTAGAAGGTCAGAATTATTTGATTACTTTTGTTAAATCACCAAAAAAATTGTGATTTCCAAAAAATTGCAAAAAAAAAAAAAATCACAAAGTCAAAACTAATGCCCTGAAAGAAATCATTCACTCAGATGACGAGTATTGTTCTTTGCTGTTATTCTGGTGACCTTCCCACACCTCATTTTAACTTATTAGATTTTTCACTGCTCCTTTGTGGGAACCCAGATGAACCCGGTGATAGAGAATCTGAGAGGACAGACTTTTCTTAAGCATGACTGCATTCTCGCTGTGTTTGACAGGGGCCCACTGATATGTGTACTCTTGCTAAAATGCCACATGCCCCCCCACCATTCCCACAAACCCCGTGAAGTGTTTTCAAAGATGCTGCCATTTGTTCAGCTTTTGGGGGACACAAACACCAGGTATTTTTTGAGGCCAGTCCATGTGGGATTTAACTGGACAGTGTGTTCCCTGAGCTGCAGCCTGGGGCTTGGCCCGGGTGTCAGCCTGCTGAGGGCCGTCTGCTGCTCTGCAGGGTCTCCTGTTTTTGTACAATGGTGAAAATAACCGGACACGGGGTTTGGAAAACCTATGCATGAGCAGCGTCCCATTGGTATGTTTTGGAAAAGAGTTTTCTGCCAGGAGATCAAGATTCTTGCCAAGATAGAATCAGAGAAAGAGAAAGGGACCCTAGTGATAGACTTATGATTAATAACATCCATCTATCACCCACCAATCATTTATCTTTTATGAATGTATTCACATTTCATGACTCCTGATGTGTGTCATTTAATTTTCAAAATGAATGGCTTTCTTCGTTCCTTCCTCCCTTTCTTTCTTCCTTCCTTCCTTCCTTCCTCTCTTCTTTTCACTTTTCTCACCTATTATTATGTTGGTCAGATTTCTACTTAGAATTTTTTTTTCATCACCCCTGCATTTGGTCTCACTTGACTATTAGTTTCCAAATCCTCTAAGTAGCTTCCTGCTTCTCTCTCCATTTGCTGAGCGGGAATGGGAGCTGGTTTTCTATTGCTCACAGGGATTCTGGTCAGGGGATCAGGAGGGATACCCGTACCTCTGGTGCAGGCTGCTTGCTGTGACAGAAAACACTCATGTGTCTCAAAGTTACTAACAAAAGCAGAGGTTTATTTAAAGTCTCCATCACTGGAGGGAAATCCATTTAGGAATGTGCTAGTCCCCCAGGCAGTCTGGTCTGCAGTCCACGTGTCTATTCATTGGGATCTGAGGCTGAAGACCTGGCTTGCGTGCATTGCCAAGTGGCGATAAAACTTTGCAGCTAGGTACCCGGGGAGAGTCATCCACCAGCTGCTTGTGCAAATAGCCTGCTTTCCCCCTCATTTATTATGAATCGAACACCTTTGTGGGGGCCAATCTTTGAATAGCCTTTACAGCATGGTCTAATTACAGCCTTGCCTTGCTTCAGGAGCTTGGCCTGTCCAAGTCACCCAGCCTCAGCCGTATGAAGAGTTATTTCAGATCACCCAATGCCTAAGTTCCCGTAGACATTCTCTAATAAAGGTGTCCAGTGAATAGCCTTATTTAAAATATAATCAGCTCAGGGAAGAGATTACGTTGATAAGATTCCTGGAATTGAGACTTCTTCTACATATTGTGCAGGCTGCCAACTACCCCGTGCCTTGGTGGGCCTGCTGGGGAGAACGTTTTTTCAAGGAAGGCTACATGCCACTTGCCTGGCAGAATCCACTAGATGTGGAGAAACAGTCTGCTTCCTTGAGCTGGCAAGAAATCTCACGTTCTGAAATGTGTCTTCGTTAGATGTTGCAGGAAGAGCCCTAACCTCAGAGTCAGAACATCTGGACACTGAAACCTTTGACCAAGGCATTGACCAGGGCACCTAAACCCTTGACTAAGGCTCTTAAAGGGGTTTTCAGTCCTAACTATGACCCTTAAACCATTAACCAGGACTCTTGAACCCTTAGCGAAAGTTCCTAAACTGTTAATGTAGGCACTTAAACCAGCTACTTACTTAACTAAGCCCTACAACTAGCTAACAATGTGACCTTTGGTGAAATCAGCCTTTCCGAGCTTTAAAACCTGACTGCAAACAGCAGATATGACAGCCCGTTTCCCAGAATTGATGTGAGCATCAACAGGGGTGATGGAAGCATTGCCTCCTATAGGCCTGGTGATCCTACCTGCTCAGTAGATGCCGATTCCTCCCCCTTCCCTCCCTCCTGCCCTGAACATCTTTGAGCCTCCATCCTCTTGTCTTTTTTTTTTTTTTTTTTTAAGATTTTATTTATTTGATAGAGAGATGAGAGTGAGCACAAGCAGGGGGAGCAGCGGAGGGAGAAGCAGGCTCCCTGCTGAGCAGGGAACCTGATGAAGGGCTCCATCCCAGGACCCTGGGATCATGTCCTGAGCCAAAGGCAGATGCTTAACTGACAGAGCCACCCAGGCGCCCCTCTCTTGTCTTTAAACCAGAAATAGTGCTGTATGATGAATTTATCCCGCAGGGTTGTCATTCCTGAAGTATACTGTTTGGGAAAATGCTTAGTAAACTGAAAAAGCAACTACCAATACTGAATGCTTTCTATGTCTCACTACGTTTACATGTAATCCTCAGGGTATTTCTCTGAGGTAGACCACGTATCCCCTTTTGCAAACAAAGTATTTGGTTCAGAGGGGGTACAGAGATTGGATTCGAGGTGCTAGGATTGGAGCAATGTCTCCTTAATTTCAAAGATCAGGATTTTTCGTCTTGAAACCTAAAGAGTTGGTTTTTGATTCTCTATCTCGTTTTTAAAGTGTCTGACGTTAAAGTTTAAGGCTGAAGTGCATGCTCATTGTTAACAGAGAAGATACAGTAATAGAGTTGTGCTTTATTTTGTTGCCCTTGGTAGTTATCCAGACCCACATCCAACCTCACCAAAGCTTATTCTCACTAGCGTTAGGAACTGGAAAGTGTTACCAAGTGAATGGTCTGTAGCGACATCACCTAGGGGACTGGACTTATGGATATCTGTACTTCAGAACAGTCTTTTGAGGTGAAGGGTATTGTAGGTGTTCATCGTACTATTCTTGCAACTTCTCTAAGGTTTGAAAATTTTCCAAATAAAAGAAAAAAGACCGAGGGGGAGAAAAAAAGAAGAGCGCTACTTTGCATCCAGTTGACTGTCTTCCCCGGAGTCTTAAAAGCATTCCATTTCATGTGTGCTCATCAAGTCTTGCACTCCCCTCGTGAAACTCCCAGATTCTGAATCCTCAGCCAGAAGAATATGTATTTGTTAGCTTGTATCTTAAGTGAAAAGTACAGGAACTGAAATTACAGAAGGCGTTCTGGTAGACCATAGGCAACACCTCCTACCTGAGAATGTTTTTTTTTTTCCTACCGAGCTGGTTTGACTTTAACATTTCATTATAGGTTTCAAGTGAGGAGGGGATTTGCAGGTTGTTCGAGCAGATTCCAGAATGACATAAGTAAGACAGTCAGGTTCAGAGGAGCTCCAAGAACTGCCCAGGGCCGTTCAGCTAGTTGGTGGTGCAGCTAGATCTGGAACTGACATCTAGAACCCACATTCCTAGAACATTCATCCTCCATCCCCTTTCCTGGCTCATCCTAAGGAGTAGAATTATCCTTAGAGAATTTCTTACAGCTGTTTTGTTTTTTGTTTTTTTCCCTGTCTGGCTTCATGGAAGCTGTTCTATTTAATTATTTAATATTTTCAAAAAAGAAGTCATAAAGTGCTTTGTATTTTACATGAGCCTTGGATCTCAACGCTGATGTTATGCCAATAGAGGCATAAAGACTTAAGTGACCTAGCTTCTGCCCTAACTATATATAGCTGTGCTATCCAGTATGGTAACCACTAGCCACATGTAGCAGTTTAAATTTAAATTTAAATAAATTCAGTTCCTTAGTTGCATGAGGCACATTTTAAGTGCTCAATAGCACATGTGTTTGCTGGCTATCATATTAGACCATGCAGAAATAGAACATTTCCATCCTCCTGTAAAAGATTCTATTGGGCAGCACTGGTACTCAGGGAAGGTGGTTCTAAGAGAGGGACATTACTAATGTAAAATTAATAAGCTACGGATAGAAACTTTGATAGAATGTTCTCCCATTCCTGTATTTGTCATGCTGCTTAGGTTATATTTCACTAATTTTGCAAATTGGCTTTTTTTTTTAAAGTAATTTTTTTCATAACTTTGAGGGGAACTGTGGAATGACGGGTGGAGGATGATGTTGGGGAGAGTAATTAAAATGTTTATAAACTCTTCTAGTCTTCAAATTGGATTTAGGATTTTTAAAAAATGGTCTATAGTTTCCCTAATGACAACTCCCATTTCTTTTTAAAACAATCCCACAGTGAGTCATAATTTCACCCTCAAAGAGGAAAAAAAATGCCCATGTCCAGAAGTAGTTTGGATCTTATAATTGTATCTCTTCCAAAACATCATAAAGAAAATAAGAAAATTGTGAATGTGTGGACTGAGGTTGCTAGTGGCATATCCAAGCTGTGCTATTTAAAGGAGATTTTCTACCAACCTGGCCATCAGCAAACCATTCACCTAGAAGTATTTTACTGCTGCAAAAGGCCCACATATGGGGCAAAGCAAATGCATTGGTTTTTAGAAAATAAAGTTAGCTTTGGGAATCTTAAGCACATTTAATTGGAAGAAAATGCATGCAAATAATATGCAGGAATATGACAGTTCCTAAGAAAAGGAAGCTGCCCTCCTCGTTGAATTTCTGTTACTGTCTTCAAGTGCAACAAGCAAATGGAAAGGTAGATGGTATCTTTAAAGGGTCAAACAACTGTCAAGAAAAAGGTAGATATTGAGGCCACTGGATTCAGATATAATAGCCAGAGGCCCGTGGCATGTACAGCTTAGTCCTTTTCGACATAGCTCAGATCATACATTTAGGGCAGTGTGAATCACAGAATCACTTGGGCGGGTGATCACCGTCTATAACTCTTTTCTCATCAGAGACCCGTACCTCGACTTCCTCTTGTCCTCTGTACCCTCAGGACTGTCTGAGCACCGGATTCTTTAAGGAAACAAAACCTGCATTCCGTATTTATTTGACATAATTGTACACAAACAAAATAAAGTACTTTTTTTTAATGATTTATTTATTTACTTGAGAGAGAGAACGAGCGTGAGCACGAGTAGGGGGAGGGACAGCAGGAGAAGGAGAAAGAATCCTCAAGCAGACTCCACACTGAGCTTGGAGCCCATTATGGGGCTCAGTCTCACGACCCAGAGATCATGACCTGAGCCGAAATCAAGAGCCAGCAGTTCAACTGACTGAGCTACCCAGCTGCCCCTAAAGTGCTTTTTCTTAAATAATTTTGCTTCTAAGGAATACACTAAGAGATAAGGGAGCAGGAAGCAGGGAGTACAGTTTGATGGGTAAATCTTCTGCAGCAAATACTAGAGTGTGTGCCTGCAACGCTGGTCTCCAACAGTCTGATGTACCAGAGTCTCAAGACTGAGCCCTGCACTGCCTTATCTGGTAGCCACATGGGCTGTTCAGCCTTTGAAATGTGCCCAGTGTGACTGGAGATGTGTTGCCAGAGTTTGAAGACTTAGTACAAAACAAAAAATATAAAATATCTCATGAATAACCTTGTTATATGGGTTATACATTGAGATGATAACATCCTTCGGATATTAGGTTAAAGAAAAGATATTGTAAAAATCAATTTCACCTGTTTACTTGAAAATATATAGTGTGGCTGGACGCCTCCGTGGCTCAGTCGGTTAAGCGCCTGACTCTTGATTTTGGTTTAGGCCATGATCTCAGGATCGTGAGATCGAGCCCTATGTCAGGCTCCGCACTGAGCGTGGACTCTGCTTAAGACTCTCTCTCTCCCCTTCTCCCTCTGCCCCTCTCCCTGCTCATGCTCTCTCTTTCTTAAATAAATAACTAAATAAAATCTTAAAAAAATTTAACGTGGCTACTAGAATATTCAAGATTAGATACGTGGCTCACATCATACTTATATTGGACAGCTGCTGGTTGGGGGACCCTAATGAGGATGTTCTAGCCTTTATCCCAGAATCCACCACACAAAACCTGCTGATTCACTGTTCCATGGCTCCCATAGTTGCAGCCCTGCACACTCTCTAAGCCAGAAAGATACTCTCCCTTCAGCATGGCCCAGATCAGCCCCCATTCGCAGGTCCCTGTTTTGTTTTACTACCGGACATCAAGAGATGTCCTTCGTTTTTTCTGGGTGTGTACAGAGATTTTGAAACGAAGTAAGATAGAGAGGGACAGATTGGAACTTCATCAGATTCTTGTTGATACAGGTTTTGTACTTTGTTTTAGGCTTTACTATCATTCTAGACTTTGCATATTTACTTGTTAGATTTATGGGCACTCCTCCTCCAAAGAAAGCCCGTAATGCTAGGATGTTGGGTAGAGAAGTTGACAAAACACGGGACACATTTTTTCTCCTGACCTGAGTAGGAAATTCTTATCTGATAATGTTGTACCGAGGCCTCTTGCCATGAATATGTATGTGTGTATAAAACATGTATATGTATGATATATGTCTGTATTGCATGCATATATGTCTGTATGTGTGTGTTTATGTGTATATGTATACACAGAAAGCACAAGTGGATTAGGTTTCAAACAAAAGTTATTTCCGAACCAAATATAGAATATATAAGCTAATATCAAGGGAAAAGCAAAGTCAAGCCTCGCATTACTTTTAGTAATGAAAAAATTCACTTGGGATTATGCTAATGATGTGTAGATATTAATACACATAATTCGGCTGCCTAATATTGATTTAAGTTGCTCATTCAAATTCACTTTATTATAGAAAAATTAGCCATTTTATTTTATAGTGTTTGTCCCTGCAGACAGTGAAACCGTTAAGCCATGTTTATTGGGTAAATAACACTATTTTGCTGACTTTCATACACAAAGAGAGCATTACTGTGTCTCCCACAGGAAGTGCCCTGTGACTTATTACTCTCTGGCTGGTTAGTTCAAGCCAGGTATCCTCTCTGTTATCTCCCTCGTGATCATTGTCCAAGGGTGAAGGTACTGTCCGTGGTCAGGGCACAGAAGTTTTTTCTCCTATGTGATGTTAATATGTCCGAGGCTTGAACTTGATCCACATGAGAGCCCTATGCTTGTTTTAAGCACCGAAATTAACCCACATGCCTTTTTTCCAAATATGAATTCTTCCTCAGAGAAAAAAAGCAATTGACAGGGGCTTTCCAACTCTCTTGAAATAATACCAGATTAAGATTAGGAACATAACCACAGCAAATCCTAAGCAATTACCAACGGAAGACACGATTTGGAATTAGACAATGTAATTTGTCATAAGAATGTAATAATTGCCACGGTACTTATTTAGCTCAGCGTTCTAACCCCAGTAATAGCACTAAGAGGTATTTTGTAAAAACGTTCAGCAGCCTTTCAAGGAAGAGATGCCCTGCAGACATTTTACTTTTCATAAATAGCTGATGTAAATCTGTCATTCAGGAATTCACGGAGACATGTTTCTGAGAGCATATGTAGTTTCAGATTGTGGCCCTCCTTAGAGTAATGAGTTCCATCCATTTTCCACCCCTAGAGTGGACTGGTATTTCTTTTTATTGCTTTATGTTTCACTCTCCGAAACTTATTTCTAACATCCATTCTTGGGTTTTGTAAATTAATGTGGGTTCATTTGAACCCTGGACTTGAAGAGTGGTGATGTGTATCAAGTGTTGGGAAGCTGGAAAACTGGCCTAAATACCAGCACCAACTGGCTGTGGTAATTTGGGCCCCTCTGAATTTCCTGGTCCACAAAATGGGCTAATACTTGTGAAAGAAACTTGACAATTGAACACTTGTGAACAAAACATAAGACTCTCTGGTCTCATGAAGTTTCATTCTTATAAAGACGCTCTATTGGTCCCTTTCTTGGGTGATAAACGACCACTCAGAGTTCATGATTGTCTAATATAACTTGAAAAATCTCCTCTAAATATATTACCTTGCTCTTCACCAGCCTTTCAAAACCTTGACGTGTAAGCCCCTCGGTTTAGAATTTCCCCATTTAGCATAAGATTCCTCTGTGCAACCCACTTTCCCATAAACAGTTTAAATTAGCCCAGATGGATCTCTCCTCCAAAGAGACACCATCGTTTATACTTTCTGGTCCAGAGAAGTGGCTCTTTTTGAAATTAAATTTGATGTAATATCCAATCTATGCAAGTAAATCTCTGCGACAGACATGGAAGTTAGAAAGCACAGCAACAGAACTCTCATAAGGGAGTCGCTCAGTCTAGGAACATCCCTTAGCCTTGCATCTTCTCCCTTCTCCCTTCCCTCCCCTGTCTTCTTTCACTCCCTTCCTCCAAAAGTAACCACTATGAATGTCCTGTTTACTATTACCTTGGTTTTCCTTCTTCCTTTAAATGATTTAAAGAAATAATCCAAGGGGCACTTGGGTGGCTCATTTGGTTGAGTGTCTGCCTTGGGCTCAAGTCATGATCTGGGGGTCCGGGGATTGAGCCCTACATCGGGCTCCCTGCTCAGTGGGAATCCTGCTTCTCCTTCTCCCACTCCCCCTGCTCGTGTTCCCTCTCTCGCTGTGTCTCTCTCTCTGTCAAATAAATAAAATCTTAAAAAAAAAAAAAATCCAAAACCCACGCTTCACAAAGGCAGATGTTTCTGTGTGTTTTGCTCACTGCCCATCTCCAGTACCTAGAACAGTATCTCGCATGCAGGAGGCAGTCAGTAATTGTTGAGTGAATGAATATGTCTATATCCCAATTGCTCTATCATAAGAATGCTGCTACAACCCCTCCTTTATCTCTTATACGTAAATTAGTTCTGTAAGGGCATCATCACTGGTTCACAGTAGACACACACCTTTAATGATTTTTAGAAAATTAGGTTTGTTTTTTTTAAACTCATAATATGGATTATTTGCACTTAGGTGCAGTAGGAGACTCCGAATAAAATCACATGGTCTTCTCTGAACCAGGACCACTTCTTAAACTTGATTTGTAGTTCTCAAGTACTTTTTAGGAGTGGATAGTGAACCACTCAAGGAACATAAGTAGTAAAGCTAGAGCTGAGCAGGGAGAGCTACAGAAAAGATTTTAGAAAGTGATACAGTGCACGTGCTACAACAGGGGTGAGCCTTGAAAACGTTATGTGAAGGAAGCCAGTTACAAGAGACCACATAGTGTATGATTCCGCCCATATGAAATATCCAGAATAGGCAAATCATAGAGGCAGAAAGCAGATAAGTGATTTCCTAAGGCAGGGAGGGCTGGAGGGAAACTGGAGTGACTGCTAATGAGTATAGGTTTCCTTTTGGGGGTGATGAAATTGTCTGAAATTGATTGTGGTAATGGTTGCACATCTCTGTAATATACTAAAATTCACTGAACTGTACACTTTTAAGCAGGTGAATTGTAGGGGATGTAAATTCTATCTCAATAAAGCTGTTATTTACAAGGGGCAAAAAAAAAATTGATAGAGTAGGGCTGAAAAGGGGAAAAGGTTGTAAAGTGAGCAGACGGGGAAAACTTGATAGATCAAGTTCTTCCTCGATGGATACTCATAATTAGGAGACATTCATAGCATAGTCACTGATATCAACACATGGGCGTACCCCCTCCTCTTCCCATTTTTATTTCCACAGTTGTCTTTTTCTACTGACAGCCCCCGATCTCCTCAGAGGGTTCCACAGAAGCATGTCCTCTGTGGTTGGCTCCCGGTGTCAGCTTGACAGACATGGCCCCCAAAGGCTGCTGGTGTCCTCTCTCTGGCTGAGGAACGAGGGCCAGCAGAAAGCCTTCTCTGCTGATGCTGGACAAAGCATTTCTCATGGCTAGTTAATTAGATTTTTGCACAGCTTTTCAAGCCCTGGGCACAACTCTTATGCCCTCAGTGTGGAACGTGAGTCATGTGGGAATCCAGTTTCCTACCGTGTAACCTGGTACTGCTGAGTTTACTAGTAGAGTGATGCCTCTGTGGCTGCCTCCAGATGCCCCCGCGGGATGGATGCACGTGCAGAACCTGCTGGCTCTTTTGTTGTTTCTAATCAAAGAATGGGCACACTTTGATCATGTCAGATCACAGCATTGTACTCCTAGTACTATAAATACTTTGTTAGAAAGATGACATGGGTACCCTCGTCTCAGATGTTCTGATAGTGTTTACTTTAACTGTGAACAAGTAAAGAAACATGCGTTTGATCAGGTATGATCTCAAATATAAGTATTTCAAATATAAAGTTTTCCAGAACCACATAGAGTTCATGATAATGAATCCAATCAATAAGCATTTGGAAAAGTACCTGCTGGTTTTGGAGGGTCAGGTGTGGGAGAAGTCCCTCTCCTCTCCCTGCAAGTTTAGTGACTCCCAGAACAAGATAGACTTTCTGCCAGTTGGAGGAAGATCTGGCTCTGGCGGGGAGCTTGTGGAGATAAAGATCGCCATTTGGGGGGAACAGAGTCCCTGGGTGGCCACTTCCACGGGCAGCCTTCGATCTTCAGTGGCCTGTAGGAGTTTATAGCAAGGCTGGCTCCGCTTTGAACTGTTCATGGCTTGTCCTTCTTACTCCTCATGGGACAACAAAGATAGGCACCCCCTCAAAGTACAAACAGATACCTATTCACGGGAGTGCGAAGGCAAGGCAAGTTCTGAAACATCCTCTTCCTTAAGGTCTCATTCCGAGTCTTTTCCTGGCACCCAGGGGAGGAAGTGGGTATGCACTACAGTGGATTTGTTGTTCCGTGCCCTCCCTCGGGGGAAATCTGGCTGCCTGGGGTTCCCTACGACAACAGCACACTGCGGCCAAGGTATTGTGCCAGGTGCTGGCTTCTGCACCTGCTCTCACATTGCACTCCGGGGCTGGAGTTCATGCCCGGCCCCTCCCACAGCTGTCCCGCGTTAACCGCGGTTTGGTTTTCCAAGGTTTCGCTTACCCGGCATCCACCGCGCTCAGGAAGCGGCCTGTCTGTCCGCTTTCTGATGACTCAGCAGAAGTCGGTAGTAGCCTAACTCTACCTTGCTGGGCTTAAGTCATCTCATCCAGCGCGTGTCATCACCTCTTATCACCCCCGGAAGAAGAAGGGTGAGTACAGTGCAATAATATTTGGAGAGAGAAATCACGTTTACATAACTTTTATTACAGTATATTGTTATAATTTTCTATTTCATTATTAGGTACTGTTTTTAATCTCTTACCGGGCCTCATTTATAAATTGAACTTTATCATAGGTTTGTATGTATAGGAAAAAACAGTATGTGTGTATATATATATATAGTTTAGTACTCTGCGGATTTAGGCACCCACTGAGGGTCTTGGAAGGTATCCCCCGCCCTCGTTGGGTAAGGGGGGACCACTGTACTTTCGAATGTCACAAACCAAGCTTTCCCTAACAAGAGGTGCTGTTCATGCAACTTTTCTCATGCTAACACCAACATGCATAACACATTCACGCCTCCTCATTTCCTCCATAGAACGTTCCAGGGTGCAATTATTGTATGGGTTAGGACGTTTCTGCTGCAAATACAGAAAGCCCTGAAAAGAAGTGGGAGATAGGGTAACCAAACACTGTGGCATCTGACTCTGTCGGCTTCTCTACAGTTCTCTTGACTCTGTCCTCTTGGTGCAGGGGCTTTGTCCTTAGTTTCCCTCTCCTTCTGGTGTCAAGATGAGAGCAGCACTACCTGGCATCATAGTTAGAAAGAGTAAAGTACAAATTTTCCCCGCTGTCTGAAAGTAGATTTCGTATTAAAATCTTTTGTAATCCACAATGGCATAAAGCGAAGAAGCATTTACCATTAATTTATATGGGAAAATTTGTGAGCATTCCCAGACGCAACAAATAACCACTTTGACTTTTTTAATACATTAGGACACATCTTGCTCACAGATATACAAAATAAATCAAGATAAAACACAGATGCTCACAGACACCATTCAAAGCTATGTGGCTAGATGCTGAGTGTAGTTTTTGGGGACGGAACTTGGTGGGACCACTCTCGCTGCTGGGGGTCTGTGCTGCGCTGCCTTTATAACTACTCACTGCAAAACTAACGCTGAACGCTATCTGTGCTTTTCACCTTTTTTTTTTTTTTTTTTTTTTTTTTGCAAAAGCAAAAATCCTTTTTGGGTTTCTTTTGGTTAGTGAAAATGTAGGTTAATGTAGGTCTTTTGTAAAAGAGAAGTGGTGTAAGACAAACTTTTGAACAACAGGGGATACCTGTAATCTCTTTCTTCTGGCTGTATGAAAAGTGAGAAAACCTTTCTCAGAAACTCCTCTTCTCCTAGCCGGCTTTCCCTTGCCTCCTGGGTCACAGTTTTGTCACATGCTTATATGCAAGGCAGTCACTGGCAAGGAGACTACGATTTCCATGATGCTCTCTGTCCAGTCATGACCTCCTTCCTGGAATGGACATGGGGCTAGCCTCTCCCAAAGGGGTGAGGACACCTGACACAGGGTTCTGTGAAGGAGGATAGAGGATTCAAGAGTGTCTGGCACAGTAATGTCATGAATGTCCTTAGCCTTTGGAATCTCTAAGGCCACCAAAGAAGTACTGAGAGTCCTAAGAAACCTGGCCTCTCCCATTCAAAGGACTTACTATAGTCTAGTTGATAACAAAACAATTGGTGAACATATTTAGTCTGTAGTAATATTCACTTCGTGACCAAAATGTTTCTGCTTCCCTTCCAAATTAAAATGACTGACAGCTTTTAATGATGCCTCGCTTTCACTGGTTAGTGCCTTATAAATTGAAGCACTTCGTTTTATGGTTATAGAAAAATACAGAATGATTCTGGATAGATTCCCTAGCTCTGATGAAAAGTTGGACAGTGAGGATTGAAGGTTTTGATTCTTGACTGACTTTAACATTCCTGGGCCTGGTGTAAGTTGGACTGGTTTTATTAGAAATTCAGGGAATAATAGTAGATAATTCAACCACTCCTGGTTGCTATGGCAAGGAATTTGTCAAGCTTTCATTTATGAGAAATAGTGATCATTAGGAGCTCTTTGTTTTTAAAACAGAGAGCCCTGCAAATTGTCAAGGCTCAAGTGGAACAAATAGATGATTGGCACCTATTTGGAGAAAGAATCTCAGGTTATTTCCGAAGCGAGAAGACCAGGCAGACGGCTTTTGGAGAGCAGATTCCCGTTTTTCATTTTTATGGTGGGCCAGAGTGTGTAAAGATCACTGGACAAAGAGTCATATGACCCAGGTCTGTGGCGGTTCGGGCTCAGCATTTGCTTTTCATACGGCCTGGGGCAAACTACATTATCATTTTGTAACTTTTTGATGCTCGACTGTAGAATTATTAGGTTGAACCAGATCATCTAGAGGGTCTTGAAAATTTTATGATTTTCTGACTCTGCCTATTTCTTCTTGCCAAATTTATTGTGCATTGGTGGGCTCCCCATGGGAACAGCCCTCCCCCCCAGCACACATACTTCACATAGCAATTCCCATTGGCACCATTTGTAGTAGGCACCCCGGGTGTGAGACATTACAACTATTGGGTGTCTGTGCTGCACTCACATTTCAGCCCTCTCTCTGAGTAAGCCCGGAGATATTCCAAATGTGCTCCAGGTTAGAATTAGGCAAGCCTTTTGGAATGCGACTCACACTAAGAAATACATTTTATATCACAGGCCAGCATACACACATACCATGCACACACACACACACAATTCAGCATATATTTATTGAGTGTTTTTACCATGTCCTAAGTGTTAGAGATATTGCAGTGAACAAAAAAGGCCAAAAAATCCTGCTCTTTGTGAAGTTTCTAAGTACAGAGAGATGATAAGCAAAAGAAATTATAGATTGCATATAGTTATAGATTACATGTAATCTATCCAATATGTGCATCATAATTTTATGTAATTATGATCTAGAAAATTCACAGTTTATATAGTATGTTAGACGGTGATAAGTTCTATGGAGAAAAATAAAGAAGGAAGGGAAATAGGAAATACTGGGGTGGGCGTGGGGGTTTGAAGAGTACATTGTGTGGTCAGGGAAGGTCTTACTGAAAAGCTGACATTCGATGGTGAGGCAGCCAGCACGCAGATATCTGGAGGAAGAGCATTCCAGACAGAGGGCAATTACAGATGTCCGGCTGCAGGAGTGTGCCTGGTGTGTTCCAAGAACAGAAATAAGGTCAGTGAGGCCAGGGTGAATAAGAGGTCAACAAAACTGGGAAGGAATGGGTGGCAGATCATGGTGGGCCTTGTAGGCCATTGTGAGGACTTTGGATTTTGCACTGAGTGAGCTAAGCTGTCCCTGCAGGGTTCCAGAAGAGTGACATATCTGACTTGGGTTTTAACACAACCACTCTGGCTACTACAGTGAGAGTTGACTAAAGGCAAACGTGCTGAGACGCAAGCCCTGCAGACGGGGCGTCTCCTTTCCCATGTGATGTGCTCTGATTTTTTCTTTTCTATTGCATTTGAATTTATTCATCTAAAAACCGGTCAGGGCCTAGAGATCAATTTCAGAATCTGCTATAGGGTGGCAATGAGCAATTTAAAAAGGAGATTATAAATTGGCCTAGAACCCCAAAGATGTAGTAGATTGAGTTTCCTTGCTCAAGGCGTGGTTATGGCATACTCGGCACCCATTGGAGGCCTCATCTTCATATTTAATCATGGCTTTCAAGGGGCTTTTGTTCATTTCTTTAGCTTACACTGAATAGTACTTTTATTGAATGATCATTTAAAAGTTTCATCTTTTCCTACAATGCATACCTTAAATAACTTTTTATAGAGAACATTTCAAATGTATTTAAAGTAAAGAGAAAAGTATAATAAGCACCCCATTAACCGACTTCAACAATTACCAGTTTCCATCAGGTCTGCTGTCCTCTAAACTTCATTTGCATCATTCGGATTATTTTGAAGCAAATCTCAGGTCCAATATAACTTCATCCGTAAATATTTCCACTAGTATCTTAAAAGATAGGGACACCTTTTTAAAAAATGTGCCACGTTACTATTACTCTTATCTTGTGTGTGCGTGCGCGTGCGCACGCACACACACATGATCGCGCCATAACTGTCTCTTTTAGTTTGATCAGCAGTGCCTGCATTCACTATTCTTAGGAGGGAAATACAAGTAGCTTTAATGAAAGGAAGCTGTGGTCATACTTTCTGGCTCCCAATTCTGTAGATGGTGTTTCTAGACACCGCCAAAGCCTCTGCTTAAGAAATACTTTCTTACTTTCAAAAATGAGTCAGTTTTCATCCTGTTCCCCTTTTGTACTTTCATTTCTACTTAAATATGGGCTCCTTTTCTGTGGCTCTTGACTAATCAATGGTAAGCAGCTTGAGAGAAGGTCCTTGGTCCCACCATCTTTGTATCGCCCAGTGGCTTGACATGGTTCCTGGCACACGACAGCCCTTACATTTGTGTTAATGTTTTACTTCCCTTCTAAACGCAGGATTGGATGGGGCGCCTGGGTGGCTCAGTGGGTTAAAGCCTCTGCCTTCGGCTCAGGTCATGGTCTCAGGGTCCTGGGATGGAGCCCCACACCGGGCTCTCTACTCGGCAGGGAGCCTGCTTCCCCCTCTCTCTCTGCCTGCCTCTCTGCCTACTTGTGATCTCTCTCTCTCTCTGGGTCAAATAAATAAATAAAATCTTAAAAAAAAAAAAAAAAGGCAGGATTGGAGTAACCTCTCCTCAGCCCTCTGGCCCATCACTCCTTTGGTCACATGTTGCAAAACCTGACTTTTCTAGGAAGTCTTGTCTCTACCAGGATGGAAAGCTTTCTGGATCAGTATAGACTTGTTGACAGGAGCCTTCAGGTTCATGTCGATTCTTACAGAGCAGTTTTTGTCCCTTTTATTCCCTGAGTTTGTTATCCTCTATCAGCAGGGTGTGGTGTTTGTCTTCCTTTGGTATCTACCCTAATCTCCATCAATTTATTGACCAGAGACCAATTTGATATGAGCTACATTACTAAAAACATTGTCATTTCTGAATATATGTAATAGTCATAATTTCAAATGGAGGTAAGTAAATATTTTTATGTTTGAGTATACAGTATGTACTAATTCTGTGTTGAGTATCCCTTATTTACCTAATTAATTACCCAAATATTCTATCTATAAAATTGATAAGGTAGGCGGCAACATTCTGAGTCTTAATCTTCTCATCCTTGCTTTCTCCTTCCTTTTTCCATTCTCTTTTCCATAAAAATTGAGTGCATATTTGATGCCGGCCACCATGCATGGCTCTGGCGCCATATAAGGGATAGGAAGCATCCACCTTGTAATTTCTTGCTCGAAGTATGTCCCTGGCACATTGTCACTCCATAAAGGCAGGGACCCTCAGATCACCAGCAACTAGCGGAGATCCTGCCACTTCACAGCTCCTTAAAAACATTTTTTTGATGAAAAACTGTATGAATGGAAACGTAGGCCTCATCAAAAGGTATTTACAGTCCAAGGTGTGGTCGTGAATGTGGACTTTGTGGAACTTTGTAGAACTTGTAAAGTCATTCTCAGTTACAAACATCTATAGTTCGAAACATTTCCCTTAAGTTGCTACCCCTCCGGGCCACTGTCTTCTGAGTGTTTTGTACCCTCTTAAAGATGCCAGAAGTTCTGCGTGGGGATCCTTACAAACAGGGGCACCAGTCTGGCCTCTAACCTGAAAACAAGACTGAAAGGGGAGGCTGCCCATTGCACTCACTGTCTCCCTCTCCTGCATACAGTCTGCTAGATGAGGCACTTCCGGGTCCTCATTCTCTCTGCTTCTGAAATATCACGGTCTCGGGAGGCCTCTTGGATGTCCTGATTAAGGGTCTTGTTTAGCCTGGAGGCAGGCCTGTAGTTGTAACTTCTTACCATGAGGAAAGCATTTTTAAAACCAGCGCACGAGTCGGAGTCTGTTTCCCAAGGCTTTTTCTTCTGAGTTACAATTTTATGTGTATGCTGTGCCAGGAGACATTTACTACTGGTTAAATAGGAATTAAAAATACTTGTTGCTATGTCATTCCAAGGATTTGCTGTGGTGAAAAGTAATGTCTTCAGTCTGTGTGTGTGTGTGTGTGTGTGTGTGTGTGTGTGTTAATATCTGTGTTTATGCACGTGCCAGGGTGTGTCCGTGAGTTGCTGTGTGCATCCACATGTGTGTGTTTCTGTCTGTCTAGGGCTGTGCGTGTGTCAGTGTATGTGTGCGTCTTTGTAGGATGTGAAACATATGGGCGTGTGTGTTTGTGTCATAAGGTAGATTCAGTTTCCAGGGGAATGAACACTTTCAAAGGACCATAACCCTACGGGACAAGTTTTTAGCTACTATCCTCTCTTTTGGTTTTAAATTATTTACTCTTCTTCCTTAAGTGACTGATTCTGAATCTGAAAGAGTTCTTTTAGAGATTGGAAGTGGTATCATTTAACATTTTAATGGTTATATATATAATTAATCTTACTATGTAAACCAATTATTTTTAGTCCTCGGGTGAAGTTTGTAACTAAGCCTACGTGTAATTCTCCAGGTATGATGAATGACAAGACATAGAATCAAAATTTCAGAGAAATTGGGGGGCTGGAACATCTTTTTTTAAAATAGACATTTTAGTTGCTTGAAAGAGTCCTTGTAGATTTCCCTCAAAATTAAAAAAAACAAGAGGAAGAGGAAATTACAATTAATAGTCTTAAAATTCCAATTAATCTCTCAAATAGTGATTAATTTCCAGAGACACGGAAACTCTGCAGTATATCTGAGAGAAAGGAAAAGACAATTAGGATTGGGGAAATTGGTAGAGGACACTCGGGTAGGAGGAAGTCCCATCAGGATTCAAGACTGCACTAGCATTGAGATAATTGACAAGGTTGGAAGCCTGCCAAAACCGTATCTCATGTTGGCTCTTCTTAATGGGACAAATGTGCCCATTTTGAAACCCGCTGACCATGTTGCCTAGAACTGTCTATTGTCTCTTTATGGAAATACTCAAATAAGATCTGGTATCAAATAAGAATACTTTCTTTGTCACCTTTTAGCTAATCACTTGGACAAGATTTTGTCTTCTGCCCTTGTTCGTGCTTAGGGCATATAGTTGGGGCTCTGCTCTCCCTAACGGTCAGCACCTCAGCAAACTGGTTCAAGTTTGTGTTGGTTTAAGATAGTGGGTGCTTTAAATTTCTGAGACCACTGACATAGCCTGGAAATCACAAGGATCGGTCTATGCATCAACTTTTTCCTCTGTAAAGGAAAAATTGCAAATTTTTTGGTTCAAATTATTGAGGACAGGATAAATTGGAACAAAGGGATAATTATCATGTTCTCATAGAGCTGTCTATACTTATAAAAATAATACTGATTTTAACATGCAAATGCTAAGTTCGAATTAGTGAGTGGATTTAGTTTTAAACCCTTTGGAAGATATTGGTATGTACCTGAAGGTTTAATTACATGGTAATGAAGATGATGTTAAGTTTTTACAGTAGCATGGCTTTTGATCTGCTCTTTCTCCCCAGTCTACTAACAGTCCTCATAAGGGGGAAAAACCCTTCAGAGAATGAGAAATATACATCACAGTCCCTTGAACTTCCAAACATATGCAGCACTTTACAGAAATAATGGGAGTAAACTAACCATTTGTGGTCAGCTGGAAAACTTAACTTTCAGGGAGATTTGACCAGCTACACTGACCTAGAAAACTAAATAAGCAGTTTGGAAAATCTGGTTTGTATGTATAATTATTTTTATATTATATCAGGCTGTGCCTTGCAAAGAGCAAACCACAGTAGTTATCTGACCTATTGCTCTACCCTTGCCTTTTCTCCAACACAGTAATTATGTAAGACTCAGCATGTTTTTCACTAAGTATATGTATACAGGACATTCCTTAACTCCAGTAGCCCTCTATCCGGAGGCTACTCAAGTGCTCTGTACCAATCTCTCAGTCTGAATGGAAAAGAAACCTTAAATCAGGACCAATGGTAACATTTATGGATGGGGAGGACCACTGGGAAAATAAAAGTATTTGGCACCATTAGCTGAGATGTCTTGAAAGTTGTGATGAATCAGACATTTTTAATTAAAATAGAAAATTAATCTTCAACATGAAAGAGTCCTAACAGTGCTTTTCATTTGAATATAAATATTTAGTTGCGATATAGGTAACAGGATGTCTGTAAGGCCCTACAGTTTCCTGTAGGGTTTACTGTTTTTAATTCTGGTTCTTCCTCTAGTAGCTTGGAGCAAATAAAAATGATTTCCTTTAGATTGTATGCATGCTTCTAAGGATATCTGAATAAAAGATACATTTCTGATAATTTACCATCTCAGCTTCATCCCTTGGGCAGCAGGCTGAAATGCAATAACTTAACCTGATTGTACATTAACGCACACATGCAAGGAGGTATGTGTCTCTTCCTGGATTTGAAGGCACTGGCAGGAAAGCAGTTTCATCAGTAGACCCTGGATAGCTTATCATCCTGATTAGCTAGCATTGCAATTAGAAGACATTTACCTTTTGTTTAAAACATGAAAGTGACTGGTGGAGTTCAAATATTCATAAAACGAGGCCAAGCCTATAGCTTTAGCCCTCTTAATCTTACATATGAAAAAAAGACAGTTCAAATGAAACAATGAATTGGAAGTAATTACAAAGCTATGAAGGGCCCTGAGCCATTTTAATCTTATTGGGATCATGACATCCCCTTCTACCCACCCCCTCCAACCCGCACCCCCACCACACAATAGCACCTCTGTTCTCAGCTCCTGAGTTGCCTCCTTTTTCTTCTTTATGTTTGTGCTACAATCATAAATGCTAGGTAGTAGTATAAATTATGCTTAGTGAAGGTAGGCATGAGGATGGGTGGAATCAAATAATATCTGTGTTAAAAGGTCATGTTCTAAAAACCTTTAAAGGATCAGAGACCAGTCCAGTGGTTCTTCATCCTGATTCGCCAGAGATAGTTTTTGGAAAAACAGTGGCCTAGACTACATTGAAGACCTAAAGCATTAGAATCTCCTAGAGATAAGGCTGAGTGATACCTGTAGGCTGTCAAGGTAATGAAACACCCAATGTTTCCCCAGCATAGTGAATGATGAGTTACTCAGAGCCTGGGACAGTCAAAGGATGGTCCCTGATGCCTGTACCACCTGGAAGTTTGTTAGAATTGCAGAATCTCAGGTGCACCCCACACCTACTGAATCTGAATCCTAGTTTTAATAAGATCCCCAAATATTTTTAATGTACTTTAAGCTTAGGAAGCATTTACTAAAAGCCATTTAAATAAATGGGAGGGAAATAGGATGACACAAGTGATTAGGACCATGATTAAGTGAGGAAAAATATATCCATACAATGAAATTTTGCTAACTTAAATGAAGTTTGGGAAGAGTTTTGATGACTTAGGAAATGCTTATACCAGAAACCTAACTGAAAAATAGAGGATTGTATCAACAGTATTACATTATCTATCCACAAACATTAAAGAATTTCCACTTTTGAAGTCCTGGGAATGATGGACTAAGTGGCATTGGACTTAGCCTCCTATTAACGAAAAACTGTAAAAGCTGGATATAAACAACTCTTTCAGGCATTGGATAACAACCAATACAGAAATACAATCATTGAGTGAGAGGTAGGAGAGTTCCCTAGGAGATCCCACATGCACACTGGCTTTCTCTCTGAGAGCATTTTTCAAACAAAGGTCCAGGAAAATAGAACTTTGGTCTCTCTAGGCAGAAGAAACAAAGATCAGGCATCAAGGATTTGAAGGTCAGCATCCCAGAAAGGAAGAAGCTGTAGAGGAGAAGCCCTAAATCTATATAAACCTTTCTTTAGGCTCTTTGGCCACCCCATAAACTGTGCATGTTGCAGGGTGAAAGCAGAAAGGTCTAGCAGAGAGAAGGCTGGTGAAAACGCTGGAGATTCCAAAGACTGCTGGTGCTGGAGAGATGTAGGAATTTGGGCTCAGTGAGAATGGCCAGACCTGGATGAGTACGCTCAGCATTCATTTGAGGCTTTAGAAGGCTAGGATGGGGTCCTAAGGAATAAGGATTTCACTCATGCCTTGACAGGATTAAGGCGACCCACAGATTATTTAACATCTGAACAAAACAAAACTCAGCCTTCCATAGAGAAAAATGACATAATGCAGTGTATATAATATTGCATCTATGTTGTACATCATAAAATTTAAATTATTTCATCTGTGAAGAAACAGAAAAAGTGACCAATAATCAAGAGATAAAGCAGGCATAAAAATAGACCTAGAGATGAACCAGATGTTGGAGTTATTAGAAATAACTATAGATAGAAATAATATCAAAATACTTATGATTGGTATAAAGAAAATGGAAGGCCTATATTAAGAAAATGTCTTCAGGCAGAAGGAAGGAAATAGTCTCAAATAGAAAAACATAATTGCAGGGAGGAACAAAGAACTTCAGAAATGGCAAATATATGGATGAGTATAAATAAATATTGTTTGTAGCAACAACAACAATGATAATTTTTGTGGTGTTTATAACATCTATAAAAGTAAACTAGTAATAATAATAACACAAAAGATGGCAAAGGTAAATGAAGTTAAACTGCTATAGAGTTCTTGCTTTGCTTAGGAAAAGGTAAAATTACTAATTTAAAGAAGACTGAAAGGAGTCGAGGATGTGTTTTATAATTTTTAGGGTAACTATTAAAATAATAATTTGAAAAGGGTAGAACTGAAATGCTAACAAGGGAGAAAAAAATTTTTAAAACCATTGGAATGATTTAAAAGGAAGCGAAAAAGAATAATATAGGAGCAAAGAACAGATGGAAAACAAATTGTAGGATGGTGGATTTAAAAGTAACAATATTAGTAATTACTTTAAATATAAGTGGTTTCAACATTCCAATGAAAAGATAAAGAATGTCAGACAGGATAAAGAAAACTAACTGTAGCAGGTTTAAATTTTAAGGCATTTTGTAAAGACACAGAAGGGTCAAAAATGTTAGGCTAGAGATAGATGATACCATGTTAAAACTAACCAAAAGAAATCTTATATCAACATGTTAATAACAAAGTAGATTTATTTCTTTAATTTATTTCTTTTTAGTAATCTCTACGCCCAGTGTGGGGCTCAGACTTATAACCGGAGATCGAGTCGCATGCTCTTCTGTCTGAGCCAGCCAGGCACCCCTTGAAGTAGATTATAAAGCAAGAATTATTATGAGAGATAAAAAGGGACATTTTTTAAATGACGAAAGGAGATTATAACAATCAGAAATCTATAGGCACACAATGACACATCTTCAAACTATATAAAGCAAACATTGGCAGAACTCAAAGGAGAAATAGACAATCCAGCCTTCTCGTATTATCCAGGTAGATACAGCCAATCTACTTAGGCCTTCTAATGAAACACTGACTTGTCAGTACTACCATTCCCCAAATTAACTGCTATTCTGACCTTCTCATCATAGATTAATTCTCGCCTGTTTTTGAATTTTATATGCATAGCATCATACAATATTCACTTCTACACTCTTTTGTCTTGAGATTCATCCATATACCGTACCTACCCATGGTTCATTTTTTTTCACTATTCTGGAATATTGCAATTTCTACACATTTATCTCTATCTACCTACGTTTTCTGCTAATGATTGACGGGTTGTTCCCAGTTTGGGCTTCCTACAAAAAATGATGCTATGCATATTTTGGTATGTGCCTGCACTACATCATCTATTAAGTATATGCCTGTAAGTGGAATTGTTAGGTCATGGGGTGTGGATATAATGAGCTCTACAAGATACTGCCAAACAGTTTTCCAGAGTCATTTTACCAGTTTATACTTCCACCCAACAGTGTATGAAAACTCTAGTTGTGATATATCTACACCACTCCTATGTCTCGTTTCTTGTTGACTTAAAACTCTGTTGACTTGGTTCTCTATAACTCTACAGGCAATAATATCCATTGCTTTTCTGTTTCAAGAACAGGAAGCTGTTCATCAAGTGAAAAATAATTACATTTGACCAGTGTTAAAACCACGGCAGTAGCAGAAGTAGCAAACAAACATGACGAGAGAGACAGTCCCAAAGGATATTCCGAAGTTAGATCATCCTAAGGCCACTTTCTGAAGGAGGCACGATTAGGTAGAATTGATGTCCCAATTAAGCCCTTCCTTCTTAATCATTAATTTAATTCTTTTTCCCCCAGAAATGTTCCAATTATGAAAAATTATGAAACAATTTCTGATAAAGTGATATCACATGCGAACATAGTAAATGTAACTGAAAAGAATAGATATTTAGGCCATCATCAGATACTACTAAATTTTAACTAAGTTAAAATTAGACTCACGTAACTAAGTTAGGATGAGAACAGACCTCACAAAGCAAACACTTTTTCTCCATTTGTCGAATGAACAAATAGGGTTTATTTTTTAAAAAGCCTGTGTTGCTTAAGGAGAGATCACAGGAGAGTAAATCAGAAGCCATTTCTGCTGTTACCGTGTGCACCTAGTCACTTAATGTCTCTGTACCAGGTTTTAAGTTTCTACAAAACTATGGAACATTATATTCTTTCTGTTTACCAAAAGGATTGTTTGAAGAGCAATTGGCATGCCCATAACAGCTAATCCATGTGGAGAACTAAAGTCAACAAAGCATTTTCCATGTATTTTCATTTTTCTGCTTAACATAATCTTATAGTTGGTAAAGTGCTATTCAAATGCAAGGTATTTTTTTATATGATAAGTCATATTTTTCATATGATAATCATATTGCTATACATCTCATGTCCGAAACAGAACCCAATATAGTACAGTCTATAAGTACATTTTGCTCCTTCTCCTTTGCCTTAGTAGAAAGGAATGGAGAGTATGATTCATAATGAGTAAAACACATATCATCTCCTGGAGATAGAAAATAAGGATAAAGGCAGATTTCCATTCGGGAGAATTTATTTGGGCTTTGGAAGTAATTTAAAATGGCTATTCCCTCTGTTGGCAATTTGTAGCCTGCCTGAGTTGACACCTCCATTTTCAATCACAGCAAGATTGCTTTTAGTTGCAGGGAATTGCTAAAGCCAGAGCTCCGAAACTCTGAAACTGAACCCTTTTCAAACTCCTTATAGATTTCAAGCAGATGGAATAAGAACTCCATCTTCTTTCCTGATTGCCATCAAATGCTTTGCAAATTATTTATACTAATCCAAGATTTGTCTAAATCAAGATGGGGGGAAGATACAGCCTCATTATAACATTATCCTGTTATATCTGGACATAGTGGGCTAGCTAGAAAGATATGTTAGCTATTGGATATGCAACCTTTATTGTAAAGTAGTTGCTGGACTTTTTATGTACATATGAGATCTAAGAAAGACAATGTTGTATACTATGATTAAGTTGCCAGGTTAGTCAACCAAAACCAATATATGAAAAACTCGGTGTGTGTGTGTGTGTGTGTGTGTGTGTGTGAGTGAGTGTGTGAACCTTCTGATTGTCCATCTGTATGGAGATGTGTACACATATGTTTAGAGTAATACCTCCAAAGATTCTCTTTGTAAAACTAAGTTAGATTCTGTAGGATATTAGTGCTGTAATTAGCATTCGTCTTGATTTCTATCTTGATTTTCCATGATGCAGAAAATCTAGAAGTACAACAAAGCTGGCAAGGTAGAAGGAGACTAGAACTCACCATCTGCTGTGAGCTCTTTGAGACCCATTTTGAGGAATCACCACTAATCATACTGGAAAAGACAACTTACCTCACATGGGGGACAATTATAATTATTGAGTGGTTGGTACAGTCACTGAGCTCTACTGTAGTTAAAACATTATTCTAAGACGTGTCCTACAAGCCATGGGATTAGGCCTTTATTAATAAAACTCCCCAAATGGTATTTGCAATGTCTTTCACTTGAGAAGATAAATAGGGCGGAATTAAACTAACACAGAAAGATTACTTATCTTATAATTAAGGACATTGTACAAGAATGAATTTTGAATTTATAGCAGTTTCTGGGCTGGCCGGGGAGACGTATTAAATAACCTTCCTTTTTAAAAAATATCTTTGGAGACATAAATTCTCTGTGGGGAAAAAACATAGAACAATGAGCTGTCTTTTCTCAATTGATTGCCCGTAGTGTTCCAAATGCTTTGAAAAATGAAGGGAAATTTAACATTTTAAAATGATCTTTAAGAAATCTATTATTATGAGTGGGGAAAAATGAATTAAAGTCTTAAAGTATTTAGACTTTTTGGAAACTTCCATGATGTAAGCTAGGTAAATCGAGGATAGACCAGCCCACAGAACATAGTGACATGAAAACACAGACATGAGTCACTGGTTTTTATAGTCAGCTAGAAAAGAAGCACTTTTAATGTGATTTTTAAAAAAGAAAAATAGACACTATTTCCTGACTTGAAGACAGTTAATATCTTAGTTTCTCCTTGGAAACTTCACAGAGCTTTGTCCTGTTTATTTACCATGCACAGTGACCCTGTGAGCATCAACTGGGTCTGTGATTTTTAAGATCTTGGCTAAAACGTCCTATGTTCTGACGCAAAGCAAAGTAGTGAGTTGAACAATAATCCAGTTTCTACCATTAAAGTAAGAATATGAACTTGTGCAAATCAGAATCAAATTCACACCAATTTACCTATGGTATGAATTTTCAGGTTTTCTCTGGAATCATCCTAGGGGATCTTAATTTTTCTTTTCACTATCTCAGTACATGCCCAAAGAATTAACATGAAGAAGATAGTTTTATTGTAAGGCTGGAAAATGGATTTGGATGATTCACTTTTTCCCTTTGTTCCCCCTAAAATGAATTTCTTAAGTTGGTCTTTATTCCCCACTCCCTACAAAACAGAGAACCTAAAAGCCTGTTTGAAACTGTGAAATATAGAGAGGGCATTCATGTTTTTGGAAGCAACTTTACTGTGCCCGGACAGGCAATTTCTATCATTTTGTGCTTGTGAAAGGAGTCATAAGAATTCCCTGATCTCAGATCATTAGATCTATGGTGAGATGGGATAGGATGTTGCCATTTTGTTAGAATATTCTGGAACTATGCCACCTCAGCGTTTAGCTCAGCATTACCACAGACTACAGCTGTTTTGGCAGAGTCGGTGAGTCTTGTTTCCTCATTGGCTCCCACTACCACAGCATCCCACTAGGAGCAGGAAGCTTCTTGAAGAGATGTCTCCAAGCTTTGCTGGACACCGTAGCCCACATAAAACCGTCAACTCTTCCATTTCCATACTTTCGACTCCGAGTCACTTTCCCAACTCAGTGATTTTTCTATCAGGAGCCACCCGAACTCCATTAAGTTGTTCTTTGTTCCATAGAGATGGAGGCATTGAGCTTTTTGATAAGGGTTATCTCCTGTCCATCATTACCCCTCCTCCTAGTGGCAAAAGCCCCCCAGTTTTCTTAAGGGTGCCCAATTTTTCCTAACTACCTTAGTCTGTACATGTCCGGAGCTTCTGAGGGTAACCTGAGTCCAGCTTCACTGAGAAGAGCTTCCAGGACTGGGCTAGAAGGGGCACAGGACCCCATTGGAACCAGCAGCTGTTTTCTTTGGTGCTCACTTGCTGGATTGAAACTGTGTTCATCTAGCCGTCATCCATCTGGGACCTGGGAGAGACTGCACCCCTGGGTGCAGAGCTGAGAGGTGGGACACTGCGTCCTGATTCATGGTGCCTGAACCTGAATCCAGTAGTGGCTGAAGCTTGGCCCCATGGCCTCCTTATCTTTTTCCCCCTCTAGTTTAAATCGATTGGCACTGGGGGTTCTGTCATCTGTCATTTGCAAAAGAAATAATGCTAGGTGATACAAGCCTAGAATCCATGGTTCAAGTTCAAAAGAAATTCATTCCTTCTTTGTTTTATCCTGGGTATTTCCACTAATACATCCAGCCTGCAGAACCTTTCTTTGCCCATGGATGCTGGCACCCATCAAGCTGATGGTTGGATTTGAGGTCTCGGGTTGTACAACAGATTAAGTTCTCAGCACTGAATATATTTTAAGCGCTAAACATGGTATCAAGTTGCTTAAAATTAAGGTACCTACAAGTCATTGCTTCTTTTTTTTTTTTTTTAAGATTTTTTTTTGTTTGAGAGATAGAGAGAAGAGAGCGTGCTGGGAGGGGAGAGCAGGGGGACAGGGACAAGCAGACTCCACACCAAGCATGAGCCTGACACGGGGCTTGATCTCATGACCCTGAGACCGTGACCTGAGCTGAAATCAAGAGTCAGATACTTAACTGAGTGAGCCACCCAGGCGCCTCTACAAATCACTGCTTCTAATTCACAGAGAAGCTACCTTAAAAAACATACACACACAAAAATACATGTATAGATGTGTATGTGCATGTGTTAAACCTTTAGAATGACAAGGCCAACAATATTTGATTCATTTCACCTGTTAGATTAAAAAAAAACCCACCCTTCCCATTGGGCAATACCAGGAAACAAACACACTAAGATAGAAAATTTGATGTGATCAAAGTCCAAGATGATTTGGCTGCAGGCACAGTAGGAAAGGAGGTTGTTTGTCTCTTATGACCCCAGGTTTCTAGGAGGCCAGTCCGCCCACACATGTCAGGGCAAGGTGCCAGGTGAGCGAGCCTCAGGCACTGGAGCCCCGTTCTCCTTCCTGCACTCTGGTTTCACGCCCTCTCTTCCGTTCGCTCCCACTCTGTTCCAGTTTGGCCTGATTTCCAAGCAGAGTGACGTGCTTTCCTTTCTGGCCCATGAACTCAAGGATGGAATTAATATCCGGCTTTAACCCTTAGAGCTCCTAGGCTCTCTTGCCTGTTGGACCGACTCCTGTCCACTCTTGACCTCCCCTGGGCTCAGGATGCCATTTCGGTCTTCTTTGCAAGCATACGGTGGGGTGAGGAGGAGGGTTGAGATGAAAGAGTAACGCGTAGAGAAAGGACAAAGGTAGTATCTCCCACACATGTCTTTACCTTATCTAAAAATACTTCCCATAGGCAGACAAGACGAAGAAGTCCAGCATATGCATATGCTTCCTCCTGCACCAGTCTCTAACATTATACACTTGGATTACAAAGTCTGGATATTACAATCATAAACATATGTAGACATTTTTATGTTTTGTTAAAAAGGAGAAAAATCACTGATGATATATCATCCTAGCTATTTATGAAGATCAAGTAACCATATTCCCAGGATCTAGATAGGAGGAATGACAGCCACTTCAGTACATAGCTACGATCATAAGTATGATGGTATTTTTAATTTGGCTTGATTGTGACCATTTGCTACAGCTATGTTTTATAGAGTAGAATCCTAGGATTAGAAGGAACCTTTAGCTGAGGGATTGGAAAACGACAGCCTCCTGGCCCAATCCAGCCTGCCACCTGTTGCTGTAAATACAGCTTTACTGGAACCCGGCCACATCCATGAGCTTGAGTCTTGTCTAAGGCTGCTTTCGCATATACCAGCAGAGCTGAGGATTTGTGACAGCGAAGGTAAGGCCAACAGCCTCTAAAATATTTACTCCCCGGCCCTTTACAGAGAAAATGTGCTGACTTTGCTTTAGAAGGCGATCTCAATTCATTTGTTTATTTTCTGGAATAACTGTATTTTTCTTGCCTCAGAAAAGTATCTTTCCAGTAAGTAAAGATTTCTAGGGATGAAGATTTGTATTGCCTCCTTGTATTCTGACTCTTACCAACCAAAAATCTTTGTAAATGTAACTTGCCTAAATCCTTCACAATACAATGCAAACCCAGTTCCTCTTTTCTTTTCTTCTTCTTTTTTTTTAAATCTTTAGTTGGGTTGTTTTCGTTTTAGCCGCTCAATGAAAGCTTTTTGTGTACCTAAAGATTATCAAATGGTCTGGTTTTTGTCTCTCTCCTCACCCCCTGCCAGAATGAAATCCATCCCTTTTAATATTCCCAAACCTTGGAATTTTGTGTGTGTGACTTTTCTATGAAAGCTTTTCCATTCCTTGTAATGATATTTCTTTTACCTAGAACTGGACATTGTAGTCTGATGATATTTACCCGTTACAAAGTACATTAAGGTGTATAACCCGTTTGCATCTTGGAACACCTTGGGAGGCCAGCTGGGGTTTCTACTAAGCCCATCTTGCAGACGAGGGGCAGTGAAGCTCTGCACGATTAGCTGTCTGGCTGGTGATCACACAGCCAGGAATTGATAAACGTCTTCTGGTCTACCGCACGGCCATTTGCTTTGCAGTGAGCCCAGCAGGAGGACCCGTAACGGTTCCAAGCTATATTGCATGTGTCTGACACAATACTGCTCGCTTTGGGGGGTTATTCTGTCCTTCATTGTGTATCTGCCGCCTCAACTTCAGCTCACTGTTGTTTGTACGTGGAGCCAGTGCGAAGTGGGCCCTCAGTCTGCTATTTAAATATTGTTACCTTGTTCCTCGGCCATGGCACACAGGTTATGTGTTAGCAGAAGAACTGGAGGAGGGTAGGGTTAAGTTGGCAAAAATGCATCACCAGTAGGAAAAAAGGTATGTGCTTTGTGGGGAGGAGGCTGCTCAGTGGCGCCATCTTTCTCTAAAAAGGGCATATTATTTCAGTATCTTTGCGGCATTACTCAGAGTCTGCCCGTCCCTGTGTTCTGGCTGTGCCATTTGTTTTCCTCTTCTGATGTACTGAATTTAGTAGTGTGCCAAAATTATTTTGGTTTTGGAGCCTATCTTTGAAGATATTCTCTGCAGTTCTCTTTTCTCATTTCCATTTGGCGTTAACATGAAATTCAGAGTCATTAATGAGGATGTTAAGCAACAAAAACAAAGAGATATCTCCTTAATAAAAATATATTGTTCTCAGCCAAGGACAAAGACAGCGTAGGGGCACTGCTATGGAAATATGAAAAAAAAAAAAAAAACCCAACACAATCATTACTGCACTTTTGGGGGTCGATGTTTCCTGACTTATTTACTTTAGCTTTTTAGATGTTTCTTTGGGGACCAAATTATAGCCCTGGTACTATCATTAGCACTTTGGATTATTGGTTACAGGGTATAAGGGAGATGTAAGCTGCTTCTTGAACATTATGCATTTTTAGTTAAATTTAACAGCATTTCCTTTTTTGGTTGTATGTTGCTTATTGTTCACCTCTTATCATGGTGTGTGATCATGATTCCTATATGCAGAGATCATCTTACTAATTGAATTCCTCACTGTATGTCTTCAAGTTATTATAGTGTAAGTATTTATTTTTATTACTAATAATATTAGTCAATCATTTGAAGCGTAAGCCACTTTTCCTTACACAAACAGTGGCAAAATTTCCCCCCAGTGGCTTTGTTTCTGCATCATAGACTTCCCGGTAAATGCAAGGAGCAGAAAGGGCACACTTGGACTACTGAGCCCTTCCCCACCCCCACGGCGGCTGAGAGAGGCCAGTGAGAGGGTTCAGCTTTGGATTTGTAAGCAGATTTGTAAACCTAGGACATTTTATGAGGACATTATTGGGAGAGAATAGATTCAGGACCTTGTCATTTTTATAGAATTAGAATGAGATGGGACTTTAAAATGGGAATTTCTCTTTTCTTACCTTTTTTCAGTCTTTCTTTAAAAAGCTACTTAAAAAAAAAAAAAGCAAAAACTCACCATTTCTTTGTATTTCCTTACCCTTCTCTCTAGTTTAGCGGCTAGCTCTTATTCTCATCTGGTCAGATTTCTTCTCATCCTTTTATGTGTATGACCAGGAAGCCTTCCTAAATCATTCTCCCAGACTCACAGCTGCCTTCTCCCTTTGAGAAACAATATACCCTAGCTCTTCTTCTTTTTTTTTTTTTCCTGTAGAGTTACATTCAACAGATACAATTTCCGTGTCTAAGAAGCAGTCACCCTTAAATTTTGCAGGCTTAATTTCATTCTGGTAGTTTCAAACCTGCAAACGACATGAGTGACCTGATATTTATTTCCATCTGAGCACAGAGCGCATCTTTTTCAAAGTGTTGGGGTTTGACTGAGGCCATCTCTTTCCTTCAGAGCTGACTGCGTGTCTCGTTGGTGTGCGCTCACATATTTTAGACTTGTCGAATGTCTGTTGAATGCGGGTGCCGTTAAATTTTGCAGGCTTCTTTCTAAACGGTTATTTATGCACCCTATGAAAACTTCAGTTATTTTTATGATGGACATTATTTTAAGGGAACAGTGATAACAATGACTATTCATTGATTGTTTTCACTGAATTGTCTCTATGGGTCTGTAATATGGTCTGAAGTTCCATTGTCCTTTTTTGCTCAAAGGTTTTCATTATTTCTACAATTTATATTGTTTTTGTTTACCCAGTAATGCTCTTTTTTCTTTATTTTTTTCTCAATGTTACCTTAAAGAACACACGAATCACAGAGATTCAGAGCTTGAGTTCTAGACCTGTCCCTCCTGTCACCTAACTAGGTGTGTGGCCTGGGCAAGAAACATCGTCTCTTTGTGCCTCAATTTTCTTCTCTCTAAAATGGTGGGGATAAAATTACCAAACTCCCTCAGCAGTTGCAGGATTAAATGAGTTAAGTCATATAATGTGTTTAGAAAGGAGCCCGGCATATGGTAAATGCTTAACAATGGCAGTGATTATCATCGTACTTATTGTCTCCTGAAGAGTGAGCATCAGATCAAAATCAGTGTATCTTCAAAATCCCTTACAAAACTTTTTTAAAAAAAAGATTTTATTTATTTATTTGAGAGATTGAGAGAGTGAGAGAGAGCGAGCAAGGCCAGTGGGGAGGGGCAGAGGGAGAAGGAGAAGCAGACTCCCCGCTGAGCAGGGAGCTCACTGCAGGGCTCCATCCCAGGACCCTGAGATCATGACCCAAGCAGACCCTTAACCCACTGAGCCACCTTGGCACCCCTTTTACCAAACCTCTTAATAGAAGTAGGTGCTCAAGGAATGTGGTAAGTAACTGTAGTAGGCAGAATACTGGCAAAATGTCCATATCCTAACCTCTGGAACCTGTGAAGATGTTATGTTACATGGCAAGGAAGACTTGAGACTGCGGGTAGAATTAAGGTTGCTGTCAGCTGACTTTGGGGTGGGGAAATTATCTTGGATCTTCTAGGTGGCCTCAATTATCTACAAGAGTCCTTTAAATGTGGAAGAAGGAGGCAAAGTAGTCAGTGTCAGAGGGATTTGAAGTGAGAAAGTCTCAATGGGCTATTGTGGGCCTTGAAGATGGAAGGAGGTCACCAGCCAAGGGCTGTTGGCAGCCTCTAAAAGCTGGAAAAGGCAAGGAAATGGATTATCTCTCCCTTAAGGCCTCCAGAATTAACACATCCCTGCCAACACCTTGATATTAGCCCACTGAGACCCATTTCAGGCCTCTGACCACCAAAACTGTTGTATAAGAAATCTGTGTTATTTTAAGCAACCAAGTATATGGTAATTTGTTAGAGCAGCAATAGGAAACTAATACTGTAACCAACTGACCGGGTGAAAAGATTAACTGTTTAAGACAATGACATCAAAGAAAGACACCAGCAAAAGAACTTGTACATTAACAAGATGTTATGGCTGGAACCATTTCTTAAAGCAGCAGATTCTAGAACTTGGTTGGTCAGACTCACTCCTGTAAAATAGCTTACATGCACATAAACATAAGAGTTTCCATAAAATTTTTGAGGCCTGCAAACCACCTGAAGCCTTCCATTAACCCTAGGTTATGAACCTGGATTTGCATGGGATTTGTTAAGACTTGGCAAATGACAAGGCTTTAGGGATGAGCCTAGGAACATTCACTACCAGACTGTTAGAGTGGTCTGCTGCTTTGAGGTTCTTCTGAGTAGCCAAAGTTTCTGTGAGCGTGAAGGTGATTTAGATGTTTGGGCTCCCTTTTCAGTCAAATTGAAAGCTTAGAACTTTATTCTGTTTCTGCCTCTACTGTGACAATGTTAAGCCCAAGTCACATGGCCCTTCTGTACTCATATTCTCCCTTTTTTAGGAAAGACTTATCATCACTAGAGTAATTAAATGGGTGTTTTAAAAAGTCATTTGAAAGCCAAGATAACATGAGAGTGATGGTTACCTTCAATATGTCTTATTTTGAAGGTCTTGTTTATTTTAGAGCAGTCATGAAAACAGGTTTTAGCTCCATATCCTAGCAAGTGCTAGTATTTATGGAAGATAGCACAGGTACTCGTCTGCTAGCATGATTCCATTCACTCGTTCAGTAAGTTTTGATCCAAGACTGACTAAATACCAGGCATGCATAGTATTAGGAATGAAGGATGCCAGTGATAGAGAAGCTGGATGTAGACCTTGTTCTGGAGTTACAATCTTCTTCTGACTTTGTTAAAAAGCAAATACCGCTTGGAGGTATGGTTTCAATGTCACGGTCATTGTATACCTTATAGTGAATGAGTTTATCAGATCTTATCTTGAAAATAAGCTTTCATTGGAGGAAGATAGGAAGTTAGAAGTACAGTATGAGCCTGAGGGGGAAAAGTGGGATTTCCGTTAGGATATAAGAGAGGATGGTAAGAGCATCAGGGGCCAGTAAATAATACCTTCACTCATGTGGCGTGCCCTTCCAGTAGATCCAGACTATTCTTTAAAAGTCCCTGTAAAGAGTATATAGGTGACAGAGGACCTACGGGGTCACCACAGGCCATCAGTGTGCCCCAGACCTGATTTGAAGCCCATGTTTGAGACTCACTAGTGTGTCCGGCATTTCTCACAAGCTTATGCAGGAGTTGGCCATGGCTGTTGGTGAGGTTGCTCCTTTATGGTGAATAAGAGCTGCCAGGAAGTGAGCTGTGAGTTCACAAAGAACGTCAACATCTTTGACCTTAGCCTGGTTGCATGAACGCCTAGAACATTCTCAACCAGGATTTGCCAAAGGACAAATGTGGGAGCAAAAGCAGAGCCTTGTGCTCCTTTCCTATTGCTACTGTAGCAAATTACCCCAAACTTCATGGCTTATAACACACATTTACTCTCTTAGAATTCTAGAGGGTCGTAATTCTAAAATGGGTTGACAGAGCTGCATTCCTTCTGGAAGCTCTAGGGGAGAATCTGTTTTCCTACTTTTTCCACCTTCTAGAGGTTGCTCACATTCCTTGACTCATGGCCTTACATCCCTCTGACCTCTGCTTCCTTTCTCACATCTTCTTTCCCACTCAACCCCCCGCCCCCTCCTCAGCTTCCTTTTTTTTTTTTTTTTAAGAATTTATTTATTTATTTGTCAGAGAGAGAGTGAGAGAGAGATCACAAGTAGGCAGAGAGGTAGGCAGAGGCAAAGGGAGAAGCAGGCTCCCCGCTGAGCAAGGAGCCCGATGCGGGACTCGATCTCAGGACCCTGGGATCATGACCCGAGCCGAAGGCAGCCACTTAACCAACTGAGCCACCCTGGCGTCCCACCTCAGCTTCCTTTTATAAGGGCTCTTGTGATTATATTGGTCCTACCCTGGTAATCTAGGCTAATCTTCCCATCTTAGAATCCTTAACTTAATCATCTCTGCAAAGTCCCCTTTGCCATGTAAGGTAATATATTCACAGTTTCCAGGGACTAGGACGTGGACATCTTTGGAGCCATTATTCTGTGTACCACAAGGATGACATCATCAGAACAACCAGAGAACTTTGCTAAAGGCCCTCAAACTAACACCTCAGCCCCATCCAGTTTTGGAGCCAGAAAACCTTTATAACCCCCAAGATGGCCCATTTTCCATTACAATCTGTGCGATATAAAATGTTTTAATGTGATTAGAATTAGCTATGTCTTATCTCACATTTGGCTCAGGGGGGAAAATGGGAAAACGGCAGATTTCCAGGCTCTGTGCCTTGCCTTTGCAGGTCTGCAAATTCCTCATCAGATTCCTGACTGTTTCAGTAACTCCTCATCCCGTTGCCTTTTAGAGTGTGCTTCACACTGCATTTTTTGGACAGATATGACATAACTTTTCAAGATGTGTTTTTCTAAAGCTGTTAGGAAGATTTCAACTTTATGTTCTCATGGTTAGATGTCATCATGAAGCTTTGTATTTTTTTCCAGATATCTTCAAAAGTCTGGTGGAAAAGAGAAAGGTGGGTAGGGGGAAACATTTCAGTGGAGCAAAGACCTTTGCCAAAAACTTTCATGGGTGCATTTCTGCTGGGCATCTATTCCCTAGGCTTAAGCAAAGAGGAAAGCAGGTCTCAAGGCCAAACCTGGAGGTAGGAGATCAGCTGTGAGCCAGGAGATTAGGCAGTGGGGCTGGAAGCCTCAGGACCAGACAAATGGGTGTTTCAAAACCAGAGAAGAAATGGGGGAAAGTGGGACAAAGGAGGGCCTGAATAAAGGAGGGCCCGAATGAAGTGGACACATCTCGTGCATGAAAAAATCTGGCCACAGTCTTTTATATGTGATTCTAAGGGCCAGGGCAAGATCTAAAAGGAGCAGACCTGGTCTTTGTACAACACAGCCTTATATATCTGGTGCTGTAAGTTGCTGTCACTCAATCATTTGAATCTCTATTACTCACTTACACTTAGATACCCACCATTTTTAAAGTGAAAGCTTAAGGCCTAATATGTGTACTATCCCCAAATTTAATGTTGTCAGGCAGACTACTAAGTTTTTTTTCACTGGGAATGATACATGAGTATGATCTTAAATATATATATTTTTATATATATATATTTATATATAATGCACATTATATACAAATATATAAATATTTATAATGCACATTATATATATACATATATATAAATTCATTAATTCAACAAATATTTATCAGTCATCCAATTTTTATTGGGCTATGTGCTTAAGGATTCTTCTAGGCACCGAGGTTACAGTATTTAACAAAACATATTGAAGTTCTGTCTTTGAGGAACTTCCATTCTAGCTTAGAGTGATAGACAACAAACAAAACAAGGTAAAATTTAGAGAAGGAAAGATAGGGCAAGGATGGGGATGTAGAGTATCGAGGAGGGTTGAGTTTGAGATAGGGTGATCAGAGAGAGCCTTTCTGAGATGGAGA
>CM052887.1:52189378-52210922 GCA_028534135.1 Potos flavus
TGTCGTTGTCCCAACAACACAGCCTGCAGGTCACAGAGGGGTGAGGCCATGTGCGGGGAGCATTGGAAGATCAGAGGAGCACAGGGAAGCATCCAGGCCCACATAACCCCTGGAGCCTGCAGAATGGACACCCACGACCAGACAATAGGTTGCTAACGGGGGGACGCAGAGAGTCAGGAGATGAGAAGACGTGGAAGTAGTTGTCCCTGGGCATGCGTCGGTGGATTGTGTGCAGAGGGGGACGTGCTCTCCATTTCCCTTTGCCAGGGCACTGTCCCGGCTGCCCACCAGCACACAGAGCTTTGGGTCCAGGCAGGGCCAGCAAGCTCATCTCGCTGCCCAACGGACCCCATCCCTCCTGACAAAGTAAGGATGACAAGGGAGGGGCTCAGGTGGCAGTCATTACAGTGTGGCTCCCGTGGCCCTGGCCTGTATGACCTTCCAGCTAGTCCTCAAACGTGGGCTGTGGGAAGGAATGATCAGAAGGCCAGGAGAAGAATGTTTTGTTAGTAACACCTGGTCATGAGACTGGGAAGAATAAGCTCAGTGATTTTTCAAAAAAACAAAAACCAGAAAAACCCCCTAGAAACATGGTTGGAGATGTGCTTTTCCTTCTTCTTCTCTCTTCATCTTTTTTTTTTTTTTCTTTCAATTTCAGTCATGTTTTATAGACTTGTGTGACATAGGCAGAGGGACGGCTGAGCAATTAGCTGGAATTAATCTTGTAGACAGCCAATGTGACAAGCTGGACAATTCAGGTTCACAAAGGATCTTTTATAGGAAAAACAAAACAAAACAACCCAAACCCAAACCAACAAAAAACCCAGTCATGATTTATCCCTCGTCCACCCCCATCCCTTTTACTTACTCTTTTTTGTAGGGCTTGTGGAGGATTTGACTGATATCCTGACAGCATTTCTTTCTTTGCAAGCTGCATACGTCTCAGCCTTGCGCTCGGGTATACCTTCTGTGAGCACAGGATCCAGAAATGCAACTTGCAGTATGCAAACATCATTTTCTAGAAGCAGATCCCTTGTAATGCCATTAAATGCAATCACAAGTTACCAAGCATCTTACTGGAACTCTCTTCCAAACGTACCTAATCCAATTTACCTTTCCTTTGGTATTTAAGTCCCTGACAGCCGGAGCGGACATTTCTCAGAGCAGTTTGGCTTGTAACAGTCGCCCTGTTTTATCTTTCTTTCCTCTTCTCTGTTCACTTCCTGTTCATATCTCAGCATGCTGTTACAGTGAGCATTAACCGTTGGGTTAGTTAGTTCCAGACATAGAACTTCCGATGCCGTATCAGAAACGTTCACTTGACTTCGCGGTCATGGTGTGTCAGGTGTTTTTGCTGGGTGAGTGAATGAGAGACAGTCCTGTCCTCAAGCTCCAGGCGACTTCTCATCTCTTTTCAGAATCACAGAATCTTGTGATCATGTGAGGACAGTTTAGCTCTAATAAACCTGGAGTTTCATGACTCATCTGCACATGATTTTAGTGTTTCTTTTTCAATTGAAAATGTTCTTTTTTAAGAAGGAAGAGTTTGCACACAAACATTTGCAAAGAGGGAAAAAAAACATTTCCCATTCTTTCAGCTTAAACACGATTACAATATTTTAACTCTCAACTTGCGGTTTTAAATTTATGTCGAGCAGCATGGCCCTAGGTGATTTAATTATCTGCTTCTGATCTCATCACGAAGAAGTAGTGGAAGCCTGGGGGGAAAGACTTTTCATTCCTCAATATCTTCTGCTAGGAAGCTGGTGCTCGTGGATGATTTGTTCAAGGAATTATTTTAAAACCCATTTACTGTTCAGCATAAATTGTAACGGCATCAGGCTGGTCTAGTAAGGATGCTCTTCGATGATCTTTTGAGACCTGGACACATGAGCTCTAGGGTAAGAGAACTCACATAGTCCAGGAGCCAGTCTTCCAGCCTATGAGGAGAGGCTGACATCCCCTGGACCCAAATCTACCTGTAGGACCTTCCATTAATCAAAGACCATTTAATGGTAAGGAGTTCTGGCTGCACATCATTTTTGTCACTGGGGAAACAAAGCTAAAGGAAGAGACAGGATACTTGGTAAGACTCAAAGCCATGCAGGTATAGGCTGGGGGTTTACCTTAAAGACATTCTGAATAGAAGCAGTAGATGTCCTTCAGAGCCTTGGCAATGGCTGAGACTGCCAACTGGTCTTGCCATTAAAAACCTTCACTGTGTTGGTTAAGTGTCTTGACACTTGGTTTCAGCTCAGGTCATGATCTCATGGGTCATGAGATGGAGCCCCACGTCAGGCTCCGCACTCAGTGGGGAGTCTCCTTAGGGATTCTCTCCCTCTGCCTCTCCCCACCCTCTAAAAAACGAATAAATAAATTTTTAAAAACAAAAAACCCCCCAAAAACTACACTGGTTTCCGAGGCTGTCTGGCCTGACGCTCAGACTCCCACTCTCCATTTATTCACCTGTGATCTTTGCACCAGACCTGAGCACCATGAGTGAGTGACCACCTGACCTCATTAAGGCCATTTTCCAGAAATCTCTGTGTGGTCCAGCCCAGCCCTTGTTCCCATTTGGCTTGGTTACATCATGATGTCCTTTTACAGGTATCTGTAAGTCACCACTTCCGCGGCTGGCTGTCATCTCAGTTACAGCGTGTATAAAGCTGACCTTGCGCAGTGTGTCACAATTGAGCTCAATAGTCTGCACACCTTTCATACGTCAGTGCCAGCATCCCTGCTGTCCTTGTCACTCACGCTCCACTGTTCTGACTATTCCCTGTCCTTCACCATCCCTTCCTCTCGTTTTCCTTCCCACTCTTCCACCTATCCCCACACCTAGATTGTAGCAATCATCTCCTTGACCCTGGAGTGTTAGAACTGAAAGGGGCCCCTTTGCAGCCAATCCAATATTTTTAGTTGACAAATGAGGAAGCGGCAGCTCCGGAGAGGTTGCCTAAGTAGCTTTGTTTCAAACCAGTCAGCCCTCGCGTCCTTCCTCTAGGTTCCGCGTTCCTGCTACCCTGCCAGCTGATGTCCCGGTCGCCTGCCGCCTGCCTCTCTCCTTTCAGCCATTCTGTGTACCTGGCACTCACATTTATTTGGCTGAAATATTTTTTTCATTATCTCTCTCTCGTCCACAGATTTTTAGTGGTCCCTACTGCCGGGATGACTCATTATATACTTTATCATCCGAACTGGGATGCTTAAGAGTAATAGACATGCTAAGACAATAGAAACCTACCAGAACAGTCCTGGGCAAACCAGGACCTACAGTCACGCTTCATATAGCCTCGGCCAGAGATCCTAAATTAGAAGGACCAAACTTCGCCTGTTGGAATTGAAGGCTTTCCGCATTCGGGTCCCGGTTACACGTCTAAGCTCTGTCCTCAATAATCTACACGGTGTCTTGCCGCAGCCAGCTTGTTCATCCTTCTCCCCACACTCGCTGTATATTTCTGCTTGGGAACCTGAAGGTTTTCCTCTGCTTCCCTGGCATCTCTGCTTTCTTCAAGGGCCCCCTCAAATCCCTTTTCTTCCATAAAATCTTCTCAGTCAGTTGCATCTCCCGAGAATGTCTAGCTCTTCCACAGTTGTGCGCTTGCTATCTCTACTACTAATTTGATCCTTATAAGGGGTGAAATAAGGTGTTTTGAATTTTTTTGCCTTTGTGGTGAGATTAGTCTCTCATCAGTCCTTCTATAAATTTAATGTCTGCTTTCAAAGAGAGAGACCCACAAAATAACACAGAAGGAAAACATAAACATTCAAAATGGAAATCAGAATTTTATTTATTTATATTCTTAAAGATTTTATTTATTTATTTGACAGAGAGAGACACAGAGAGAGACGGAACAGAAGCAGGGGGAGTGGGAGAGGGAGAAGCAGGCTTCCCGCTGAGCAGGAAGCCTGATGGGGGGCTCGATCCCAGGACCCTGGGATCATGACCTGAGCCGAAGGCAGATGCTTAACGACTGAGCCATCCAGGTACCCTAGAAATTAGAATTGTATTTCACTCATGAGTGTAGGAGACTGTGCACCCTCTGCTGAGGGGACTCCGGCATCATCTAGCAGTAGTACAGAGCAACCCCACCTCTGTCTGCGTGCTGTGAGACAACACAGGCATCGGCTCATTGCCTGGGCATTATTGGAACCCCAGAAGGTTGGAAACAACCCAGTGTCCTGCATCGGGGAACTAGTTGAATAGACTGTGGGATAGCACACAGTGGGGCATCACGTAGCTGTAAAAGAGAGAGAGAAGGAAGATGTCTGTGTAGGAGTATGGAGAGGTCTTTTTTTAAAAGATTTTATTCATTTATTTGAGAGAGAGACCGAGAGAGTAAGCGGGGTGGGGGAGGGGCAGAGGGAGAGGAGCAAGGAGACTCCCCTCTGAGCAGGGAGCCTGATGCAGGGCTCAATTCAGGGCTTGATGCGGGGCTCAGTCCCAGGACCCTGAGATCATGACCTGAGCCGAAGTCAGATACTTAACCGACTGAGCCACCCAGGCGCCCCTGAATATGGAGAGATCTGTAGGACATACACAAGTGGGGAAGAACAAGGATATTGTGTGCTGCCACCTTAGTACCTTTAATTTAAGTACTTTATTTTGTGAAATTCTTTCTTTTATAAAATTTAAAGTATGATTAATTTTGCTTTCCTTCACCGGCAGTATTTTCATGCTCGAATTTGTAGAACTGAATAACCATCCAGGAAGGGATAGCAGAGCTATGCTTTTGAAAATTCTTTCTGCCACAAGTGAGGGCACTTTGGAGGGAAGAGGGGAAACCTGGGGAAGGCATGGCCACAGGGTGGGATCAGTGCCCAGGCTTCCATCGTGCAGCCCTGGATTTTTCTCTGTCAACCAGGTTTCCTTGTAAGAAGCTTATCCATTTCCCGGCTGCATATCTCAGAGCTCCCCTCTGATTGCCCCTGGCCTTCAAGAGTTTAGACTTTTGTTTTCAGATGAACATTTTATTCAGCGGTGTGATTTTTCAGCCTGGTAATTTTGGGCACCAGACTTGTTTTATTTGGTGACACATGTGGTGGTTTCTCCCAATAGCGGAGGTGGGGGAAAACACATCCTTTGTTCCACTCATTGCATTTCATTCCATGAAATGTAATCTATAGCTTTTTAAGAATGTCATTTAGAAATAATCCCCAATTAATAAATGGCTTGGCAATTGTATTCTATTGTTTTCTAACAACTTTGACACTTGGGAAAAAAAAGTTTAGGGCATGATTTTTTTAAAGCTGACATCTGGAATGACCTGTTCTAAGAGGACATTATTATTATTATTATTATTCTGTAGGAAGTAATGATTCCTCACTCCCAAACCCCACATCCAATCAGTTATCAATCATAATAATAGATTAATAGATGTTCTTGATGAAGTGTCTTCAGGAACGCTCTAGTCAGCTGGCTTTTTACTTTCCTCATGTTTCATCATATGATCTTATTCTTCCGGTAACTCTTTTATGAAGGAAACTGAAGCTCAGAGAGACTTAGTAACTAGGTCAAGCTCACACAGCCTATTTAATGACAGGCCTGGGTTTGAACTCAAGTCCTTCACATTGTAGAGCTGGTGTTTGCACTGTATATACGGCCTCTCTAACTTGGCCAAGCTCTATCACTTCTGCCTTTGCTAGTGCCTTTCACATCATTTCCAAACCTACTGAAAACAGTTATGAGCATCATCATTCTCTCTCCCCTGAAGTACCATGATTTCCTCTCAGCAGGGCTCTACCTTCAGATACGCCCTCTCATAACCCGAATATCCTCCCTATACCCTGAGCTCCATCTCCCTAAAGACCACAAGAATTATTCCTCTACTTCGTATACATGTTCCAGGGTATCTACCCAATATATGGTGGGTTTTTTCCTCAGAGCATTATTCCTCAGAACATCGGACTTTGTTTTATATTTGAGTCCTTGCAAAGTCTTGTTTTAACTAGAATTAGAGCTCACTTACTTACTTCAAACCACAAACATTGTTAGGGCAGGACACATTAGCTTGAAATTACCTAAAATAAGTACCAGCATTGGATGCTCTAGAGGTCATCTAATGGAATGACTTTAAAAGGAAGCACATTTACATAGCTTTAGTGTAAATTTCATGAGCTCTGCCCTCAAAGAATGGCACATTAGATATGATCGTACACAAGCCTTTTCAGATTATTTTGGAAAGCAGCAAAGTGGTTATCACTTATTTTGTAGTGCTCATGAATACACATCTATGGGCAATAAAATAAAAAACTGGTCTCGTGTTATATAAATGCACCATTGACGCTGGGTAAAATTTCCAGTGACAGCCTCATACACAGATTCCATAGTGCTTTATCTCAAACTGGGTAAAAGAGTGTGAAGGAAGGAAGGACCAGCTTCACAGAATCTGTTAGATGATCAAAAAGTTAACTCTAACGATGACTAAGATACTGTTGACGAAGATGTGTATCAAGAGTTTAGTAAAATTGTGTCATAAAACGTGGGAAGGAAAAAGAGCTGTATTTCTTAATGTATTATCTTCTACAATGTGTGATTGTGAATATGCACATGTAAATTAAATATTACAATTGGAAAATTACTTCATTTTTAACCTTTTTGAAAGTTTATGTTTAAACTGATCAAAAAACTTTTGTCCTTATTTTCTCATTGAGAAAGCAGAGAGTTGCTCTATCTTAAAGGTCACCTGATTTCCACATGTCAGCACTGTACTCCTAAAAAATCAGATCCAGACCCTGCTCCCAGGACACTGACAATCCAGGAGACGAGTATAGCAGCTCCTATTGCCACGAAACCTCCTCGAATTTAGTGGCATTAAACAGCAATCATTTTATTTAGGTTCATGGACACTGTGGATCGGGAATTCCAGAAAGGCACAGAGAGGACAACTTCGTGTTGCCTCCATGATGTTTGGGGCCTCCGTGGGGAAGACTTGAAGGCTTAGCTGGACTCATTCAAGGGTGTCTTTACTTACCGGCACTGGGCTGCCTCACAGCATGGCAGCCTTTAAGTTGTCAGACTTCTTACAGGGTAGCTCAGGGCTGCAAGCGCAAAATTCCCATTGAACAGTGGAAGCTCCATTGCCTTTTTTCTGACCTGGTCTTTTTCTGATGATGACTACTCATTGATATTCCTGCCAGTCTTTTGATTACATGCAAGTCAGAGATCTGTCCAGATTCCTTCCTCTGTCCAGCGGAGGAAGCCTAGACCCCACCTCTCGTGGTGGGGAGCATCAATACCGCATTGTAGGAAATTACATGGGATGGGACATACTGTTGTAGGCCATCTTTGGAAAATACAGTCTGACCCTTTGGCAAGCCCACGTCTAACAGAGAAGATGGAAAATGTAGCAAAAGCGTTGTGGAATTAAAGCACCAACCAGTATGGATGAGGCTTGGACAAGGGAGAAATCGTGGGATGTGGGCATTTGGGAAAGTAGTGACAGGAGGTTCACGCTAACACTTACCACCTCTAAACCCCCCCCCCCCCCCGTCCCCTCATTTCCGCCCTCAGCCTTCTGGCCCTGCACCCACCACTGTCCTGAGACTCCTCCCACATACTACTCTTTGTAGTTTCCTCCTAACGGCTGCTTCCTTTGCCCTTTCTGCCCTCCTCCCCTCTACACATCTATGGTATCCCCCCTCTAGTCTTCCAGCAGAACACGCTTGACTGTTTCACAGGTCCTGCTGTTTCCTCTTAACCATCTCCGACGCCATTTTTTGGCCCATGCATAGTATCTGTCTCTGCACTCCCCTTTTCTCTCAAAATTCTCTCAGGTCTTGACTTCATTTGGCTTTCTTCCCACCTCTCTGGCCGCATCTTCTCAGTTTCCTGGGTTGGATCCTTTTTTTTTTCAGCTGGCTCATTATTTGTTGGTGTTCCCCAAACAAGGTTTCTTCCTTGGCTATTGTGCCTGCTTCTTCTGCACTCCGCATGTGAAGGGGAGCTTCTGGTGGACCATGGGCCCCTGCAATAGGCGATGAATTTTGCAAGCATATGCGAGTAGATATGTATTTCAAGGATATGATCCATAACTTCATCACATTCTCAAAGTGGTCTCTGAGTTAAGAAAACCCAGAAGGCTGAGACCCACTGCTTTCTGCATATTTACTTCATGGCTTCAAATTGATGTTCAGCCCATATCACTCCCTTAAACTTTAGGAATTCTCCTTGGCTACACTTGAGGCTCCTCAGGGAAGCTTAAAGAAATGCTGGTAATCAGTTGAATCAGAATCCTGGGTAAGGGGTCCAGTGGGGTAAGACATTTCAAAGAGGATGTTAATCCTGTTTTGTGTCAGTCACAAAGATAACACTCATGGTTAATACTTTAAACTATTTTCTCTTTACTAAGCTAAAACAAGTTACACCACCTTAAAGAGAATTGATTATATCAGGATTAGGCTGTCAATTTAGGTGACAAAGGTCTGGATTTTTTTTTTTTTTAAATCAGTCCTATAGAGGATAGATTGGACATAATTATTTTCTTTGGGTTGACTTCATTCAGCAGACTAACCCCTTTCTTCTTTGCCTAATTGTTTCTTTTATTTTCACCTATTAAGGTGAAACTTTCTTACTAAAAAGAAAGTAGATTTTAATGGGTACAGTTTTTAGTTTTGCAAAATGAAAAGAGTTTTGGAGAGGGATGTCAGCGATGGTTGCCCAAAAGTGTGTGTGCTTGATACCAGTGAACTATACACTTAAAAGTGGTTAAAATGGTACCACTTATGATATGTATATTTAACCACAATTAAAAAAAAAAATTTAAAAATTTTGAAAGTGGACAAGAGAGTTGACTGTTAACAGCAAAAAACAAAAAAACAAAAACAAAAAAAACAACTGGATTTAGATGGAATAAGTCATGGCCCTTTTAAAAGGTTTGTTGTTTCTCAGCAAAAATTCAATCCGTTGAGAAATGATACCAAATCTATTTCTCTCAGTCACAGTGAAACCATGAGGGTGGAAAGTACCTGTTATAGAGAATTCCACACACAGGCAAAAAGAAAAAACCCTATCTCTGCCGAATTCAGTTCATGGTAACCCCCAACCCACCTCCATATATATTTCCTAGACAAAAAAAAAAAAAAAAGAAAAGAAAGCTCACATATCTGGTAAGCTATAATTTAAGAACCAGCATAATTCCTAAATATACTTTCAGTTGGGGAGTTGGGGTGGGTGTATTTTAAAACGATCGAGAAATTACCCAGAGGACTGTGTTCTTTATGGTTTGTGTGGTATAGTGGTTGAGCTCCCAGAATCTGCAGCCAGAATGCCTCGGTTTTAATTCAGACTCCACTATCAATCAGCGTGATCCTCAGCAAGCTAGTTGACCTGCCTGTGCCTCAGTTTCCTCACCTGTCATATTGGTACCAACCTCATAGAATTAAATGAGCTAGTACATGTGAAGCACTTAGGACAGAACTCAGAACTCTTACTACGTCCGCATCACATTGAGTTTTCAGGGGTTCTGATTCACCAAACACTTTCTGAGTGTTGACTGTACATTGTCGAAGAGTCACGGAACATATCATGACTCTCCTTGTGAGAACCTCAACACCCACCCCCCGCCCCAGCATTTTGCACCCCCACCCTTCTCTCCTGAGGGGTCATGGCTATTTTGCCAGCACAGTCCACGATGCAACCCTTATTCCTTCAACTTCACCTGACTCCACAGAATATTCACCCATTTACCGATCTTTAAGTTTTCTGAAGGCTCTGGGTTGCCTCCTGACTGGGTAGTCCTCCTGCTTCCTCTAGGCACTCTTGTCTCCCACCTGCCCTCCTTAGCCTTCTCCCTCCAGAAGTTGCACTCTTGGGGCACTTGATTTCCTTTCAGCCAGACATCATAGAACATGTTAGTGTTCATCTTGTTCAATGAGTTTTGGAGTCTTAGGGTTTCTGACTGAAGTCGGTTGTTCCTCTTTTCATCCACTGACGGTTTCAGACAATTTATAAAGGATGACCTCTTCGTCAATAGAACACGAAAGGATTTGCAGAATAACATTACTCTTACAAAAATGTGTCTCAGAACCTAATCGAGATTCCATCTTGACAAAAGAGAGCAAAAATAAAAGAAACCACAAAGTGACTGGGACACAAGGTGAGAGTGAACACAATGCTTAACAAATCCCACCCCCCCCCCATTTTCATCCGGGGAGGAGGCCACAGGTGCATTTATAATCTGATGCCAAGGAAAACAGCACAACTTTCATTTGCTCTTCTAGACTAAACTAACCAAACTCACCGACCAAACACATAAAACTTCTTGAAACCTTGGTCTGTTCCGAGTATGACTTCTGCCTCCTTAAGGACCCTGGCTGGGGAGCTAGACAGGCTGTTAATTAACTGACAGAGCTTTGTAAATGGCTTAAGAGATTGGGGGGGGGGGGGGCAACAGGGACTTCCAGAGTGAAGACAAGATGATTAAATAAAAATTTTCTCTGATTAGGATAGATCTACCTGCCTTGTCACTCCCTGAATCCAAAGGATTTTAGTGCAGATGGCAGGAGTCTTCTCAAGAGAAATGGGATGAGGGGAGTCCCTCGGCGCCCAGGAGAGCAGGAGCCCAGCACCTCTCTCTAGCATGCCGGGAGGAGAATCTTGTAGCCCTGGGCAGCGAGCAAAAGCTGAGGAATAAAGAATGTTGATGCCAACTAGAGTAAGTACAAAGGCCAGCCCTTGGCATGGTGGATGAGTATAACCAGAAGGAAAAGTCTTAAGTTTTGAGGCAACTCATAAAGTCCGATTTAAATGGTAAAAGCTTCACTGGCACATGAGTAAAGATTCACCTCAAAAATACTCAATTCAGATATTCTGCATGCCATTGGCTCTGTGACATATTGCCCAAATGACTGCCAGATGTGTGTGTCTTCTACAAAGCAAATTGCTGATACACTTACAGCGTGAGGTCTCCAAGCTGAGTTTCCTAGGAAACTGGGCCATCAGCAGGACATTCTCACTGAGCACTTGCCAGAAGGGGAGACTCAATAAATAGTTCCTTTTCTCCGAAGTTCTTCTTTCCCACCTCCTCTCTGTCCTGCCACCCCTCACATCAAAAATGTCTAAACAATGGAGGATCTAGTAAGATACTAAGTGGGCGATATTATTACTTATTAATAGAAAGAATGTATTTAGTGAATCTCAGTTTGGCCATATTGCCTGTCAGATGAACCAACAAGATAAGAGTTGTGGAATTATGCATTTTCCAGAAAGATCTCTGACCGGTGATCCCAGTCATTATTCCAGCATGTGGCAAGATGATGTGAGAAGAGTCAGGTGAGATCTAGCGTTTGTCGACTATTTGTATGCAGGGTATTGCGTTCCAAAATGCAGATGCATTACTTAATGAGCTTCCTGCCTTGACAAGCATTGCCCCATTTCACAGTCCAGGGATCTGAGGTTTGGAAACTGAGGACTGTAATTTACCCAGGATCACCTAGCCAGAAAGAGTGGAGCAGGATTTTGAGCCCAGGTTCACTCTCGTGTGTTCCCATCTTCAGTGTGAGTGACAGGCTTGTTCTAAGTCCTGTCCTCCTGTCCCCTTCCTCCCATCCCTTCCTATCCAGACTACTGACCACACAGCCAACAGCAAGAGCCAGAACCCCCTCCAGAAGCCTCTGCCTCTCCTAGCAGTGATAGCCCTCACAGCCGGGGCCCTGACGATCATCTTCTGCAGAATAGCAAATTGACGACATTGACCCTTTGAGATGAGAAGATAAAGTCATTTTCTATTTGAAGTTCTGCCCATCTCTGAAGGGAAGGACTCAAGATGGGTCAAATCCCTCCTTTCCCTTGGTGCTTTCCTCCCTGGCTCAAGCCCCACCTACTTCTCAGCTCCAGGAGCGCTTAGAACTTTGCACCATTTGGCACTTCTCACCGAGTGCCTGCTGACCTCCCCTGCACTTTTCCGTGGCAGGCACGTCATTGGGATACACTTCTCTGTATCTCTGCGGGACAGCCCAGGACCTTCTGCACATTAGGCACCAAATAACACATTTCTCAAGAGTTTCTTTTTTTTTTTTTTTAAAGAATTTATTTATTTATTTGTCAGAGAGAGAGTGAGAGAGAGATCACAAGTAGGCAGAGAGGCAGGCAGAGGCAGAGGGAGAAGCAGGCTCCCTGCCGAGCAAGGAGCCTGATGTGGGACTCGATCCCAGGACTCTGGGATCATGACCTGAGCCGAAGGCAGCCGCTTAACCAACTGAGCCACCCGGGCGTCCCTCAAGAGTTTCTTAAAGGATGCAAAAAGCAAACTGCTTCTCTCCAGGGAGGAACTTGAGGGCTGTGGATCCTAGCGCCCAGCACCAGGCACTGGTACCCTTTTGAATTTTCTCTAGTTTCCCGTGACTTGGGAGGTCAGTGTGTCCTTGTTCTGGGAATCTGGTATTTGTTGCATGTATGAACAGTTTATGTTGAGTCAGGCCACAGAGTCTTCCCCATACCATAGGATAAGGAGAGGCTCCAGAACATTCCATCTATGTGTGCCAGAATCACCCAGCCTGTGTTTTGGCTGATCTGTAATTTGGATGACTCTCCTTGAGGCAGGACAGCCAAATCAGCTTCCTGCTGATAACAGTAATCAGATTTTATAGCAAAGTCCCCAGTTAGGCAGGGCAAACAGAGAGGCAGCCCGAGCTATTGATCTGTGTTGTGGGAAGTTCTTTTCCATTGAGATGGCTGAATATTTTGTGCTGAAACCTTTTTCTTCCCTGTATCCTGCATATTTCTCCTATGCATGATATAGGACAGAAGTCATTTTAATTATCTTCTTTATTTTATTTGCTTAGTTAAAACCCTGGAATTAAGGTTTGGGAAACAAGTCGTCCATATTTAATGTATGCGATTGGCTCAAAAGTGTCATTTATTTTAGATAACATGGGAGGAAGTATAAATTATTTGATAGTGTAGCAGCATTTTCAGCAGTGCTTTTTATGTCTTTTGTTATTTCATGCCATTTAAAAAATAGTGTCTTCCTGGGTATCCGCATTGGCTATAGAGTATGTTTTGTTTTGTTTTGTTTTAATAAAAATTACTAACTATGCCAGGCATTTTCAACTTCTCTTAATCTTTGCATTTGGAAGAGAATTTTCTCTAGGTAGTTTTGAAGGTAATCATAGCAGTTGAGAATGCACGGATGCATCTGTACCGATTCCCAAGGAAGGCTTCTCCAGATGTGGAATGCCATGGGGAGGCAGTCTGCTTTGCATAATTGACAGCTGCCAGCCTGTAATCCTCTGTGCTAAATTGGGGCTGCAGCCACAGAAGGCAGCAGAGCAGCTGGGCTGCCGGGAGTCAAGTCCCTGCACTCGCGTGACTTTCCTCCTATAACCATGCGCAGGGTCCCTGTCCCTAACACAGGGTTCACTGCTCTGGGAAGGGAACTGTAACTCTGGCCTGGTAGGTGGGAGGAAACACCTTGACTCACTCAACTGGGCCACAGTTGAATAATCAGGGGTTAGCTTTTTACTGCATTGGCTTTGGCATTTTAACCTTAAATTCTTTAGAGACCAGTTCTTCAGATGAGGCAGGACCATGAATGAGAAAGACCGAGGGTATCAGCCAAATGGAGAACACAGTTCCCTTTCAGGGCCTTGAGCCCTGTGGCTCCTATTCTAGTCCCTTCCACTTAATGACTGTTCAACCTTACACCAAAACCACCTTCAGAGCTTTCCGGCCCTTTGTCCTGTCCTCGTTTATCAAGTGGGATAATATCACCTGTCCTCTCTACTTCACCCTCTTGTTCTGGGGAATCAGAAAAGTTCATATAAATGCTTTGTCTACTGTCAAGCCAATTTAAACAGAGTGCACGGATGGATTGACAAACAATGTCTGGTATGGATGGTCTCTGTCTTTCGGATTCTCTTCCTCTTTTGAATTACGGCCTCTGTCCTAAGTACTTCCTGATAATAACAATAGCTATCATTTGTGGAGCGCTTTGCAGTGGGAGGCGTTGAGGCATATGCTTTACGGGCATTGTTTTTATTTAATCCTCACGGTGGCCTTGCTGGTTGGCACTCATCGCTTCAGTTCACGAAAGCACCGGGCTCCGAATCCCTAACGGTTTTCTAGAGAAGCCCGCCCCACTTGCCCACTTGCCTTGAAGCTGCTTGCGAAATGAAGGAGCTACATTCTTCATTTCCAATTCTGACCGTTTTCAAATGGCTTACAATGTGATCAGTTACTGAATCATTTTTTTAATGTTTGAGTGCACCATAGGCCCATAAGTATAGACTGCATTCGTGTCTGTGGAGCAGAGAGAGAGAGACAGAAGGAGAAGGGGAGAGACTCTGGAAAGAGAGAAGGAGAGAGGAAGGAGGAGAGAATGTATGACTGACAGAAAAAGATGTCATTTTGCGTGTGTGAGAGGAATAGTGATTTTCTAATATTTTAGGTGCAGATAATCCTTAAAAGCATATAATTAGTTAATGGGCTTTTGATGTTCATAGTACAGAAGATTTGGAAATACATGATCTTGATAAGAGATGAGAAGATGCTTACAGTAAGACAATTCCCTCCATCCCAAAACCCTGCTGAACAGAAGCGATTGCAGTCCGAATGAGTAGGAGGAGGCGAGAGGCAGGGGAGCGAGAAGGGAGCGAGATGGGTAAAATGGCTTCAGAGATGCTTTACCAACAAGGCTCCTTGTGTCGCCTTCCTCGTCCCCATGTGTTGAGCGCATTGAATACGCCTGTGGCAGGTCCCTGCCTGCCTCTGACAGCAAGCACCCAAGTTCAAGCCACCGGTGATCTCACGTGTCTGGTGACAGCCCCCTCGTTGTGTGCTCCCAGCGGTGCTGAATAGACAGGTGAGCTTCAGGCAGCCCGTTAAACGCAGACCGTTGTGATTCCAGAGCCTCCTTTAAAGATGAAGCATTCTGCCATTCGTAAATGTTCTGAGCTCCTTTCCATCCCTCAGGTGCCCTCCGGGCTGGGTGTCCCGCTGGCTGGGTGCCTCTAAAGGGCCTCTTAGGTGAATCCTGCCTGGGAACCTGAGCATAACCAGGTCAGATGTGGGAGTTTCGAGTTTGGTAGGAAATCAGGTGCTTGCTGTCCAGGCCCACCATTGAATTTGAGCTGAAGAAACAACATTTGTAAAGAAACGACAAAGAGTGGCTTCTTTGGCAGAATCATTTCTTGTATTTCAGACGTTGATTACCAATCTTGTGCATTATTTTGGGCTTCTCTTGCTCCGGCTTTCTTTGGCTGCTTCGCTTTCTCACGTTGCAACTTTCATTCCCTCTAGAAAACAGGCCAGGTAAGAGACGTGAGCTAAAACTCAAATGTGATCATTGTGCTGCTAATAAGCAGCTCTACTAACGATTTTTTCTGCTCCTGGAGTGCAGGGAGGGAGCATTTCTTATTAATCTTTGCACTTCTTCCCGCCAGTGCTTTACCCAGGTGTCTAAGAGGAGCGCAGTGATTGTTTACAATTGAAGTGAGTATTTTATTGTGGTTTGCAGGCCAGGGATGGAGACAGTGCTCTGGCTTCATCTGTGAGAGGAGTCCTGAGGTCCCTGGAACCTACAGAGAAAGTGGCTCTGCCTGCAGCTTTGCTCTGTCATAGTGTTTTTCACACGTGGAAGGGGACACTTGATCAGGCAGTGTTTCTGCCTGCCCACCCAGAGACGGGCTGGCATTTTGTGTCTCCCATCCCAGACCTGGGGCTCCCTCTGTGGCCCGGACTCGGGCTCATCTCTGATCCCCTGGGTCCATGTGGTCAACCTAGAGATGTGTCTCTGTCACAGTTCTTACGAATCATCACTTTCTGTCCAGCCCCTGTCATAGCGTTGGCTGATTTGATGGGTCAGGCACAAATGGCAGTTCTCACACGCATCTGGGCACTGCCTGACTGAGCCACGGAGAATGAACCACTGTGAACCTCCCAGATCCATGTCATAGGCAGAAGAAAGATAATTCCATAGTAAGGATATGGGGTGAGGCAGGTAATGAGGGTACCAAGGAGAGAACCTGCACCCAAAACCACGGAGGTGGTGAGTCTGAAGCAGATGCAGGCTTGGCAGACGGGGGGAGCCAGGGAAGGCAGGCAGGCTTCCGCCGAGAGAAAAATAGTCAGGTTCTTCCCAAGTCAGTGGTTCTCACACTTTTTAGGTTCAGGACCTTGTTATTCTTTTAAAAGTGATTGACGGCCCCAGATGTTTTATGTGGGGTTACATCAATTAATATTTACCGTATTAGAAATTAAAACTTTGAAATCGAAAAACTAAACTTCAGTTTATTTCAAACCATGTGCCAATTGTGTTAACATCAATTATTTTTATTAAAAAATTATGTTTCCAAAAAATAATTAGTGAGAATAGTGTCTTTGTTTTACTGGGCTGCAAATCCCTTTAGCATCTGGCCTCATGAGGGACAGTCGGATTCTCTTTTCAGCCTGTGCATTCGGTCTGTTGCCGTATCCTGTGTCATGTATCTTCTGGGAAACTCCACTGTACACTTGAGAAAGAATGAGATTGAACAAACCAAATAATGTCGTAGTGGTTTTATGAAAATTGCTTTGACCTCTTGGGCTCCAGGGGCTTCTTAGGGACTCCCAGGGTTCCCTAGACCGTCCTTTGAGAACTGCTTCCCGAGGTGGAAACTCCCAGAAACTTGCCTCTGTCTGTGCCTAACATGCAGCCATCTTTTACAATGACATCTCTGCATTAGCAGAAAGTGGGTAATGGTGAGCCAAGCGGATAATTCTTTTTAAATCTTTTGCCCTTTGAACAGGGCCTGTGAACATTCCACAGAGCATCACAGAGGCAAGCGAGAATAAGATTGACGTTGCATGTCCTGTTGGGCAGTCTGGACAAGTTCTTGCTCATTGACTGGCAAACAAGATAATCCGGAGCATGAGACAGTATCCTTCCTCTCTGTGCTTTTCAAAATGTGAATCTCAAATTGTATGAGCGCCACTTAGCCTGGGCAGCACATATGTTTTTCCTCTCTCCGATCATGGAAAGCTTTGTAAGAGAGGAACAGCTGCTCCATGGCCTCTCTGAGCTGTGTGTTTCCAGGACCCCAGGGCAGCCGAAATCTGCTTTCCAAGTGACCAATAACTGGGCACTTTACCGACTCATCTGGTACTTCCTGGGCAGCACAGAATCGTCTCACTTAATCTTAACTCCCTCTTTCCTGCGCTAATCAAGGTAGCAACAGAGCTGTGACACTAGCAGGACGAGCGTGAATGGAAAGTGATGATTTATAGGGGTTGTGCTCTAGCTTCGCTCAGGCCTAGCCTCTCCCTGCCAGGGGAGGGCGGTGGGTCACAGCCGGGCTGCAGCCAACGTGCAGAGCATAGACAGGCTGCGGAAAGACGAGACAAATCATGTTTTTATGTTGTTTTAAAGCAGGAACATCATTTTTAATGTGACTGGGAAAAGATTCAGTGGCGTTCTCTGTCCCTTGAGAAGACTACAGTAGTCCTCCCCTTATCCGTGATTTTGCTTTTGGAGGTTTCGCGGACCTGTGGTCAACTGCGGGCCAGAAGCGATGCTCCTCCTTCTGACATATATTGTCAGCAGGTCAGTAGGAGCCTAACTCTGTGTCCCAGCGCCTACGTCATTCCCCTCACTTCGTCTCGTCACATGGGCATGTTAGCATCTCGCATCATCACAAGAAGGGTGAGTACAGCACAATGTGACAGTTTGAGAGAGAGAGAGACAGACCACATTCACACAAGTTTTATTACAGTACATTTTTATAATGGCTCACTGTTATTATTAGCTATTGTTGTCATAAATCAAATGTCATCATAGGTCTGTATGTATGGGGAAAACCTAGCATATGGTTCGGTACCTTCTGTGCTCTCAGGCATCCACGGGAGGGTCTTAGAACGTATCCCCGGTGGATGAGTACATCAGTGCTCAGGCTTCTCTGAAACTGGCAGGCGGATGGTCTCTGTAGATGGAGCTACAATCACACAGTTTTTTTAGTGAGAAGGAGAGTTAGAAACTGCCCCCGTGTGGAGAAAGGGTGTGTGTGTGTGTGTGTGTGTGTGTGTGTGTGTGTGTGTGTGTGATGTGTGTAGTGTGTGTATGTGGGAGGCAGGTGCAGGGTAGGAACAGTGCCCCACAGCAGAGGCCCGTGGATATTGTCTTTCTTTGCCATCCATCAGACCTAGCTGTGAAACTCAGGCACCACACTAAGGAAGTGGAATTACCCATTTCCCATTTGGTCCCTGAGCCCTGTCCCTTAGGTGGTTTCTTCACCTCTCTGGGTCTCCGTTTCCCTGTCTATAGAATGGATGTAACCATAACATCTATCTCATAGAGTTGTTTTCAAAATTGAACGGCAGTATATATAGAAGTTCCTTAAAGCACTGGATAATACACAGGAAGCACAAAACAAGTGTTAGTTACCATTTTCATTATTATTATTATTATTTGACATCTCTGAAACTCAGTTTTCTCATCTGCAAAGTAGATTTTCCAGGTTAGTGTAGGGATAAGTATAGAATATATGACCAAGTCTTGGAAAAAATATCAAATGCCATTAAAAGTTATATAATGTATTTTGGGGGAAGTTGACTGAGCAAGTCAATTTTTGTTACCTAGATGTTTTCCCATGTGTAAGATTCTAGTCCTCGAGTAGTAACACGTGATTTTCTGCACTGTTTGAAAATAGGGCAGTTAATTTTGATTAAGTGAATATATAATACCAACCAGAGGAGAACAGCAATATAATCTCAACCAGTAATAACAGTTAGTATTTGTAGAGTGCTTGTCCTATGCCAGCACCGAGCTAAATATTTTACACGTAATAGGTTATCTTACTTCTCACCGCAGCTTCTTGAAGGAGGTGCTGTTGTTATTCCCAGTTTGCAAATGAGTAAAGCGAAGTTGATGGTTCATCCAGGGCCCCTCGGGTCGCACATAGCCCTGCCAGGATTGAACCCAGGCAGGCTGGTTCCTGAGTCAGTGTAGTTCCCCTTTACCAGTATAGTAGCAGAACTGGAGGTCCAGAAGGAGGGGAACAGGGATTGCTTCCTAGTTTGCTCTCAGCGGGCTGCAAAGTTGTGCTCTGCAAGTGAAAGAATTAGTGGATCTTTCATCCTCCTTAGATAAGGTAAAAGGTAAGATGTTTTATCTGTCATCAGTATTTACGAAGAGAAGATGTCTGCTTCTAAGGGGTAGAAATTGTTACCCAAACATAACCCAGGTATTGAGCCAAGAATAGACTCTTGAGATGGGGGAGATCAGCTGTAAGACTCTAAGAGCTCTGAGGAGACATTCAGATCTATTAAAAAAAAAAAAAAAAAAAAGGCACACAGAGTGTAATCCAGGGCTGAGCTCCAGGCACGAGGTAGAACCTTCGCAGGTAAAGAGATGCAATTTTATTCAAGTCGACTGGAGGCTCTCCTAGGGGGCGTGGATATCATTTCCCTGTCTCAGTCCAACACTACTTGGTGGAACAAGATTAAGCCAACGTGGAGACATAGCTAGCTCCTTCTGGAGAGGCTATATGACCTGGGAATATAGAGTGGGAGCTTTAGAGCTAGGCCTGAATTTAAATCTCGCAGTTCTGCCATTTAAAAGGCCTGTGGCTGTGTAAGTACCACATTCCCCAAGTCTTCATAGAATGGCTGTAAGATTAAATAAAATTTGCATGTAAGTAAATCCCTTAGCACTTTACAAGCACCCAGTAAATGAAAGCCATTAGCCTCAGTGTTCCCCATATAAGGAGACCTTCCTATGGCTAGTTCCTGGATTTTCCAATAGTGTTGAGGGACTGTCCCTTAACCATGGCTCGACCCCACCTATTTTAGGTCATCATATGTGATGCCAATTTTAGGTATAGAGCCCCATGGGTAGGGACTGGTATGGTTCTAAGCCTCCTTTCCTTACACATGGATTAAGTTCAGGATGGTCTTGGCCAGGCTTTTCTGGAACTCACCACTCAGCTTGATCCTGCTCTAGCTCAAGCCTTAAACCAATATGCAGGAAGAGATGTCCTACAGCAGACAGAGTCATGCCCCGGGCTCAGGGTTAAAGGTCATGGTTTAGCATTTCCTGATTTGGAGAGCCATCAAACCCTGCTGGGTTCCTAAGAACTCTGGTTATACATTTGAGGCGCCATCCAATGGGAGAGGTTGCTAACTGAACAAGACCTAGGCCTGTTTGTGAAATGAAGGGACCACCCTATCTGCCCTGTGCAGGTCATCAGCTGAGCAAGGAGCCCTGAGAATTTTGTAGCATGCAGGCCCTTTACGTGTCCGTGGAATGGTCAAGGCACAGATACTGTTGGAGCACCACGAGGGGCCAGACTGTGTGCCAGAAGGAGAAGCCCTCTGTGTGTAGGAGACCATAGCCTTCCTTGCATTACCTGGGTAAGAGTTTGGCAGACTGAGGTAGACCGATACCACACCCAAACTGGCATGGAGGCCGTGCAAAGGTGGGCAGGAGGCAGGGGTCCTCAGGCAAGTATCGGGTACCCACGTATGTGCCCGCAGCCCCAGCGTATGATCCAAGCAGCAGGATTTGGGGTCTGGTCTCTAATAAGCATTCATCGGGCACTACCAGAACCTTGCAAAGAGACAGACTGCTTCTGTCCATGATGTGAGCCAAGGCCAAAAACGGGGAGCCCCAGGAGCAGGGGCAGATGTGTGCAGAATTTAGCCATGGGGTGTCTCCAAGCTCCCCCGGACCGCACACGTGCCCAGGCAGACTGGCATTTTGGTCCTTGCGTGTGCACAGTGGCTTTTCCTGGCAGCGTCTTCAAGATGTTGCTTAGCTTCTGACATGAACGTGTCTCCTTGGGCACCATGTGTAGCAGCCCTGGGCGTTCCTCTGGCTGCTGTAAGCCAGGATGGAGTTAGCCTCTCAGCCCAGGTCTTGCCCATCCCCGTATCTGGCTACCTTTTATCAAGTGCAGTCACACGCCACACCGCTGAGAGCTCTACCAGCACTCATCCCTCCAACCCTCTCAGCAACCTGTGAAGCAGGTGCTGTTATCGTGGCCATTTTATGGATGGAGAAACTGAGGTGTTGGGGTTGAGTTAGATAGGTCAGACAGCTGGCGAGTGGCAGAGTGAGGATGCACATGAGGGCTTTCTTTCCCCAAAGTTCAAGCCCTGTGCCACCCTTCCCCGTGACTTACTCAGCTGAGAGGGAATCTGATTCTGTGGCTTGTTCAGATGCTTCTCTGAGTTGCAGCATCAGGCTGGACTAGGGGTTTGCAACCTTGGCTGCTCATTGAAATAACCTGGGAAGCTTTGAAAAGTACTCATGCCTCAACCTTGCCACCGGACATTCTGATTGCAGTTGGTCCGAGAGGCAGCCTGGGCATTTTCTGGACCAGAGGTTGGCAAATTTTTTCCGTCGGGGCCAGATTGTACCTAGTTTAGGCCTTGCAAGGCCATATGGTCTCTGTCACAGCTACTTATCTCCACCTTCATAGAGCAATAGCAGCCATGAGCCATGGGCTGTGTTCCAGTAAAACTTTATTTACAGAAACAGGTGGCTGGCCGAAATGGGCCTGTGAGCCCCAGTTTGCCAATGACTGATCAAATCAGGCAGCTCGTTAGTAGGTTCTACCCATCGCCAGTGAG
>CM052887.1:52211422-52261594 GCA_028534135.1 Potos flavus
GCAAGGCCATATGGTCTCTGTCACAGCTACTTATCTCCACCTTCATAGAGCAATAGCAGCCATGAGCCATGGGCTGTGTTCCAGTAAAACTTTATTTACAGAAACAGGTGGCTGGCCGAAATGGGCCTGTGAGCCCCAGTTTGCCAATGACTGATCAAATCAGGCAGCTCGTTAGTAGGTTCTACCCATCGCCAGTGAGGTTAGAATTCATCTTGCTTCCAAGGATCTGGTGTCTGCGATGTCTTGGGAGAGCCCCCCGCCCCACTCCAGAGCTCCCCCATTCCCTCTAGTCCACTGCCTTCCTGCAGGCTCAGTGGTGTTGGCCTGCTCTCTATGGCTGAGCTTTGACAGTGGCCTCTTTTTTGTGGAGGACCTTAACTCCCCTCTACACTGCCCTTCCCCCTGGGGTCTGAAATTCTGCCATGAACCATCACCTGTTTGGCAGGGGTCCTTTCTGGCTTGCTATCCCTTCCCCATGAGGAGGCAAAAGTGCCCCCCCTGCCCTTGATCTTGGCTGGAGGCCAGGTCCGCGGTAATTAGGAAGATTAGCCGGATCTGTGAGGCTAACACCTGTTGGATAGGAGGACTGCCCCTGTATGAGCACGTCTCTCCTTGCTGGCTGTCCCCTTGGCTTGACTCCATCCAGAGCAGCCCCCGGGGAGGTCTGGCCCCCAGCTCTCCTCATCCAGAGCCCCCTTCTTTCCCTTTCCAACTGACCTTCCATGTCTGCCTTGTGTTTGTAGCTTGAGTAATAGCATCATTTTTGCCTGAAGAATTCGGTCTATCAATTAACTTTTTTTATGGACTATTAATGTAGTATTCTTGAAATTGTGGGTGGTAATTACTTACAAAGTCATAAGGGCAGCAGGAAAATAAAGCTGGTGAATTGCTTCTGGTGATTGAAATTATGCCCCAACCTCATAAAAATATCAAAACCGAAGCATGCCTTCCTTATCTTCCCTCATATGTCAAGTGTCCTTGGTAATGGGGTACACAGATACCACAAACATGTCAGACTGAAAGAAAACAGTTAATAGAGAAGGCACCTAAGATATTAACAATTCATGTGCACGAAGTGTCTACAAGGTAATTGTCTAGACCTCAGAATGCATTTGTTCAACAAACTTTTATCGAGACCCTAATTTGTTCCATGTGTCAGGGATACAGGATAAAGAAGGCTCAGGCAGTAACTAGAGAGAGACCATCATATAAAAGAAAAGTTACAAACTGTATCAGAAGTTCTGTGATAGAAGCATGACACAGCTCTGTGGGAGTGAGAGGTTGGAAGTCTGAGGTTTCAGGGAAAGCTTCTCCCTGGGGGTGAGAGGTGAGTTGGTCAAATGAGGTTCCCCACCTGGAAAACAAGAGGAAAGGCATCATGGGAAGAGGGACCCACATGTCCCAGGTAGGAATGGGATGTGGTCGTGTGATGGGAGTATGTGGTTCTTAGAATAGTGTAGGAGTTGAGTCTGGAAAGTGGCAAAGGGAGGAGTAAGCCAGTCTGAGAGTTCAAGCTTTACTGGGTGACAGGAGCCAAAAAGGCTGTGAGAGTGTATGTGTGTGTGTGTGTGTGTGTGTGTGTGTGTGTTTGTGTGTGTGACCTACTTCAGTTGTTTCCCACTAATTTAATTTAATCCTGTCTAATTTAACTAACAATATAAAGCCCAGCATGATGTAAACCTGCAGAAGTCCTCAAAATGTTTGAGTGAATTATTGAAATGATTCCCCAAATTCCTTGTTTCATACATTATTTCTGTGTCTTTTGTATGTTTTTCTTAGTCTCTCACTCATATTGCAGAGTCTCATCACATCTCATCGATGATTCTGGGCTGCCTGAGTATTTCTGAGCGAGGCACGGGGAAACCGTATGGGTGGTGTTGCTTTCGAAGGGGTTTTCTCTGGGGTTCCAAGGCGAGCCGTCCATTTCACTGGGTGGCTCCCATGTCCATATTTGAGGAACTTTCTCTGGGGTTGTTTAAGGCTGGTAGACAAGAATCCTGTCACTGTCTGGGGGAACATTAAGATGGCTTGTATTTTAATAGAAGGCTTTTAAGTGGAGGAGTAACACAATCAGTTTCTGTTTTAGAAGGGTCTCCGGGCAGCTGCGGGGATCCCGAATCAGAGTGCGGGGCTGGGAAGGCAGCAGAGGCCCTCTTAGGAGGCTGTTGTAAAAATAAAGAGGTCCTCAGCTAAGAATGTGGAAGCTAGGATGGAAAGGATCAGGAAGTAGGATTCCTCTTAGGAGACAGAATTGATTGGATAATGAAGGTGAGTGAGGACGAGCTTTTCATGATTAAAAATATAGAAGAAGGAGGAGTGCTTTCGAGGGGTGGGGAAGGTAATGAGCTAGGGTTGGGGGTTGTTGGATTCAAAGAACATGCAGTTGGGGTTTCCCGTTGCCTTTGAGTGACGAGGGTTGGAGGTGACAATGATACACAAGTGGGAACTACATCCATGGAAGCGAATGAGTTAACCCACGGAGAGTGTGAGAGAGGAGGGAAAGGAAGAGAGCAAGTCTAAAGCAGAAGCCCAGGGAACAGCAGGATTTAAGAAACCGCGTGGAGGAAGAGCCGGCAGAGCAGACAGGCTCTCTGGGCGGACCAGTCATGAACAGGGTAGGGTTGATTGGAGTGCAGGGACCTATACACCTGGAACTCAAATAAGATGTACCGGTTGGTGAGCCACAGTGTGTTTTGAATACCCTGGGAACCTTGCCATTACTCCTACATTTAGGACGCAAGACTCCATTCATTTGTTCCTTTGTTAATTAATTGAACAAATGTTCTACTAAGTAGAAGACACTCTGCCGGGCATTGGGAGTAGACCTGGTTCCTATGCTTTATTCCTTACAGCTTAGCAAAGAAGACAGGTTTTCAGCAACGAACTTGGAAACAGGTGTTTTCACAGAAAACAGAAACAGTTAGATCCAAGGATCCATCTCTCAGAGCCTTATCCACCCAGAGCCTCTTAGAGATATTTATGAGTGGGGTGAATTTCCATAGACGGCGCCTCTGTGTCCTTATCTCCCCTGAGTTCCGCACATGGCCCTGGGGCCAGTGCCTCTTCCTGATGTCAGCTCTTGGCACATGAACTGTGCCCTGCCCGGGAACGCCGACTATCAGAGAGGTGCCTCCGGTTTCTGCTGCCTGGACACTGGGGGCGCAGGAGTGGCGGGAACACTCTGGACTCCCTCCCGGCCTCCTCCATAAGCAGCGTAGAGACAGTCATGTTGACTCTCAGTGGCATGATCGAACTGGTCAGAAGGGGAGCTATGACCTCACCTGGTTTTCGCCGAGCACTGAAGATATAACCGATAGTGCATGTCGGCTCATTTGTCCGTACAAGCCGTCTGCGTCGAACCATATTTATTACCACTGGTTCTTCTGTTTGTTTTGAAAACTCTTCATGTTGGAGTTAGGAATCCGGGAGAAGAAGGAACACTAATTAAATGGATCCGTGGTTGTCGCTTATGGAGACATCTCGATTCAACTCAGAAAGATTCTATCAAGTACCCACTACATGCAGGGCACGGGGCCGAAATGTATTGTATTTTGCAAGACTGCAGGCAGCCGCAGCTGTGCTGGCTGTTTACGTTGACTTTGGCAGCCTGAAATTGCTGTGCCTTTTCCCTTCGCTAGCCTCCCGTTAGAGTTTTCATCAGCAAACTAGATTGCAAACCAGGAGCGATTCACTTTGCGCAATAGAAGGGTTCCTGAAAATTGTTTTTGAAAATGAATTGTTATCAAATGAATAATGTTTTAACTGTACTGGGGGATTTTTCTCCGAGAAGGAAGTTCTGATGCTGAATTGTTTTGAAAGGTGAAACATTATTTTCTGATTTATCTGCTTGGTAAAGGAGAATTTTTAACCTAAAGGGAAAATAAGTCAAAATTTAATAACTTCAGGAATCTGAAACAATATCAAATCAAAACAAAAGAAAAAACACCCAGTTTTTAGGGCTTAGGTGTCGTGAATGCTAACAAGAAGAGCCAATGTCGTGTAGACCATAGGACAGAATGTTAGCTGGTCTGAAGACGTAGTCTTATTTGCGGGGCTAATAATAGCAAATCTTGTCAGTGTAAAAAAAAAAATGAGAATAATGACGGAAGCAACAGAGAAAGAAGAAAAAGACTGACAGTGGGGGGTGGGGAAGCGCGGAGAAAAGGAAGGATAACAGCAGGTGGTGGAGACCCCCTGAAGTGGCAGAGATGACAGCCAAACGGTGAGAGGGGCAGCAAAGAGAGGAGCTGGCCGGTAGGACAAAGCACAGAGGCCAGCTCTCCACGAAACTGCCCCTGCCTGCGAGCACAGTGACCACAGGACGTCTGACCGCCCATGGATTCAGTCGTTCCTAAGGATCCCACATATTTCTGGCCAGGTTACGTTCCAAGTGCTTTGTGGAGTTAACTCCTTTAAACCTCCTAGCAACCTCTTGAGAAATCCTTATCTCTGCTTGATGGTTGAAGTAACTGAGTTACAGAGAGGCCGAGCCGCTCGCCTGAGATCTGAATCGATGAGCGGAAAAGCAGTGTGTGATTGGCAGAATTCTAGGATGGCCCCCCAAATTTCTCCTCTTATTGTGGACAGGACCGGTAAAGATGGCACTCTCCTGATTATATGGCAAGAAGAAAGTGATTCTGAAGATACAAGTATGGTCCTTCATTAGCTGATTTTGAATGAATCAAGAGAGTCCCGGGTGGGCCTGACTTAATCAGGCGAGCCCATTATAAGAGGGTCCAGGCCTTCCCTGGAAGCAAGTCGTTCTTCTGTTGATCTTGAAGAAGACAGTAGCCATGTTTTGAAAGTCTATGGAGGGGCTCATGTGGCAAGACACAATCAGAATGTCCTTAGGAGCTGAGAATGGCCCTTGGCCAATGGCTCCCCAGGAAATGAGGAGCTCAGTCATCAGCCTCAGGTAAATGAGTTTTGCCAGTTTGGAGGAGGACCCTGCGCTCGAGAAAGATGCGCACTCCAGCTGACATCTTGATTTCAGCCTTGAGAGATTCTGAGGAGAAGACCCAATTAGGCCCTGCCTGCACTTCTTCCCTATAGAAACCATGAGCTAGTAGGTACCTGTTGTTTTAAGCCACTAAGTGTGTGTCGATTTGTTGTGCAGCATTAGAAAACTAGGACACTGGGGTTTGAACCTCAGGATTCTGGCTGCGAAGTGCACATATGTCCCCACTACTCCAGTGTGCCTTTTAAAGAAGTCACATCTCAAAATCATTACTTCCTGGAACTCCAGGACTGAACAGGAACCTTTGTGATCAGCCAGTCCAGGTGCCACAGGTCCCCTAGGGTACCTGTTGTTCCCACTGTTGGTCCAGGTCCGGCCATCGGTGATACAGAGATCAAATTGATCCCTTCTTTCCCAAGACAGCTTATCATATCCTTCGAGATCACTCTCCTATTTCACATAAGCCTTCTCTTTTCCAGGCAGAACATCCTTATGCTTTCACAGGAGTTTCTAGTCCCTTCACTGTAACAGTTACCGCTTTCCTACTGAACTTGAGGTTGCCCTGTTTTTCTCTTAGACTGTAGCAGGCACTAAGCACAAAACTCCTTGTGTGGTCTGCTTCGCATAAAATACAGCATGCCTAACACAAACCAGAGTCCAAATGTTCTCTTTCCATCAGGACAGCATTAGACCACATTCGATTTTTTGGTAACCACCGTGCAGTGTTGACTCATACCACAAGCAGAGTCAATCAAGACTCCTCACACACAAACCTGCTGAGGTGTGTCTCCATAGTCATGAACTTGTACATGTTTATTTTAACCCCAATACAGGCTTCACATTCATCACTACTCTGTCTCATCAGGAGTCTGGTACGTGTCTTGCTCGATCCTGATGATGTCATCCAACACTATTGCTCTTCTTCCCAGCATCCCCTCAACTCTCAATTATTTGATCAGTGTGCCATAAATATCCTCCTGGGGTTATTGACAGAATTCTGGAACCCGACAGGGCTGAAGTCAGAGTCCTCTGGCACCATTTTGATGGCCGACTTCCAGTGCTCGGGTCCTTCACATAGTCGCAAATCCAACTAATCGTTTCATCTACTGGCAGTCATCCAGCTCATAAAGGCACCCTCAGAAACACAATGACATATTTCCTGGAGTCCAGGTACAGGGTGTTGAGTCTTGTTCTCTGGCCTCGCAGCTAGGAGGTCATGATCACTCCTAGAGAATGCTCTCAAACGCTTCGTAGATTTGGTTCCAGGTTGGACTTCACATGCACCCATTGTGGTTTGGTCCTCCGTAGATAAACATCTCCTCCCACAACCGCAGTCTCTGTCGCCTTTCTTTGTTTCCACTCAGACTCCCAAGGGAAAAGATAAAGATGGTTTAGAGGAGAACAGTGGACTTTGGGGTGCCTAAAGGATTGAGGCTTCAGGGAAGCAGCAGATCCTAAGCGTTTTATGATGAGAGGTAGACGAGGGGCTCTGGCGTGCGATCAGAACACATGGGAAGGTGCGCAGGTACAGGCAAGGGCTGCCTTGGGGATGGGGTGGCGAGGGAAATGAAGAGACAGGGCTGAGTATGGTGCTGAGGTTTCCACGGGGCAGAGGTAAGAGAGGGTGTCTTCTGGAGTATCACCTTTCTTTCCCCTGTCCTTTTGCCCTTTCTCCACCAGCCCTGCCTTATGTGAGAGGTGAGAAACTGACCTGCCTTGTGAAACAGAGGGTATGGTCCTTGGCAGCACTGGGGACAGCCTGTGCTCCATGTGAGATCTTGGGGTGGACGAGGTCCCATATCTACCCTAAAGTGAAGATTCTCTGATTCCATGGATTCATGGAAGAATCCTAAAACTGACATGAATGGGCCTGGTAGAGGTAGTCCAAGTCCATGATTTTAAATATACCATGATTGTCCTATCTTGGTTGATCTTTTTCATATACCTTTCCCCTTTGTAAAAATGAAGGTTGCCACGGGTCTTACGGAATACCTATAACTCTTGAAGACCAAGAGCTCCTATTGGATGATTGAAAGCAAAGTGTTTCAATTCTTGTGATGTTTTACAACATGGTGCTCACCAGCTGTTTCTACCAGCTACTATCCATCCACCATCTCTGATGACTCTTTCCGTTTCTCTGGGGCTGTTTGGGGGAGTCTCCACTTTCTGTCCTGTGTTTTTGGTGGAGTTGCCTCCACCTTCTGCTCCATGGGGATCGGGGACCCAGGATTGGCCAGTCGGAACGTTAGCATTCTCTCATGTTTGACTCAAGCCAGGGAGCTGCAGGGAATCTTTTGCCGGGATGTAGGAAAAGGAAACCCTTGGTCTTTTTGGCTGGACCTTGGGACTGTCAGATTTTGAGGCTCAAGGTGTTTCGAGCTATCTTGCTTCTAGGAGGGGAGAATCTCAAAAAGAATGGAACTACACAGACAGCAGAGATGAAAGAGCAGAACTGGGATATGAGGAGGCAGTGATGAAGATCTAGACTCTGGAGCAAGATTGCTTGGGTTTGAATTGCTCTGCCATCTACTGATGAGGCCACACAGGACAAGTTAGTCTCCGTGCCTCAGTTTCTTCATCTGTAAAGTGGGAATCATTGTAATAGCTACTCACAGAGTTGTTGTGAGATTAGACGAGTCACATGAAACACTGAGAGCAGTACCCAGCATGGACCACGCAAGTGTTAGTCACCATCTGAATTCTGCACCAAGCCATGCCTGAAGTGATTCCTACCTCTGGATGTTTCAGTTCTTAGAACGATGTATTCTTTGTTTTGCATCTGCCAACTTAGGCTACCTTTTCTGTCACTTCACCCAAAGGGTTCTAACTACTAGATCCAGTGAAATCAAATTCTTACTCACTTTTACATCCTGTCTTCCTTAATAAAAGTAGGATAAAAATAATCCAAAGTCAGACAGTCCTTTTCTGACGGTTACCCAATGGTGACTGTGACCTTGGAACAAGTCAATTCCTGCTCCTTCCCATTTTCTCAGTTGTGTTTGTTTGAAATTTACTTCTCAGAAACTCTTTTTTTTATTTTTTAAGATTTATTTATTCATGAGAGAGAGAGAAAGAAAAAGAGAGATGGGGAGGAGTAGAGGGAGAGGGAGACAAGCAGACTCTGTGCTGAGCGGAGAGCCCCATGCGGGGCTAGATCCCAGGACCGTGAGATCATGACCCAAGCCAAAATCAAGAGTCAGAGGCTCAACAGACTAAGCCATCCAGGACCCCCCTTTTCAGAAATTCTTTAAAAGAATATGTCAGGTCATGATTTTCTAGGAAATCTCTGACCATTATCATTAGATTTCCCTAGCAAGCATATGCTTTATCTACTTTCTCCCGCAACTCATGCAGCATTCTGTAACATGATATGATAGAAAACACTGAATCGGTGAAGGGAGTGGTTGGCTGGGGCTACGAATAGGAAGGGGAGAAGATCAGAAAACCTGGAACTCCAACTTGGCCTTGGCCAGTACCTCACTGTTTGGACTTGGAAAAGCCCTTCTCCCTGGTTTCCTGGTCTGTAAAGCAGGCGAGATGATGCCTGGGGTTCCCCCCTCCCCACACACACACACACACACACACGCACCCCCCCCGCCCCCCCCGCCCCCCCCACAGCCTCTTACTGATTTTGCAATATACGAAAACTTTCTCAAGCACCTTAAATAATATATTTCATTCTCTGTGGTTGAAACGATGGAAAGGAAATCAGAAAAATAATAAATTTTAATGAGGCCCCTCTCTATTTTGTCATTACCTTAGAATTTCTAAGGTATGTCATAAGGTTTGTCTTCTCTATTTTCCTTCTATGTCTGAGGGGTTTTGTTTTTTCTTTTTTCTTTTTCCTACTTTCTTCTCTCTAAAACTCCTGGTGTTCTTCTCCCTGAGTCCCCACCATCCTTAATAATCCAACAAGGATCTTGGCGATGTAAGCTAAGGATTACAGCAGAGACCCTGGGCCTCTAGTCCCCTTTAATTAGTAGGCAGTTTGCAGAGAGAAACAATAAGGAACCAGAATAGAAAACAAATAGTGAACCAGAGAAAATAGAGACAAAGCAAATGACTAGAATTATCTCAGGGGGCTGGGAAGAGAAAAGCCAGAACGTTATTCTTCCTTTTTTGTAGAATGTGAAGCCAGGCCTGACGTGTAGTGGGCACCGGTGGGTGTTTGCAGAGCGAGGGAGCGAGGAAGTGAGTGATGAATAGATGTGAGTGAACATTTGGCTGTGCGTGGACACCCTTGGTCCTGCCAACTCAACTAGCACAGGGACGGCAGAGGAAGAGGATGACAAAAGAAAACTCAGGATACCCATGTACCAATGCAAAACAAACTGTCCCCTGCAGACGTGAAAATATCCTACGCACTGAATGAGGAATAATACGACATCTGAGAGAGCTAAGAAGTTGCCTGCTAACCCGAACCAGTGCGTTTGTTTTTTGAAATGTGGTGCTTATTTGCAAGTAAGTATTCATTTCATGCCTCACTATTTGGCTTTTAGGTTGGACTTAATTAAAAAAGCTGTAGCATCTTTGAGTCCAATTTCCTCTTTTCACATAGCATCTGTCCCTGACAGCTTGTGTGAGGCTCGGCCACTTGTTGAGGCCGAGGCTGGAGGAGGAAATGACAGGGGAGAGGCGAGGTGGACAGACGTCTCTTGTTGGAGGTGGCACTCTCTGCTTCTGCACGGCCCCATCACGTGCTTCGGAAGCGCCTTGCTTGAAGCAAGGCAACAGATGTCTCCGAGAAGGGGATGCTGGCAGACTCTCAAAGGCCAGCATGATGGAGGGTAGGCATGAGTGCACTAACGGGGGAGCAAGGCACACATGCTTCTGCCCTCTGCTCGGAGCTGAAAAATAGACCAAAATCGGATACAAGCAAACTGTAGTAACTGAACAGAGGGAACGTACTTATTTGGAATAAACATCATCCCTGGGCAGGGGCGCTGTGTGAGTTGGGACCTATTTCCAAACACAAATATACCCTAGTGTTTTCTGTATTCAAATAGATGGCATGAAAGATAAAAGTCTGTACTGGGCTTGACTTCCCCTCTAGAAGCGCACTGTTTTGTTTTGCAAAGGGGTGTTTTGTTTTGCAAACCATAGCTACCTGCTTATGCATTTACCTGGAGTTGTGGTTTTGAGTGTAACGGAGAAATAGAAGCTTTCTCCTCTTACATCTGTCATTCTCATTCATCAGGATAAGCCTATCAGTAAATCCAAACAAACAGGGATCTCATTTTGGAAGGAGTAATTGAGTTTGTGGTAAGCAAGCTCTTACAGATGGAGCATGCTCTTAATCTACTTTCTGTTTGATGTTTTTAGTGTTGCTTTTAAAGCAGTTTGTTTGAAGTTCAAGGTATTAGAATTTAGTTCTTGGGGGACTTCATTCCTAATTTAAAGGAATCTTTGGAAATTGCTTAGGCCTAACTGGGTCTTAGTCTTGAAATCACCTGGAATTTCCCTAGCTGTGCTTTGCTGTTTTATAGCACAAGGCCCATCCCACAGAATATGCATGGAGTTCATGTTCACTTTCTGGGGCTTTTCTTCTCCCCCCGATGTGCCCCCACCTTCTGACCCCCATAGATGTGCTGGCTGCACTTTGTTGCTGGACAATTCCTATTGCTTTCATGCAAAGGAAACCAACATTATGACATTATCTCTTTTGAAGCTTAAAGTTAAAGCCTCATTCTTTGTGGTTCTGTGGGTATTAGAATCTGCTGCCGTTCCCCATTTCCTTGCCCTGGGTGCCTGAAGAATGTAGTCGGCCTGAGTGTGAGCAGATTGTCAGAGATCTATGGAAGAAGGCCATCTCTGGGCCACATTAGGGCTTAAACACTAACATAACCACATGTCTAGAAAGCAAGCAAGGTTAGGAGCCATAGGGATGCATTTGGCCAGACTTATGAGACTTGAGTTCCATCATGAATAATGTTAAGTAACTTTTACTGATACGTTCCCAAGTACACGATTAATAAAAGGATGCTTATGGAGAAATTAGAACAAAGTACTGATGAGCCAAAAGGACAGCTTCCCTAAAAATCCTGTGTTTAGAAACAGTCACATAAATCTTTTGATGTTTATGCTTCTAATTTCCTACTACATACATATATACATGTAAATATTTATTTGCTTCTTATAAAAATGTGGTCAGACGATTTATATTAATTTTTTTTCTAAATCCATTGTGAATGTATTTCTGTATCCTAAATATTTGATGTCATTTTTAATGGTTATGCACAGTTCATTTATATTGCACAGTCCATATATATATATATATATATATATGTATATATATATATATATATATATCTCAGTTCTTTATCCATCCATGTATTGATAGACCCTAGAGCTGCTTCCATAGTTTGGCTGCTACAAATAATGCTTCAATAAACCTACTGGTGCATGTATCCCTTTGAATTAGTGTTTTTGTATTTTTCAGGTAAATACGCAGTAGTGCAATTCCTGGATTGTAGAGTAGTTCTATTTTTAATTTTTTGAGGAAACTCCATACTGTTTTCCACTATGGCTGCACCAATTTGCATTCCCACCAACAGTGCAAGAGGGTTTCTTTTTCCTCACATTCTTGCTAACATTTGTTTTCTTGTGGTTTTGATTTTAGCCATTCTGACAGGTGTGAGGTGATGTCTCATTGTAATTTTTGATTTCCATTTCCCTGGTGATGAGTGATGTTGATCATCTTTTCATGTGTCTGTTGGTGGTCTGTATGTCTTCTTTGAAGAAATGTCTGTTCATGTCTTCTGCTTATTTTTAATTAGATTATTTATTTTTGGGTATTGAGTTGTTTAAGTTCTGTGTATATTTTAGATACTAACCCTTTATCAAATATGTCATTTGCAAATACCTTCTCCTATTCTGTAGGAGGCCTTTGGGTTTGGTCGATTATTTCCTTCATTCTGCTGAAACTTTTTTGATTTAGTCCCAATAATTTATTTTTGCTTTTATTTCCCTTGCCTCATGAAACATGTCAGAAAACTGTTGCTATGACCAATGTCAGAGAGGTTACTGCCTATGCTTTCTCCTAGGATTTTTATAAAGGTTCCAGGTCTCGCATTCAGGTCTTTACTCCAGTCTGAGTTTATTTTTGTGTATGGTGGAAGAAAGTGGTTCAGTTTAATTCTTTTGCTTGTGGCTTTCCAGTTTTCCCAGCATCATTTGTTGAAAAGACTGTCTTTTTCCCATTGTACATTCATTCCTCCTTTGTTGAAGATAAATTGACTATAAAATTGTGAGTTTATTTCTGGGTTTTCAGTTCTAGTCCATTGATCTATGTGCCTATTTTTATGCTACTACCATACTGGTTTAATTACTATTGCTTTGTAATATAACTTGAAGTCTGGAATTGCGATACCTCCAGTTTTGTTTGTCTTTTTCAAAATTGCTTTGACTATTCGAGGTCTTCTGTGGATCCATACAAATTTCAGGATTTTGAAGCTTAATCTTTATACATCTGTTTCTTTAATATTAAATTCCAGACGTTTAGTTATTTGGTGAAAAATTACCATGATTCTTGTAGGAATCTGTCTTATATGCCCTTTAGGATGGCAGAGGATATCTGGGTGACAAAAACGGTAAATTTTTCTTAAACGCAACCTGACATAGAGAAAGAAAGAGAGGGATCTCTGCCCCCTACTCTCTAGGAGGTTTGCTATAAATTTGAAAAAGGGAATTGGGCTCCTCATTTATTTTGGTTGTTTCAAGCTCTAAATATTAGATTAAATGTGTTTAAAGTAGGCCTCATAAATGACCAGGCATGGACCTTTTTTGTAACAACACCTTTACCATGCTATGTAAATATGTGTGTTCTGACTTTATCTATAAGAGTATCTGTAATTGTAGTTACCAGTGGCAGAGGAGGGAGAGAAAGGGCAATCCTCTTAGTTCTTCTCTGTGTTGAGTAGAGATGCATGTTTTTGATATGCTGAGGACAGTTACTGTAAAATGCAGACGCATAGTGTTTTCACTGGAGAATAGAAAATATTGAGTGATGATGGAGTGCTTTGAGCAACCTTTCAATCCATTTATCAGAAGGGCTTATAATGGAACTCTCATTTCGAGGGAGGTCAAACACTAATAAATATTGAAAAAAGAAAGTTAAAAGGACATCAAGTTAATATTTACTATCCGTTCTTTGATCTTAGAGAGCTTGAAGTATTTTTCACACTAATTTTGTGATTTATTGACTCATTCCTGACAATTGGCTTATTGGACCAGATACAGATGCCTTGCTTTTAACTTCAATTTCTACAATGCTTTGTAATACCAACAGATTTTTATGTGTTTACAGGCTTCACTTACTGACATTGCCACAGTTCCGGTATAGTCTTTGCTAGTTAAAAACTGGTTTATTGTCAGTAGAAGCAGCTGAAATGTGACTGCTTTTTGGCTTAAATGTTGTAATCACAGCTCTTGGTTTTGTCATATACCTTTGGGTGCAAAACAGTAAAATACCCTGTACTTCGCTGAATTTTCCATACTCACCTGGATTCAAAATATATTCAGCATCTGATCTGTTGCTACCACTTCCGTTGCTCCCACTGTGGGCTGCGAATAAAAGCCCACAGACATCTCATCTTCATCCTGGGTTATTGCTATAGCCTTCTAACTGATTGCTGCTCTGTGTCCATCTTTGCCTCCCTGCAGGACCCACATGCCATGGGGAGCTTCCAAAATGCAGGTCAGATCATGTCACACCCCTTCCTCACTCAGGGTCAGCACCCCAGGCCTTGCTTGACCCACCCTTGTCTTCCTCTTGTACCACGAGCCCTCCGTGCAGTCCCACTGAACTCCCCACGGAGCTGTCTGAAGAGGATCTCCGTGAGCTCTAGGCACTCGTCTGCATCCCAGCCGTGCTGCCCGGCTGCTTGGCCTTCTTTCTTTTTCCAGGTCATCAGCTGTCTCTGTTGCTGCCTAAGGTCTTCCCACTCACTTATCCACTAGTGTCTCCCTCTCCAGCTATTCCCTTTCTCTCTCCAGCATCATCAATTTTCCACTCTACTGGATCCGTTCCTATCAGCCTACTAACAAGCTGTTATTTCTCTCACTTAAAAAACAGGACAAAACAAAAAGGATCAAACAAAAACAGCTTTTTTTTTTAACTATCCTCCCCCAGGTTTATTTAGATATATTGACAAATGACATTGTGTAAGTTTAAGGTATACAACATGATGATTGGCGAAATCTCTCTCTCTCTCTCTAATATATAATCTTATTGGGATAAGATTACCATATCTATCATATATATCATCATATATATATGATTACCCCAATAAGATTAATGGATCCATCACCTAATATGGTTACCACCTTTGTAGGGTTTTTTTTGCCATGAGAACATTTAAGATCTAGTCTCTTAAGAAACTTCAAGTATATAATACAGTATTATAACTATAGTTACCATGCTGTATATGTTTCTATGTATTCAACTTTTTTTAGGTTTCATATATAAATAATATCAAGAAGTACTTTTATTTCTCTAACTTATCTCAGTTAGCATAATGCCTTCAAGGTTCATCCATGTTGTTGAGAATAGCAGGATTTCCTTCTTCATGGCTGAATACCACAACTTCTTTATCCATTCATCCATTGAGGGACACTTCAGTTGTTTCCATATCTTGGCTACTTTGAATAAGGTTGTAATGAATCTGGGGTACAGACATCTCTTTGAGATAGTGATTTCATTTCCTTTGAATAGATACCCAGATGTTGGATTGCTGGATCATATAGCAGTTCTATTTTTAAATTTTTTAGGAACCTCCATCCTGTTTTCCATAGTGGCTGCACCAATTTGCATTCCCACCAACTGTGCACAAGGGTTCCCTTTTTGCCACATCCTTGCCAGTGCTTGTTCTCCTATCTTTTTGATAATAGCCTTTCTGACAGGTGTAGGGTGGTATCTCATTGTGGTTTTGATTTGCATTTCCCTGATGAATGAGCGATTTGGACCACATTTTCATGTACCTATCGGCCATTTGCATGTCTTCTTTGGAAAAATGTCTATTCAGGTCCTTTGCTCATTTTAAATCACATTATTTGCCTTTTTGTTACTGGGTTGTATGAGTTCCCTATATATTTTTAAAATTTACTTATTTGAGAGAGAGAGAGAGTGAGAGAGAGAGCATGAGAGAGGAGAGGGTCAGAGGGAGAAGCAGACTCCCCACGGAGCAGGGATCCTGATGCGGGACTTGATCCCGGGACTCCAGAATCATGACCTGAGCTGAAGGCAGTTGCTTAACCAACTGAGCCACCCAGGCACCTGAAGTTCCTTATATTAAAACAACTTTTCTTGGCAGCATTTCCTCATCCAATGACCACTCATTTCTCTGCTCCCTGTTCAGGAAAATGCTTTGTGGTCTGTTCTTTCCCTCCCTTTCTCCATTGAATTCCCTGCAATCAGGCTTTTGCTTCCGTCCCTCCACCTAATCCCTTCTAGTCAGGGTCACCAACCTCCACACATTGACTTCAAGAATCCATTCTCAGCCCTCACCTTACTTGACCTCTCAGCCGCATCTGCTAATATTGATCACTCACTTCCTCCACCATGAAATATTATCTTCTAGTTGCTTCCACAGTCTGCACTCTACTAATTGCCCTCTTGCTCCAGCCTCCTGATCGCTGCTGCGATCTCTGTCCTTATGTCTCACTACCGTCTCCTTCCCTTGTTCATCTTTAGGGATCCTGGTGTCCTCAACCGCCTAAGGTGCGTTTCGAGTTTTGGCATTGCTGTTCCTCCTGCCACAGAGGCTCTTCTCATAGATATCTGCATGAATCTCTACCCTTCTCTTCCTTCAAGTATTAGCTCACATGTCACCAGCGCTCCCTATGTTCTTTCCCTCCTCCTTATCTTCATAGTGCCTCTCATCGTCTGGCTTACTCTTCGACTTGCTTGGTTCATTTATTGTCAGTCTCCGGCCACTAGCCCGTGAGCTCCATGGTGGGGCAGGGTGGGGGGCTGTCTACTGTATTCTCTACCATATCCCCAGTGCCTAGACCAGCTGCTTGGTCGTGATAGGTGTTCAGTAAATAGTCGTTGAATGAAGGAAAGAAAGAATGAATGGTGAATGTTCTCTCTACTGTTAGCAGTGCACTTGGAGAAATACTACAGTAGAACCACTTGAGTCTCATACCTTATAGGAGTTTAAAGGATTCCTAGTTTTCTTATAGTTAAATGAGTTAGGAAAAACAAGAGTGCTTTGGGAGGTGCAATGCCTTTCTTGTTTTGCCAGCCTTCCTGTGTGCACAGAAACACTTCCTCAGAACTCTAAATTCCAAGTATATCAAGTATAATCCTTAGAGTCTGCCTTGTAAGCACAAGAAAGTGCCATTTTTGTGCCAAACTGAAGGACAAGGGCAGAATCAGAGAAACAGCTGAGAGTTTGCCTTACCGCGGCTCATTTTGATTCAGAGGTGTCATAAGTGCAGGTTGAGAGACTGCCGGAGAGGTACAGAGAGGACCCCCCCCACCTGTCTTTGGTGTGTCCTAGCCAGGTAAAGGCCTCACAGGGGTTCAGCTGACGTTACCTGTTCACATCAGCACGCTGCTGTCCATGGGTCACGCCGTGCACTATTTCCACCCCCTTCCTTTTCTCACGTATTTTTTTTTTTTCTTTCTTCCCAAATCTCTTCTCCTCTATTTCTGCTTGCTGACTTTCTATTCCTGTCAGGGCCCAGCACACACACAGCCTTGTCTGTGAAGCTTTTCCAGATCCCTGCCAGTCCGCCTGGACTCCCCGTGTAGACCGTGCTCCTTGGACTAGCAAGCTGCACTGTACCTCACTTTAGCTGTGAACCCCCGCCCCCCCCACACACACAGGCATGGACACACATACACACACATACAGTCACAACACGCCCGGAAACATATACACCAAACGTAAGCACACTGAGGTCAGGGATCGTGTTTTATTTTTCTGGTGTTTTTAACACCTAGAAAGTGCCTTGGACAGGGAAGACACTCAATATAATTAGAACTGTAATAAAATGGACACAGTCCCTTTTTTACCAGATAAAAATTCATTCTTATAAATTCCCCTCCTGCTGGTTATTTTCCTTTTCCTCCTGTTTTGCGTCTATTTAGACATTACGAAGAGAAAGCACTTGTGCACCACAACAAAGCCTCCTGCTTAATCCAGGGCATCACCGTCCTTCTTGCCCGGCACCGTGGCTTGTCCACGGGCCCACAGATGCGTCTATAGACAGAGGCCAGTGGAGGTCTTGTTTAGCAGAGGAAGAAACAGGTTAAGCAACTTACATAAGATTGTTTGACAACACAGAGCTGGGCTTCAACTTCTGCTTTTCTGAAATGCTAGTCTGAGGGTCTGAGAATAACACTGCATTTATACCATGGCAGTTCTTTAGCAGAAACTACCCAACGGTAAATCTCGGGAGTCTAGAAAGGTATATAAAACCACAAGACCATCCATTCATGGTTATTGAGTCTTTTCCACCAATGTTTTCACCTGGCAGCATAGACGAAGCCCAGAATACTTGGCCGTTGAGCCTGTCTACCCATCTCTTCATATCTGTTAGTGAGATCAAGAGAAGTAAACACCTGAGAAGTACATTATTGACTAATGCAGATCTGGCCTCAGTGGCCTTACTGCCTTTGCCAGCAGAAGGGATTAGGCAAATTAACAAAGGGCCTTGAGCCAACAGGGTCTTGTGGGAGGCCTCACTGATGTCTGAGATGTTGGGCGTTGGGTCCCAGAGGAGAGAAAAATGGCATGATCTTGGCTCAGCCGCCCATGGGCACCACATGCTAGAGATCGTCTGTGTTGAAAAAAACAAGTGCAAGAAGCTGAAGCTCACAGCCAGGATTACTCCAAAAAGGGAAGGTTTATGTTTAATCATCTTTTAAAAAATCTAGATACATCAGATGTGTTTTATTAAACATATGCTAAAATGCTCTATAAGTAAGACTCCCCCATGTGTTGGGTAAAGAGCTTGTATGTTGCTGGGTGCTGGGGGTAAAACAATAGAGAGCTGTTGGACACACCGAAGGGAATTAAAGGTACTTCCAAGAGAGGATTTGCCTAACAGACTCTGCTAGCTGTGGCCAGGGTATTTGCATGCTACAGGGCTGGGTTCCTTTCCATTGTATATTTTTAAAAATGCTCCTTTCTAATGGCTTATGTGTACTCCATTGAGAAAGTGATGGACAAAAGAGGTAAAATGCTCCAAATCTGTTTAGCAGTACGAAGAGGCTTAATGGAAGCCAGATATTCAATGAACTTCTTATGAATTGCCTTGTCGGGTGGGGGAGGGGGTGGCAAAGAGTGACTTATAGGTAAACACTCCTTGGGATACTTTGTCACTAGCCTGATTCTGTGTACAAAGTTACCTCAATGACAGGAGCTTGGCTGGAAGTGAGATTTGCACTTGGAGTCAAGGCAAATCCAGGCAGATACCTGCTAATGTCTACTCTGGATTAAAAAGGGAATCTGGGCGCGCCTGCGGGGCTTAGTCAGTTGGGTGGCTGCCTTGAGCCCAGGTCATGATCCCAGAGTCCTGGGATCGAGCCCTGCCTCGGGCTTCCTGCTCAGCAGGGATGCTTCTCCCTCTGCCCCTCCTCCTGCTCATGTTGTCTCTCTCTCAAATAAATTTTTTAAAATCTTTAAAAAAATAAAATAAAAAATAAAAGTAAAAAGGAGAATCTGTCCTAGAGAACATTACTAGTAGTGATCCAAGGCGATTTCTATTTTCATGAGAGAACACACTCACTCTTGTTTCTCATCTGAAGTTTTGTTAATCTTGATGATCCTCATAAATCAAGACATTCCTGAGTTCCTAGGTAGTGCTGTCTTAGAGACTAGAGCAAAGGGTGTGTAGTCAGGCTGAACTTCATTTTTGTGAATGCGTTATGTTTTTCTAACATCTTCAGAAATTCCTGTTCACCTGATACAGCAGCACTAGTTTTTCCTAGCTCTTTGCTTCATTTTGCTCATATGTCAAATGAAGATTGGAGATGTCACCTCTTTCAGAAGTCTTGCGATAATAGGTAATAGATTTAGAAAGCACAACATGTCCTCTGTGTATTATTTTATTATTATTGCTCATAACTCAAAACTCTGTTCATAAGAGTAATACAATTATGAAACAAGGTTACTGATACTGCTTGGTATCCCATGATCATTCCTGAACTTTTATTAGATAGGAGGCGTGAGGGACTGAGATATAAACACAGATAACTGACACATGGGGTAGAAAGTGACAAGCATTTTAAGACACAAATCAATAACTCCCCATGAGAGTACAGATGAGAGCCTGAGTTCTCCAGGAAGGAGAAACAGGGAAGACAGAGAAAATAGCATGGAGCAAAGATTTGGAGGCAGAAACCCAGAGGGAACCCAGAAGGAGGAGATTTCATTACAGTCCAAGATGCATGAGAGACAAGAGCACAAGTTAGGCTAGGAAAAAAGATCGGTGTGAGATTATAGAAGGTCTTCCATGTCAAATGGAGGAGTGTGGACTTGAGAGCAGGGGCAGTGGCAAACGAGAGAGTCTGGAGACAACACACTAAACAAAAGTCGGGGATGTCTTGAACTAGGGCATTTCAGAGAGAAGAGAGGAGAGTGAGGCCAGAAATATCCTGAAAAGAGAAGAGACAGGAATTGGCTGTTAATGAAATAGAAGAAACAAAGGCGAGCTGGTGAGAAGAGGTAAGGAGAAGGGGAGACAGTTCATTAAAGCATGCGGTGTCTCCCTGGGCCTTTGACAGCTGGCTTCTGTATGGACAATCTTGGGAAAATATTGCCCTTTTACATTTTTTCTCAATGTTGAGTGATGCTCTTTTCTACTTTCAAGTGTGCTCAAAATAGCCAAAGATATAGCATAATACTTTGAGCCAACAAAATAATATGATGAGCCCCATTGGTAAAGTTTTAAAACAAGAAAGTGGTGATTCATTTTTCAGACTTAAAGAGTTTCTCTTTCTCAAAAAATGCCAGAACATGAAATTCTGAAGTAGATAAATTAACAGGTGATCATTTGAATAACAAAAAGTATATTTTCCAAAAGCTTTTCTTTAGGGATTCTTTAAATAGTAAATGCCTTGTCTTCACCCATTTAAATTTGATTTACTTGTAGGCATTTGATAAAACATAGGAATAAGCTTATCACGTGAAGCGTAATATTCCATAGAGCTACATGTTACCACATGCCATATTTTTAAAATGCTTATTTACATATGTATGACGTTAGCTGTAACCAAAATATTCTAAGAAATTGAATGAATATGTTTTCATGTTCTGTTAGTCAATTTTGATAATTAAAGCTATAAACTTAACATTAAGTATATAAATGACAGGTGTGAAATTTGGCTATTATCAAAATAATTCCTGTCATTTGTATAGTCCTCTAATAAATAGAGTCTAGAAAGTTCTTTGTCATTTTTCTTAAAAAGTTTGTGGTAAGAAAAGGTTTTATAACACGAGCTCTGAAAACCCTAAGAATGGCTTCCTTTTTGAATCCTTAGAAAGGTAAATTTAATTATTTTAGGTTTTTCTGGCAGCTACTAGTTTTCTTCTACAGATTACATTTTAAAATTACTCTCTGCTACCCAAAAGAGTTGAAAGGAAGAACTTGAAAACCTATTTGCACACCCAGATTCATAACAACATGATTCACGATAGCCAAAAGGTAGAAAGAACCCATTATCAATGGATCAATGGATGAGCAAAATGTAACACACACACACACACACACACACACACACACACACCCCCTCTCACACACTGGAATACTATGCAGCCTTTATAAAGGAATGGGATTCTGGTACGTGCTACAACATGAATGGACCTTAAAGACATTAGGCTAAGTGATAGAAGCCAAACACAGAAAGACAAATACTGTGTGATTCCACTTATATAATGACATAGAGTGGCCAAGTTCATAGAGACAGAAAGTGGAAGAGTGGTTGCCAGAGGCTGGATGGAGTGGGGCGTTCTTGTTTAATGGGCAGAGAGCTTCAGTTTGGGGCGATGAAAAAGTTCTGGAGATGGATGGTGGTGATGGTTGCATGACCACATGAATATCCTTAATGCCTCTGAACATGCACTTAAAAATAGTTAAGGTGGTGAATTTGTTATGTATATTTGACCATTAAAAAAAAAAAATGGCAGGGTGCCTGAGTGGCTCAGTGGGTTAAAGCCTCTGCCTTCAGCTCAGGTCATGATCTCAGGGTCCTGGGATCGAGCCCCGTGTCGGGCTCTCTGCTCAGCAGGGAGCCTGCTTCCCCCTCTCTCTGTCTGCCTCTCTGCCTACTTGTGATCTCTCTGTCAAATAAATAAATAAAAATCTTAAAAAAAAAAAAAAGGCTCTCTGCTAAACTATACTCCAGTAGCTAACTCTCTTAGAAAAGTACAGTTGCAGTGGCCAGTTTGGAACAGGCTGGTGGCCTTACACTTGCCGTCCTCCAGCCTGATCGCCAGCCCTTCCTCAGGGCTCCTTGGCTTTGCCCCTGTTCCCCAAGGGCAAATGCATCTCATAAACTTCCGGTGCTGCAGGTGGATATGGTAGCGCTTCATCTCCCAGCCCTCAAAGTGCTCCAGTCTAGCTGAGTTGTCAGTTTCGAGAAAGATAGTGGAAATGTATTTTTAAGTGTGAGTTTTTATCAATTTGTGCCCAGACAAATTTTATTTGACTTCTTTGAAGAGAAAGGAGAAGACAAATCTACAGTCATGATGATAATAACTAGTACTTCCTAAGAAGTGTATTAAAACTTAAGACCGGGGTGCCTGGGTGGCTCAGTCGGTTAAGTGTCCTACTCTTGGTTTTGGCTCAGGTCATGATCTCGCCGTCTTGGATCAAGCCCCATGTTGGGCTCTGCACACAGTGTGGAGTCTGCTTCAGATTCTCTCTCCCTCTCCTCCTCCCCCTCACCCCATGATTAAATAAAATCTTCAAAACAAAACAAAACAAAACAAAGTACCAACTCCAGACCATTCTCATTCTGCTGCAGTCCTTTAGATGAAGTAGGGCAAGTAGTGTAACTCATATACTGTAGGTAAGATGAGATGGGAGGAGCAAGTCTACGTGACCTGCCCAAGGTCACCTGGCTAATCTCTTGTTCACTCCCCAGGTTCATATCTGCAGCCCTTCCCCACATGCCATGTTGCCCTTTCAGAGCCAGGATGAGGGGAGTTCCGGGCGGGGTCTGGATCTTCTGGAGTGCAGGACACCACAAAAAGGCCAGGAACATCTGAGAGCCCCTCAGGAGTGAGTCTTCTACTGGTGCTGCCCTTGATCCCAACTGAATCCAAAAATGGACCTCCTTTTGAGAGCAGAGTTCCAGATTGAACTCAGAACTGACGAGGCCTAAACATAACCCTAACCCTAACCCACCACACACACATCTCCACCCTGGCGTCTCTTCCTCCTTCTTCAAACTCTACCAGGAGAAGCAGATACAATGACCCTGGCCTCATTTTCCATAGTTCTACAAGAAGAGTTCCTTTATCCACTCCTCTTAGGTCTCTGCCTGGAGATGGGTGGAGTTTATGGCTGCTTCTTAGGGACCCCCATTCTCTGGCATCTTTCTACCACCCTCCACTGGTCTATTCGCCTCCCCTGCCCTGTGGGACTTGAACAGAGTCTTTGTTTACTTAAAACTCATCCTTCCAAATCTTTAGCCCATTCCAGGGCCCAAGATTTTGAAATAGAAAAGAATCCATTTCTTTGTTTTCTGCCATTATGCTGTGTCATCCCTTCTCTGTAAAGTCATAAAAGCAGTAGTCCTAGCTGGCGGAATGGGCAAGGGTCACTGGCTGCAGGGACAGCATACAAAACACACACACAAAAAGCCACTGGGGTTAGTTCCTAAAAATAGGCTCCTAACTCAAATAGTTCAATTTCACAGTTTCATAGAAGTTCACAGAGAAAGTAGAGGACATTAATAGTGAACCAAACCAACTTTGCGGATGACTAAAACCTGATCCTGTGATATCCCCGGGAGACTGAGATGATACGGGCCATAGCTGAGAGCTAAGAAACCAAAAATGACAGAGGGAGCAAGTTAAAGAACACATCCAGAGAGGCTTAGCCAAGCTGTGATTTGTGGAGAGAGACGCCTCCTAACCAAACCACGTAAAAAACTGTAAAATGCAATCAAGTGAACAATCATTGTCTTGATTAATCTGCTTTGGAAATCCTAGGTATTCAAATTTTAGTATAAAGTGGACTGTTCTTGAATCATACTATGTGAAAAAGGAACTATTTTTTATTTTCTTTTATTTTTGAAGATTTTATTTATTTACTTGACAGAAAGAGCATAAGCAGGGGGAGCAGCAGAGGGAGAGGGAGAGGCAGGCTCCCCACTGAGCAGGGAGCCCGACGCGGGGCTCGATCCCAGACCCTGAAATCAGGACCTGAGCTGAAGGCAGGCACTTAAGCGACTGAGCCACCCCGGTGCCCCAAAAAGGAACTATTTTAATCTCAGTGTTGGCTGAGCACCCAGTATAGTAAGTGTGCCATTTCAAAATTTGGGAAAGACCACCACACGAAAGAGGAAAAGAAATGGACACACCGTGGCTGTGTGACTCTTGACCCCTCACCCACATTTGGGGGTGTAACAAGGTAGAGAGTTCGAATTTTGAAGCAAACCATGCACAGTGCTCGAAATCTCACCCTTTCCAGAAAAGATGTGTGGCGTGCCTGCCCCTTTTCTCAAGCACAGCAAGAATAGCTTCAAACGGACCTCTCAGAGGGTTGCATAAGTGTCCTCTGCACTTTGGGGGACACAGTGGACTGGGGCCTGACTCACTGAAGGAAGTCCGAAGGTCGGGTTGCTCTCAGCTTGTCACCTCAAGGGCCCATTGGATATCAGGCATTTGTCAGGGCAAAGGGGTGACTGTTTCCCATGAAGCAGATGCAAGGCAGGCTCAGAGATGGTCGTCCAGGAGAGTCACTCGGAGGGTAAAATGACATCAAAAGGAGGGCGGGCCTCCAGATTTCCAGCGGCTGAGGAAGGAGCCCGAAGCAACCAGCATTTATTACAAGTGAGAGCTCCCCAGTGATTTCAGGGAGAACACATGAAATCACCCCCAGAGGAAAGTACATTTTAAATACTTGCTGGGAGAGAACACCTAAGCCTTCTTTCAGCGGTATGAATACGAGTCACGTAAGACCTCTCCCACTCCTTCTCTCCCCTCCATCCCGGTCTGAAAGGGCACCTGGCAAGAAGAAGGAGGAAATATAAAAGGGCAGGTGAGGGAATAGATTTCTCCCACCTCAGGCAAGTAGCCAGAAACACACTGAGCCCAGAAGGGGGGAAGCTCTATCTTTGAATCGAGTTCAAAATATTTCATTGGACTGAACATGCTAATTACTCCACTTCATGCAGACAGACTTCTTATTATCTAAAAGTAATCTGAAGACATGAGATTTGCCCTCAGTTTCTTTCGAGGCAGGGGAAGAGTTAACCTAACGAATACATTTAAGGGACAGAAAGCCCATCAATGTTACTGGTTCAAACGGTAGCTACATATATCAAGGTTTCAAAAAGATATAAAACAGCCATATCTGACATGTATTTTTGAGCCTTTACTATGTCAGGCCATCCTGTTTTAGGTGCTAGGGATAGAAATGGCTTAGAAAGAATATCCCTTTATCTGCTGTTCATATTCTCCATGCTTAAAATCATAAAAGCAATTATTCTGCACCCAGCATATCAGTATGGATAGTCTCCTTGATGACAAAGATGAATTTTGCTTTTATCTGAAAACAAAATAGTTTCACAATAGTTCTGGCACTTACCCTGATTTATCACAAAGCTTGTGATTTGTTAAAAAAAAATTTGCATTTGTTTAATCTTGGAGGCATGATAAAATGGAAAATCGAGTCAATAGCTGGCTAATTTTTAGAGACCAAGTAATCAAAGCAATTGTACAGTTAGCTGTCTGGTTTGCATTGCAGAGAATGAAAAGTCTGATAAAGTTTACTCGTGTAGGAGCCCTACGGGCTGCTGGAAAGTAACCCTTCAGGCCCAAATTGTATTCTTCTGAATAAGAAAGCCCAGATATGTAATGGTGATCTCTCTTGACTTGCCTTCATTTCCCCCTTCCTCCTTCTTTTTCTATTCCTATTGCCTTCCTCTCCGCCATCTCTCTTTGTCTCCTTTTTCTCTTCCACTGCTCCCTTACTCTCCACCAAACCTTTTAAAATACACACTTACTTGAATCTCATTCGCATCTCAGATTTCTGTGTTCCATATCTAGAGTGCTCACGTGTAGTGGGCAAAATGCAGAATCAATGTCAAGCAAATATCTCAGTGTTCCGAGTGCTGTGATTGGCCTTTGGTCCCATTGTGAGTTAGGCCTCCTTAGGACGGGATGTGGAAGCTAGTGTGTGTGGATTCATTGATATCGTTGGTAGTACACAGTGTGAGCTAGCAAATCTGTTTTCCCTAAACTAGCTGTGTCTTAAGCATTAGATCTGAAAGCATCATATTGTTTTATCGGGTTCCTGGGAGGGTGTTTCAGGCTTTAAAAATATAGTCAATGTAAACATTTCCTGAGACATTAATTATAATATCTCCTGAAAATGGAAGTCCTGGCATCATGTAAAAGAAAGGAGCGTTTTCCGATTAAGTAACCTGTTTAATAAACAATAAAGAGGATCCACAAAGCAAAACCTATAGAAGGGGAGGATAGTGATGGGAAGACAAAAGTCCCTCCAGGGTACGTCACTGCAGACTGTGCTGACCGCCTAGAAGGTGGGTGTGGCTTCAGGGAGGTTGTAGGGAAAGGAGATCCCAGAGCTGAAAGAAAGAAGAAAGTGGTAGAGCAGGTGTTACATAAATCACAACATCCTGGTCCTGTGCTAAATTCACCCTCCAAGAGCAAACGTCCAGGGAATCTGGTGTCCGGGGTGATTCTTCAAGTGTTTTGTTTATAATTTAAATGTTGTGGCAGATCACTTAATCCAGTAGAATCGATACATAAGAACCACTACAAAGTCCCTCCTGTCCCAGTAGCTTTGTTAGCATCCTTGAGGGACAACATGGGAATGTAATCAGGCGAGCTCAAGTGGAATTGCTCTGGGACATTTGCATTCTGCCGAGTTGCCAGATTCCTGTCCTCTAACACAATAATGAGCATTTTCCTCCAGAGGTGTGAAGTGTGTGTAATAATTAGTCCTCTGTGTTTTAGATGTAATTGGTTACGTCCAAGCCTCTTTAGTATTAAGAATATAATTTTATTGTGATGACTTTTTTAAAGAGTAGTCCCCAAGTCCCCTTTTAGGGAAAACAAAAGGGGGATAACCCAGATACACCTTATCCCCATTCACTATTTCCCCTTCTGTTAAATCTTTTGCCCAGACCTAGGAAATTGAGACTCGAGGAGCCCGATTTTCTGTAAGTCTAATGGCCCCCATTCAGGATCACTTCAAATATTTTTTAGGGGTCTGAAACCTCTTTTTTTTTTGAGAGAGAGAGAAAGAGCATGGTGGAGGTGGGGTGGGGTGGAAGAGAATGAACGCATAGGAGATGGGGTGGGGAGCCCGAGGACTGAGAGAGAGAGAGACAGAGAGAATCTTAAGCAGGCTCCATGCCCAGCACCGAGCCAGAAGTGGGGCTCCATCTCACAACCCTGAAATCATGACCTGAGCTGAAATCAAGAGTCAGATGCTTAACTGACTGAGCCACCCAGGCGCCCCTGCAACCTCTTTTTATACATTTTTTAAAAACCTAATAAAAAAATCTAAATGAAAATCATTATGTATAAGTAATTACATAATAACTTTGTTTTGGAAATCAAATCTTGTAACATATTCAGTTTGGGGAAAATAATAAAAGGAGTCTATGAGTTACACAGTTGCTGACTATAACTAATGACATTTCTAGTGTTGTGGGCAGAATAACGCCCCCAAAGATGTCCCCATCCTCATCCCTGGAACCGTGACTATGGGGAAGCAGGAGAGACAGGGTCACAGAGAAATTTGAGAATGCTATGGAGTTGGCTTTTGAAGATAGAGGAAAGGATCATGAGGCAAGGAATGCAGATGGCTTCTAGAAGATGGAAAAGGCAAGAAAACAGATTCCTCCCTAGAGCTCCAGAAGGAATCCAGCCCTGCTGACACCTTGATTTTAGCCCAGTGAGACCTATTTTGAACTTGTGGCCTCCAGAACCATATTGTAATTTGTTTGGATTGTTTTAAGCCCATTAAGTTTGTGGTAATTTGTTATAGCAGCAAGAGGAAACTAATACACTTAGTGGTATATCTTTCTGGATTTTGGTCATTTTAAAGAAATCAGTGAATAGCATCTACTGGATACACTGGCATAAATAACTATATTGTCAGAGTTGTAAAATATGGAGAAAGTAGAAGGAATGCAAACTTCTTACCATTGTCTGCAGGTCTCTGTGGCACCTGCCCCTCCTGTCACTGCAGCCTTTCCGCATGTTACTTCTTGGCTCACCTGGCTCCAACCCTTCCAGCTTTCTGTCTGGCAGTTCCACGGCCTTCCTGCCTTGGCCCTTGGTTCATGCTGCTGCTTCTGCCTTGAATGTCCTTATTCCAGGTCTCCCAGCAGTTGACTTCTGCACACCCTTCTGGTCTTAGTGTAACCTTGCCTCCTCTCTTATTCAGAATAGTCAATCACTTACAACTCCAAATCTGAGTGGTTTAAAAAATAGTTTATTTGCCTTCAGGTCATAGCCCAATGTGGTTGATGTGTGTGTAAATCAGAAGTAAGAATGGGAACTCCTCCGTGTGCCCCATGGCCACCACGCATTCCAGTATGTGACCCCTCCAACCTCTTGGCCTTCTGGGAATCCTCCACAGGACCACCTGCTTTCACCTGGTGAGAAATAAGGAACACGTGGAGGATTGTTTAGGCCAGGCCCTGAAGTGGAGAGCGTTGCTCGCACCCACATTCCACATGGCCCCACTCCGATGCAAGGGGCTGGGCATGTAGTCCTCCTGTGTGCCCAGAAGGAAAATTCACCAACTGGGTGACTAACAGCCCTATTATGGCCCTTCTCAGAGGTGCCTTCTGTAGCTACCTAAGCAGGTCTGCCTTGTTAGTCTCATGATGGTACTTTCTGTATTTCTTCTGTAGCACTTTAGATTCAGTAATTTATTTGCCTGTCTGTCAGTTGTGTTCTCCGCACAAGCCCAGAGCTGCATGAGCACAGGGGTCCGCTCTGCTGGGGCCCATACACACAATACCTGGCAATGCCATGTCCTGCACAAGTGGATTACCAATCAATTACAGTTCATCAGTGTGTAATGAACGGACAAGTTAATGGTCGAACAAGGGAAGGATTAAAAAAAGAGACCTTATCTGGAGGATATCTACTATTAGAGCAAAGACAGAATTAATAGGCCATGGTCTTTTACAATAATAAATTTTAAAAAAGCAACCAAAATCCCTCTTTGAGCTAAAAATAATAGACTTTGTACCAGGACTCAAAAAGAGTTTGGAATGGCATTGTTCTTTTGGAGTTAGCCCAATTTAGCTTAGCTCAGTTCTCCAGATGAGCAGACTGGAGAGGAGCAGTGCTCTTTTTCTCTTCTTTTTTTTCCTTTTTTTCTGTTGGCTTATTCCAACAAACCCCTCAGATTTGCTCCTAAGTTGCCTGCCCCTTCTCTACCCCCAGAAGCCAAGCCATGTGCTCATCTCCTCCTCTCCTCTATCAGTATATTTCTAGCGACCCAGGGAATGGAAGCATGCCATCTCAGATGACTGAGTTTTCTTATCTTACTCCTCCTTTTCCTTCCCACTGTCACTGTCCTTTCTTGGCTTAGTATGTGCTAGGGTACGCGGCAGAGAGGCAGAATGCCCAGTCCAAGGCTACCCCCCTGCAGTCTGTGCAGGGCTGTAAGGAGGGGTGCTATGTTGTGCTCAGCTCCTTTGCTGTGGAGGCTAGGCCGTTGCCTGTCTCCTGGAGGGGGACATGGGGGAACCCCACCTTGCCTGGCTCGTTGACACTGCCCTGGCCTTGGTATGGCTCCCAGCTGGCCGGGCTCTGGGAACATAGCAGTGAGGAGCTTGAGTGCTGATTCCTGGAATCACTGGCCAAGCAAGACGCTCCCTACTTCAGATGCGTTTCACCTACCCCATTCCAGCCGCTGTGGGGCAGGCACACGGCATTTCTAGGGAGGAGGGACTTGTGGTTGGAGTAATTCCTGTGAAGAGTATAATCAATGTCTCTATGTATTTACTTCACTTTCCTTCCCTCATTCTGACATTATTGTGCAGATGAAATATATGAAATGAACACTAAAATCAAGGATGTGTGCAAAGATGCATCGACAGGAATGTTCAGTAATAGAAAAAAATGGAAGCAACTTAAATGTTCACATAAGGGAGTACATAAAAATAAATTATGATATATCCGTATAATGAAATACTTGCAGGTCGTTAAAATTGATCATGTAGAAGAATATTAAACGACATGTAATCATGTTCACATTTAATTTTTAAAAACCAGACTAGAAAGCAGTAGACACCGTATGACCTCATTTTTACAATTAAAAACTTTTTTAATCTATACTATATAAACAATGAGAAGGATAAAGATTGTAGTAATGGGATAAGAGGTGAAGTTTTATTCTTAGTGCCCAATGTTATTTTTTAAATCTCCTATAATGGACAGGTATCTTTTTTGAAAAAGAACATAATAGTCTGAAACGTTATTTCACAAATTAGATGACCAACTCCCCCAAATAAATACTTGTTGATAAAAATGACTATTGGCAGAAGACTAAAGAACAAAACAAGTCATCGAGGTGCAATAAAAAACAGCCCAAGAGCCCGATTTCTGTGTCTATCTCCCAACCTCATCCTCCACGTTTTCTCTCCCCTTTCCCTCCCGCCCACACAGAACCAGTGACAGAAGCTCCCCCAGGTCTGGCGTGGCTTCGGCTCATCAGCTTGTCCGCGTCTCTGGTCTCCACTGCCTGAATCACTTTCCCTGGGCCATTGCCTTAGTTGAGCCCTGGGTCATCTTCTGATGGGACTTCTCGCTACCAGGCAGGTCTAGGCTCACACCATTCCGGACTGTGCTGCCTGTCCCCTGACAGCCCGGCAAATGAGGAGCCACGTTAGGAGACCCCGCCCAGAGAGCAGGTGTTCGCTGGGGGGTCTTTCCTGGCAGTGACCACCTCTGTTTCCAGAATCGATCCTTCTGTAAGCCCCTGTTCTTTGTTCTGGTATTTTAAATGTCTACCGCACGTCTTTTCTTTTTTATAAACCTGTTTACTGAGGTGTGATGAATGTGCAGAAAGCTGTATGTGTTTAATGTTTACAGCCTGAAGACTCGGGATATGTGTATGGGGTAAAACCATCACCATTCTCAAGGCCATAGTCATATCCCAAAGCTTCCCCCTGCCCCCTTTATCATTGTTACTGTTTTCAACTGCACATCTTGGCATTTATTTTGTATCAGGTACTTTACACATCCCCCATAGTAATTTCTGCCATCCTTGTGTCATCCCCATGAGAGAGATAGGCCCACTTTACAGATGAGAACACTGAGGCTCAGAGAGATTAAGAGGCTTGTCCAGGGCATTGCAGGTAGAAAGTGGCCAGAAAGCCTGGGTAATGCAGCTCCAGCGCCTCTTTGCTTACGATATTTATGTGCTGCTGCTTCTCATACTTATGTCTTTCACATGTCTCTCTGCCCCTACCACATTGTGGAGGCAGGAACCATGTTTTATTAGGTTTATTTTATTTTTTACTTTTTTAAAGTAAACTTTATGCCCAACGTGGGGCTCGAGCTCACAACCATGAGGTCAAGAGTCACATGCTCCACCAGCTGAGACAGCCAGGCGTCCCAATTTTAATTTTTTTTTAATTACTCAGTGCTCATCAAGATAAGGGTACTGTTAATTCCCTTTATCTATTTCATCCATCCCCACCTTCCACTAACCTCCCATCTGACAATCATCAGTTTGTTCTTTATATTCAAGAGATGATTTTTTTTTGTCTCCTTTATTGCTTGTTCTTTCTTGATCTGTTGATTTGTTTTGTGTCTTAATTACATATATAAGTGAAAGCATATGGTATTTGTCTTTTTCTGTCTGACTTATTTCACTTAGGATAATTCTCTCTGGGTCCATCCATGTTGTTGAAAGTGGCAAGATCTCATTTTTTTTTTAATGGCTGAGTAATATTCCAGTGTGTGTGTGTGTGTGTGTGTGTGTGTGTGTGTGTGTAGCACATCTTTATCCATTCATCTATCAATGGACACTTGGGCTGCTTCCCTATCTTAGCCATTGTAAATAATGCTGCAGGAAACATAGGGGTGCATGTGCCTTTTCAATTTAGTGTTTTCATTTTCTTTAGGTAAATACTCAGGAGTGGGATTGTTAGATCATTTGGTAGTTCTATTTTTAATTTTTTGAGGACCCTCCAAACAGTTTGCTTTCCCACTAGCAGTGTTCAAGGGTTCCTTTTTCTCCACATCCTCACCAACATGTGTTATTTCTTGTGGTTTTTTAAATTTTATTTTAGCCATTCTGACATGTGTAAGGTGATAGATATCTCACTATGGTTTTGATTCGCATTTCCCTGATGAGTGATGTTGAGCATCTTTTCATGTGTCTGTTGGCCATCTGCATATCTGCTTTGAAAAAATGTCTCTTCAGGTCCTTTGCCATTTTAAATCGGATTATTTGGGGTGTTGTGGTGTTGAGTTGTGTAGTTTTTTATGTATTTTGGATATTAACCCCTCATTGGATATATCATTTGTAAATATCTTCTCGCATTTAACAGGTTACTTTCTGTTTTCTTCATGGTTTCCTTTGCTGTGCAAAAGCTTCTTATCATGTTCTAAATGTATCTTTATTTCTTTGATGTTAAGCCCAGGGCTGGCCGATAGTGATCTCATAATAAATACTGATTGAACGACCATTTATGCAACAAGCATGTATTGAGCTTCTATCATATGTTCAGGCCTTGTTTTAAGCACCTGAAATACATAGATAACAAAATAGATCAAGATTCCTGCCCTTGGTGGGGGATGGAGGGTGATTTAGACTCCAGTGAAAATGTCGAGGGCAAGTTGGATAAGTGATTCAGGAGTTATTTACATGACATTTTTACTTCTTCTATGTTTCACTGGGTTACATTTTATTGGGGGTGTAATTTGTGACAACTACAGTACTAGATACGAATACAAGCCCTTCCTTTGTCATATCAGAGCTCTGCACCCAAATATAAGTGATCTATCATTGGTCAAATCATGACAGCCTGATGCTTCTTGATGCTTCGAAACATGTTTTTTGAAACTTTAATGCATATCTCGAAATATCACCTTTCATTTCTTTATGTTCTTCTTTCTTGCTCATCATTTTCACTTTTTCTGCTTTTTGCCCTTATTCTCTTGCGAAAGTGTCTCATTGCCTCCTGCTGCTTCCTCCCTTCCTCCCCGCCTTCCCTTTTTCCCTTCCTTTTCTCTCTACCGTGCCAAATTTGTATTTTTGAACAGTGGATCAAATCTCATACAGAAAATGTGATTTTCTTTTTCAACCTGAAGGGTAAACATGGTGAGGAATGAATCTGACCAAAATTTGTGTCACCAAGGGCTGTAGATTTCCTTCTCGGGGCAGAAGAAAGAAGAAAGGCTGGCTTTAGCAGTCAGAGCAACCTCACAATGTAGAGATGATTTCCATTTTATTAATAACAAAGCAGAGCTTCAAAGGGATTAATTGTCTCTAAAGAAAATGTAGAAGAACATGTCTACACCACGTGCTCACACCTTACGTAGAGGGAATTCTGAACAAAATTTTCTTCGGCTTGAAGAATGCGTTTTTCTGGGGTTCCATTTATTAAAATGTAATTGAGGTATTACGGAGCTCAGACTATTCCCAAATAATGGCATTATTTTAAAACAAATTGGAGTCTTACAGGAATAGGAATAACCTATTATACTTGCAAAACACTAGCTTACAAATGTACCACCAGAATATGCTATTTCTTCATTTTTCCCTCCCCACACTCCAATCTCCACAAATGGAAATTACTCATTCCTTAGATCCTATGTTAAATTCTAATGGCCAGAGCGTGACCACAGAAAGCTTCCACGTTTATCAACAGTTTCCCTGTATCTTGAACAGTTGGACAGTCCAGATTTCCAGAACCTTATCTTTTGCCGATATTCTTATTGTCAAACTCCGTTCCAAAGACTTGATCAGCGGTTCAACCATTTGCGGCTAGACTTGAGCCCCACGAAGTCAGGTCACTGATGACCTGCTCACTGCCAAGTCCAAGTCTTTCCCTCAGCCCTCGTGCTCCTCGGCCTTCCTGACATCTGCTCAGTTGCTGGGCTAATGCGTACATTCAGGTTTGGCCCCAGGAACAAACTGTCACATCTTAAGAAGGGTTGGAGGAGAAATACCCATGGTCCTAGCCTCTGAGTTAGTAGGTGTGAACCCAAGCTGGAAGGATTCCCATGAAATAGAGGGACTGTGGAATAGTGAGATCTTCACAAAGCAGGTGGGGCAAGTGGTTTGCTGGCTGAGCTCCCAGCGGTGTCAGCTCACTCCCAGAAAAATGCCCCACTGAGGCCCCACGGTCCCCTATAATGTTCTGTCGAGCGCCGTACGCACTGCTAAGCTGGAATGGCCCATCATTTAGACAAGGCTACAGTCTGGGAAAGCGTGCGTTTAGAAGTGTGTGGTCTTCAGGACCATGGTACTGAGCCAAGCCAGGAAGCAAAGATGAAGCCTCCTGAACACAAAATCATTCATTCCTACGATGCTCCACTTGGGAGCATTTCTCCCAGAAACTTTTGTTGATACCTGATTCTTGATCTCTCCCTCCTCTCCCCTCTGGCTCTTCATATCTATACGCTTATTTCCACTAGGGCACGGTGGGGGTTTTATGGGAGTTTATGGGACACGACTCTCTGTGGGTGTTCATCATTTTTAGAAATTGTACGCAAAGCAAGAGCTCCTCAGAGTCACAGCGTCTCAACATTCTGTCCAAGGGGTGCCATTCCCTATTTGATTATAGTCACTCTGCCCAGTGTCTTCTGGGAATCCTTCTTTCCCATCTCCTATCCCCAGTACTTATTAATATATAAACTAACATATAATATATAAGTATAAATTATATGTCTATAGAAACTAATATGTAAACTAATGTTAATCTTATAAACTATATAACATATAAACTGATGGTACTCTTGTCCGCAGGCGCTATGATCCCGCAGTCGCATTTCTGGGTATATATCCAAAAGAACTGAAAGCAGGATCTCAAAGAGATTCTTGTACAGCCATATTCCTAACAGCAGTATTCACAATAGCCAAAAGGTGGAAGCAACCCAAGGGTCCACGGACAGAAGAACTAATAAACAAAAGATGTTATATACATATATACAATAATATTGTGCAGCCCTTAAAAGGAAGGATATTCTAACGCATGCAGCAATGTGGATGAATTCAAAGACATTATGCTAAGTGAAATAGGCCAGCCACCAAAAGACAACACTGTATTATTCCACTTATATGACGTACCTAGGGAGTCAGATTCACAGATACACAAAGTAGAATGGTCGTTGCTGAGGGCTGGGGAAATGGGGCAATGGGGAGTTGTTGTCTCATAGGTAGAGCGTTTTAGTTTTTCAAGCGGAAAAGAATTCTGAGATTGGTTGCGCAATAACGGGAAGGCACCTAACACTACTGAGCTGTATACCTAAAAAGGGTGACGAGGGTAAAATTCAGGCCATGTGTATTTTAACACAATTAAAAATAAAATACAACTTGAAAAATATTAACCTGGGAAGAGTAATTGGCAAGTTGCATCAGCAACAATAAAATTCTAATAATTCACTTTCAACAAATGCTGCCCAGTGTACTCTATACAGTACCCCCGAGCTGAGAGCCAAGCAGGCTAATGAAGATGAATACGGTGTGGTTCTTGTTCCCACAGAGATGTTGATATGGTCTGGGGAATGAGATAGGCACAGAATGTTAATGGACTGAAAATTCTAAGAAGTGGGAATTCATTTTAGATGGGAGGGAGAGCATTTGAGATGACCATTTAAGGCGAACCAAGAAAGGTAGGTAGGACTCTAAAGCCAGAAACAATTTTTGAAATTATCTGCCCTTGCATTGAAGGATGCGTAATTAAGACATTACCGCCCTTTATTTTTCTGCATTCTTAGAAACTGTCCTGAGATGGAAGAATCCCAGGCATCCCCGCCATAAAGTGTCACTTGATTAAATCGGCGTTGTGGGCTTACGTGGGCATGATAGTTCTAAGTGCCACCAAATCCCTCAGAGCAAATCTCTTTTAAATACCGCCACTCTCAATTCAGAAGAATCGACCTTACGGTAACTTAGCATTCAATCGTGAAATGTACAATTTCCCAAATTCTTATGGAATTAGGGTTTTTATCATATTCCTAGAAAACAAAGTGATATGTGAGTTTCTACTTTTCTGATTGCCTCACAAACAAGAGGCACTCGGTACCAAGTATGCTTCTGATTGAAGTACCCTCCCAGAGTTCTGAAATGCTTTACTTTGTAATGGGCATATCTGAGAGAGAGAGAATATGTCAAAATTGCTTGGCAAAGCGTGCTTATTTTAATCTGGTTAAATAGCAACATCTTTCTCAGCTTGGGCAGGCTAGCCTCAAATTGCAGTTTCTCGCCCATATGAAGCAGACTGCTGAATCATTAGAGTCCTAACTGCGGGCTGAAGGTGAAAAATGATTCCTTCTGGGAGTAATGTATATGTACAGGCTACGGAATTAAGTTGATAAGCAATGACATTGCATTAGGAGGTTACAATAATGGGATCACTTTAAATTAAGATCCCCGAATGAATAAAATAAACCTATTATTCTGAGGTTCTAGGTCTCGTAAAAGGCCTAGCACATCAAAGGTTCTGGAAAAATGTCAAATAGATGACATAAAAATGGGGTATTCTGATAATGCAGTGGTAGGTTTGAGGGTTATCATATATGATTCATTTTTTTTCATTCAACCAATATTTATTGACCTCTGGACACTACTCTAGGTGATATAGCAGTGAGTAAAAGAAATAAGTCTTTATCCTTAGGAATCTTACCTTCTGCTGAGGGAGACAGATGATTCAAAAAAAAAAAAAAGACAACATTGTCAGAATGCCAAAAATGAAGAGGTAAAGCAGGAAGGGATTTCTGAAACATCAAGGTGGATATTGAAATTTTAGATAGGGCAGACCATATATGAATTGTGAAATTTCTACAAATGTGAGCATTTAAAAGATTATGATACATAACATCATTCAGTCAGTACTGTGCAAAGCCATTCATGGGGGTAAAAGTGGAAAACTGGATTCTAGGCCTTGTCTTGTCACCCATTCGCTGGACAAGTTATTCCCCCCTCTGGATTCAGGACACAGCTGTCACATGTGCAGATTGGACCGTGTGAGCCCCCAGTCTCTTTGAGCTCTGGAATTCTCTAACTCTTAATGCTTCTCTGATGACTGAGAAGATTCTTCAAGATCTTTCAGCTCCCCAGAGTTGTCAATATGAAAACCAGTTACTACTGAACACATTTTATTTGCACTTCCTGGTCATTCAGATTTTGGAAAATAGGAATTTTTGCCGTATATGATGCATGATGAAATCAGGTTGCTATGGTCTGAATGTTTGTGTCTCCCCCCAAATTGACCTGTTGGAATCCTAACACCAATGTGATGGTATTAGGAGGTGGGGCCTTTGGGAGGTGATTAGGTCAGGAAGGTGGTAAATTCATGAATGGGATTAATATCCTTGAAAAAGAGATCCCACAGAGCTCCCTCGTCCCCTTTCGCCCTGTGAGGACATAGCAAGAAGTCTGTGACCCTCATTTGCTGGCACCCTGATCTGGGACTTCTAGCCTCCAGAACTATGAAAAATAAATTTCTGTTGTTTATAAACTACCCAATCGGTAGCATTTTGTTAGAGCTGCCTGAACAGACTAAGACAGAGATATTATACCTTGTTTAACAGGTATAAAACTGCCATACTTTTGTGATCATTTTCTTCTCTAATTTCAGGTAAGGCAATTTGATTCTCTTCATTGGCAATAAATAGAGAGAGAGTGCAATTTACGTTCTGTGACTTGATTACAGTGCATTTTAGTACAATTTAGTAGTGATAGTGAAAAAGCCTGGTTAGAACCACACACTCACTATACCAATTTTCTGACGCAATTCAATATCCTTAGACATTGTCAGAGGAGACGTAATTATCCAAAATGCTGAAATTACTTGGTTAAACTAGCCCACTTGCTATGGACCCGTGGCATCTTTATACTAAAAACCAGTTTCCAGGCAAAGCTGAATGTAGCCAGGGCTGCCATGCCCAGTATGCTATCTAACTTTACTGAACTCATAAAGAGAAATGTGATTTTTGCCACAATGTTGGGATTATACTTTTAACTTGCCAGAGCAAATAGCTCTGCTTTCTTGGAATATGGAGTCCCTCTAGTCCCTCAGTATATTCTACTTCTTCTTTTACTTATTTGGCGGGGGGGGGGTTAGGGGAATTTAGTGGGGGAGGGAAACAATCATGTGGTCCCTGGGGCTTTGTAAGCAATTATTTGCTCTGCTGATAAAAAACGGTTTTGTTGCTATAAAAGGGGTGTAGGTAGCCTGAAAATAGGTTTTGATTTGGTCATTGTACTGGAGTTCTGGGAAAAGAGACTGTTCTTTTGAATTTCCAAACAATAATAATTTGTTTAAGACATTTGCACAATCATGATAAGTAACACATCTTGATAAGAAAGCCTTGCATTGGCAGAGCAGCTATGGAAGGAACACTACACAGATAATGAGCACAGTTATGTTTAAATTAAGTGGGCACTAAGGGATAGGAATAAATAGGGAAGGAGGAAGTAATTGAAGCAGCAAATAGACGCATAGAAATGGAAATGTGGGTAAACTGCAAATTTAAAAGTCACTTGGTCTCATAAACTATTTTATTAATTTCTCTAGAATTTGCATAGGTGCAAGTAATGATTTAATGAAATGACCATGGAAGTAAACCAACAAATGCATCAAAATTGGGGAAAAAATCTCTTTGTCCATGCCTCTTAGAGACCAAAGGGTATTTCCCAGATTCTTGCTACTCCAAGTGTGGTCCGGGGACCAGCAGTACTCAGCATCCTGGGAGTGAGACGGGAATGCAGACCCCTAGTCCTCCTTCAGAGCCTACTGAATCAGAATCTGCCGAACGAAGTTTCCAGGTGATACATATGGACCTCAAAGTTTAAGAAATGTTGTTCTAGAGTTGTTATCACGGTTCATTCAGTCATTCAATAAGTGTTCTTGGCAGCCTTTTCCACGTGCCAGACATTAGATTAGACAATAGAAGGGAGAGGTAGTCACAAACATGAGTAAGACATGGTCCCTGCCTTCAAGGGACACATAATTGGAGAGGACATAGTAAAAGTTAGAGTAATAGAATTTGTGCTTGACTCTGAGATGCCAGGGTGGGGGAATGCGGGCTGAAGTCCTAGTGTTAGCGTGGTGTATTTACAGCTGATGAGGGGCGAAAGAGAATGTGCCTAGCCTTCAGATGTTGAGTGTCGGAGTAGCTGTGGAATCTGCAGATGGAAATATCTAATACGCAGTTGGAACTGAGAGCAGGGCTTGGCAAACTAGGGCTGCGCAGACCAAAGCCTGCCCTCTCTTTGTTTTTGCAAATAAAGTTTTATTGGAATACTGCCACGCTCATTGGTTTACATATTGTCTAGGGCTGCCTCCACACTAGAAAGGCAGAGTTGAGTAGGTGCTTCAGAGACGGGAGACCATGTGGCTCACAAAACCTAAAACATCTTCTCTCCAGCCTTTTACGGGAAAAGTTTGCCAACTCCTGTCCTAGGGCACGGTCAAGAGACCTGGGCTAGAGACAGACATGTGGAATTCATAGCAGCCAGGGGAGTGGGTGAGACCATCCTGGGAAGATGGGCAGTGAGAAAAGAAAAGGGCAAAGTCAGAACCCCAAGAGAGACATTCCTTCACCTGTTTTTTGTGCCTGGGGTAGCTCCCCTGGCCATCCAGATTCTTTTTTTTTTTTTTAATTCCCCTCGGCGCTTGCTTGCAAATTTATGAAGCCCAGAAAGTTACACTAGTTCAGTGAAGCATCTTGGATGTAATTTATAATCCTAATAATTTAACAGATTCTCCATGGTAATAAATAACTATTACCTTTCAATGAACGCTGCAAGTGACATAATAGTTTGGGCCTACTACCAGAAGAATCTCATCATCTCATGAAATAGAAAGGAAAAATTTCATTTTCTCATCAATTTGTCTGGCCTGACTCTTGCGGATGGCAGGGTGCCCGCTGCTGCTGTGAAGCCCCTGGCCCCTTAACGTGGTCCCAAATGTGAGCTGACCACAGACTGGCATGTTGTCAGTGCTTCGGCCGTTGGGAGGCTGCCGTTCCCCTCAGATACACAGAAGAGAGGTAGACAGAGGGGAGCTGAGAGGGAAGCAGGACGCTCCCGGAGCAGGAAGTAGTTTGGCACGTGTGAAATTGGCAAACTTAAAATTCATTCAGTGCCATCATCTCCCAGGTACTTCTTAGGAGCTCTGCATAGGTCTTTGTGCATAAAATGTTTTACTGGAATCACCCACAACAAGAAAAGGATTTGAGCCTCAATTCTTAGCCCACCTTTCTTGGCGAAATAATATAGATAGTAAAGTGTGGAGGTGGAAGTCAGCTCGGCACCTTTGCTATCCACGCAGAAATCCAGCTCCGCCTAATTTTCATACTAGCACGAAGGGGCTTTTTGTATTCTCCGGTGCCTGGCAGGGTGGCACCAGTGTTCTGGTACCTTCCCGGACACCCTCCGGTTTAACATCCTGGCTGGCACGATTCAGACATAACAGAGCGGCCAAAATTGTTGTTTTCAACATGACGTGAGATACTTTTGATCAACACCGGGGGTTCAGTAAACCTAAGAGACAGCAGGAGGCTAGCATGGGATTGCAACGCTAGGTCGAGACGCTGAGTTTGTCTGCATTTCCACGAAACTACTCATTTTCTGCATTTCTCTCCAGCTCCCATGAGTGCCTGAAGCTGTCCACAATATTGCAGTGTTGGGGGTTGCATACAGGGCGATGGCTCATCTGGGCATTTGTTTACTCTGGAACCGAGTGGCACCAAGCCCTCTGTCACATCTCGCTTTTCCGGGGTGAATGAACCAGTGTTGCAATGCCCAGCTCCTTTGTGCAACCTCCTCTCCCCTGCCCTCATCGACCCCTATCTTTTGGTTATTTCTGCATTTTTGTGACTCTCCACAAGAGAATAAAGAGGATTGATGGGTAGAATGAGGATCATCAATTATTTAGTGAGGAATTGGGCTCTGCACTTTACACCACTGAACCTTCCCAGTCCCCCTGGGGTAGGTCCTATAGATTTCTCTATTAAAGAGGAAGTCATGGAAGTGTGGAGAAGTTAAACAATTTGCCTCAGGGGGTACAGCCAGAAAGTGATAGAGTCGCATCAGAACCACGTCTCATCTGTCAGCCCGGAAATGCGGTTCTTCATCACCACGCCAATGGACAGCACAACTTTCCAGGCTGGAGATTGGAGTCCTAGAGTCACCAAACTGTGGCTTCTGCATTTTGCACTTCCTACCTCTAGGGAAGATAACCATTTGTCACTCTCCTCCGCTGGGGCTTAGACACACTGCCAGCCAGGGGTGACAGAACCCCGCGCTTCTGAACAAGGGCAGTGCAAAAGTTTGCCACGGCGGCTTTCGGCTGGCGGGCATCCTCAGATTCGTGACCGTACATTTTCTGCCACTTGATGAGAAAATATTCTCTTTATTGAAAGAGCAAAAGCCAAGTAAACATTAAAGAAACATCAAAACCAACAGAGCAACTTCTAGCAACTTTCCTCACCAACGTCTAATAGCCCAGTTGGACACCAGACCCTCATCGGAATAATAATGTTGATGACAGTTCCCAGATTTTAACCTCTTATCAGAACTGTCTTGCCACACCTAGATGCACATTTCCCTGGGGTTCTGTCCTTCTCCATGGCTCTCTTTCTCTTTCTTCCGGGGCTCTGTGAATTGCTCCTTGTAAGCCGAGGACGACAGAGTTCTGTCGGGTGCTCATCACTTGGTCCCTTCCCTCCAGCCTTCCAGTGTATACTTTCTTCCTTTTGCCTCACATCCTGTTTTCAAGGGTGCATCTGTTGCAACTGTGGAGACCACATCTGTCCCATCTTTACTTGTTCTCAAACTTCAGGATCTAATCACTGAAAATTAGACCCAATGCCGGGAGGAATGGGGTAAATTTCTCCCTCGTGGCAGAAAGTGGCTTTTTTTTTTTAAAGATTGATTTATTGATTTATTGATTTTAGAGAAAGAAAGCATGTCAGCAGTGGGCAGAGGGAGAGGGAGTAGAAGAGGAGGAGACTTCCCACTGAGGGCAAAACCCATCGCGGGGCTCAGTGTCCGCACCCTGAGATCATGCCTTGAGCCAAAACCAAGAGCCCGATGCATAACCGACAGAGCCACCCAGGCGCCCTGGAAGTGGCTTCCTTTAAAACTTGCTTTAGAATGACATTCCTTCAAAACACCATTACCTCTTCTACACAACAGCCTAGGGAAGATCCTTCCAGATTATTAGCAGTTCTGATGCAAATCTTCGTTGTGGAAACTAGCAGGAATTTTCGGGCAGAAATTAGGCTTCCGGGTTATCAGTGCATCTCATTTACGAACGCTTTCCTCTTGCGGCTGTCTGGCGTGGACGGCCCAGGATCCTATGGCAGGCAAATGGGGGGTACGCTGACTCCGACCACCAAGGCAAAGGCTTCCAGTGCCCTGTGGCATACAGACAGTGCAGTCATCGTGGAGGCCAACACGTGAAGCACGCACCGGGGCCCAGGCACTCCCAGACGAGCTCATGGATTTCCCGCAGCTCTCCTGGGAGGGAGGGCATACTCTTAGGAGCCCCATTTTGTAGACGGGAAACCAGGCACCGAACAGTTGAGTGACTCGCACAAAGTCACACAGCTCGTGGGTGATAGAGATGGAATTTGAATCCAGGCAGTCTAGTTTCAGAGACTCTGCTCCTACCCCCCCTTCTATACCTCCTGACACAACGACTAGGAAGATTTAACACTTCCTTGACAGATCTTAGGGATTAGTCAGAGAAGCATTTGCCAATCTAATTTAAGGCGTACTGTGTTAAATACCACAGTGGAGACCCAAGACGGGGCGGTCTGAAGCCCTGGATATTTTCATGTGATGCTAAAAGCCATTTTTGGAACTGCCCTCCATCTGAGAGAATTATCAACCCCTCAGATAATTGAGGAAAATGAGGTAAAGTAAGGAGAGGGGTCCTATCCAAGCCCTCTTTTTCTTGTAATTCGCCACTAATAACGGTCAAATGGCTTTCCTCACGCTGCTTTCTAACAGCTCTGCTTGCCTCTGCCAGTGGGCCCCCGCTTTCCTGGAACCGAAAGTTCTAAGCCCTTCCCTGTTCGTTGCTGCTTTCTCAAATGTCCTGCAGAAAGGTAGAATGTAGCTTTTACTCATTAAAATAAAAGGTTGGTAAAGAACAAGATTCCAAATTCCAAATTTCAGATTCCCATCACAATGGAGGAGCCCTTGCCAAATCTCCTCAAGCTTCCCTGGCCACAAAATGAACAGAATAAAACCTGCTTCCTCCTCCTCCTCACCTGGTGGGAGTATTGTGAAGATAAAAGGCAGTAATTGGTGTGAAAATGCCCTGAGCTCCATAGATGAAAGGTCTGTAAAATCCCAACATATCATTAAACTGGCTTTATTGGGATTTTGATACAGTTCTGTGGCTCAGAGAAGTAGGTCTTTCAGCTGGTAGGATGAAGTCCCAAGGCTTTATTCCAGAAAGAGAGTACTTACTGCAAATACAGTCAAGTTAACACTACCCGAGTCAGAACCAGCCTGAAGTTTGAGGATGGGTGCGCCCCCATTTGGGAAGCACCGTTCCCCATGCCTGAAAATCTCCTATGGTGTGGAGCGCGCTCCCTCATCACACGGCCACTGGAGACCGTTAGAAAGTGCTTCCGTGGATCGGCATTGAACGACAACCTGAACTGCACAGAACACGTCTGTATCTGGCCCTTAAGCTGTTTGAAGACATACACCATGCTCACTCAGAGACAGAGCTAACTCCGCTCCCTTCAATCATGTCTTACACTGTGAGGGTTTGAATCCTCTCACTCTACTCATTGTCCCCCAGACATAGTCCAGTTCTTCCCTAAATATTGTACAACGCAGCCCCCAGAACCACACGCAACACTCCACATAGTCTAATCAAAGCACAGCCTAAGATCAGAGTTTTCTGGTAGCTTTGTTATACTATCGCAGCTACTAAAGTTACACCAGGTATAATCTCGGCATCTCTATTGTATGTACTAGGTTGTTTCTCCCCAACATTGGTAATGTTTGTTTGTTTGTTTGTTTGTTTTTAATTCTTGGCAAAAAGTTACATTTATCTCTCTTAAATTTTATTGAATTTGGTGTTGGGCCATTTAGATCTTTTTAAACCCACATTTTGCCATAATTCAAGCTTCTGGATCTTTATTCCAGAAAGGATTAAGGGCATACTTCTTACAAATATAGTGACATATAATTAGATCTCCTTCACATGGACAGTTTTGATAAGAAAGCTCTTGCTTTTACTTAAACCATCAGTGAAAATATTGCCTGGGGTAAGTCCAAGAAATATTTCTTATCAACTATCTTTAGCCCTTTGTAACTGTCAGTAAACAAGTTATTAATCTGCCTCATTGCACTGGTCTCTATCCTGTTTTGTAAACTTGTATTTTGTAACAAATGTTTTGCAAAAGTCCCTCTTATCTACTTCATTTTTTCTCATATCCCAAACTTATGACTTTATTCTGGAAAGAAATGACTGGGATTACTATGACTTGAGTTGTTCTTAATGAGACTGGGTTGCTTTCTATGACACCACTATGATCAATTACAATCCATCCCATTCTGGGATCAATTTCCACCTCAATCTTGGAGAATGTTCTTTTTATTTCTTAAAAAAAAATGGAGACATTTGCCTAATTCCTTGCTTCTGGGCCCACTCTCCTGGATCATGTCTTCCTCAAAGGACTCTGCCAACAGGTTGTCCATCCTATTTGTAGATTCCGTCTGAGCCGACAGTACTGTTGGTTCAGGTATGAGATTTGAATTCATTTGGAGCAGTTAGGTGTTCTTCTCCTATCCAGTACATCACATTGGGGTTCTGTTTCCTTTTTGCATTATTTTTAGTCCTTGCAGTGCAGAAACCGTTCTCCCTGGCAGGGAAGACAATGCCAGCCGGGAAAGGAATTGTGTCTCTTTATGACATCCATCAGCATCACAGCAGGGATGCCAGGGAGAGGACCTAGGTGTTCTTTGATGTTCGTTTGATTCTAAGCCTCACCACATTCTTTTAAATGCTACTTTGAGTTTTTAAGTGACCCTTATCGAAATGCAGACATCTCTGAGAAAGGTGGCCAAGCTGACTCAGCCTGTGCATTTTCAGGAGTGAGGGTGAGTTTTAAGGGACAGCATCCTTAACTTCTTTGTGGCTGGGCTGAAACATTCACCCTTCCTGAGACTCTTAACCTGGTGCCGCTGAATGGACAAGAACCTGATCCTGCTTCATTTGGGGGGATGCTCCACTCCTACGGTGTTGTTTGCAGGAACTAAAGGGAGAAGAGGTGCTGGAGAAAGATACGTGGATTAGGAGTTAGGAGGCCTGCGCCATATTCCTGTGACCTGCTCCGAAATAGGCCCAGAGAATTCTGTAGCCTTATCTATAGAATGAGAAAGTTGGATCAACTGAAATTCACCTGTAAGGTCATTCCAAGCATGATTCTATGATATGTTATCCTAATCCAATCCCACCTTTTTTCCACTATAGTTGGCTCTATTTCCTAAATGCAAGTTCTTTCACCTCTCTGGATCTTCGTTTCCTCAGTTTTAAGGAGAGAGGAATGGCTAGTTCTGTGGTTTTCTGAATAAGCGGGCAGGACTCACAGAAGCCTGGAAAGAAGTGGAATAGAGATAGGGGAGGGGGACTTCCTGTCCTTCCCCTTCCCTGTTCAACCAGAACAATTCTATGTGTGCCTATCGATCTGCCGCATAAGCTTTGTTGCTGCTTTGTTTTGTTTGTGCCTACTCATGGACCTTATCTTAGTACACTCTGTATAATATGATATCACGGATGACCATGGAGCCTCCATCTACCTCGAAAATTAGATATTAAATTCCTAGTGACGAGGGATAAGGACTTGTCTTTACATCACCATTACCCTGCGTAGTAGATGTTCAACAAATGGTTGTTGGATAAATATATAATGATAATAACGATCATTCTTAATGAACTCTTGTTCCATGCCAGGCATTCGGTGCTTTAATGGATAATTAACCCTTAAATTAAACTTATGGGGCACATGTCATTTTTGTCTCCATTTTACAGGTGCAGCAATGGAGGTACTAAAACTTGAGCTGCATAGAGGCAACCTGATATATATCAGAACAGAGGCTCTTATTCACCTTGTTACGCGACCTTGTTTCTGTCTGTGGGACACGCTGAGTAAGCCTAGGGATAAGGAGGCTGAAAAGCAAGGCCAAGGCTAGGGGGCAGGGTGTCAATCTGAACATAATACCTGGGGAAGGGGATGAGTCAAGGTGTATGGGAAAGTGCTTAGACCTGAGGTAGAAGGTCAATTCTATAGAAGGGAGAGTTCCCCAGAGGGCCAATATCAGCGGCGCTGGAGAACCTTTCAGAACTGCAGATCTCAGGCCCCAGCCCAGACCTTCTGAATCCAAAAAGCCAGAGGTGGGGCTCAGAATTCTGTGTGTAATAAGCCGTCTGGAGACTCCAATGCTTGCTACCCTGGGAGAACCAGTGCTTTGGACCAACTTCTGGGACTCTGAGGAGTGGTGAAGCTCCTGGTTTTCTCATGGTTGGAGTAGAAGTTCTAAATCTATACCAATATTTACCTCTATGGTATTTTTAGAGGAGACTGTACAAGATGTTTGCTTGGACTGAGAGATTTTAAGTCTCAGATTCCTTTCCTACCTTCTGTTCAGTGTGTAAGCTGAGTCCCACCCCTTAACTCCTGATTCTTTGCCTGTAAAATGTGGTTAATGATGCTTCACTCTCTTATTGGGATAGCCAGCGAATTGTGTAATTAGTGGTTGTGAGGCACCTGGAGCGCCGTATAAATACTGGAGGATAATAACCCGTTTATGGCCCAAGTGCCGCCTACAACTTGACACATTTAACATTTCTTTCCCGAATTGTAAAGTTTAAAGTGAATTGAGCAGTTTGGTATTTGCGCTTATTTTTTATTCGTTCTTTGGGCCGAAATTTTGTGTTTATGTGTGGGCTTCCTTTAGGCTTCTAGAAACAGTGGATTTAAAACAAACAAACAAACAAAGGTTTAAGACATCATGACCTTCTGAGAAAATAACCTCTCCAAAGCGTGATGTTTGATCGATTGTCAGACATGGGTTCTACAGAAGGTGGGAACGGAAAGGTGAAAGAGACGCCTCAGGCACCGAGGTCGCTGGTAGTTGCGCTGTAGTTGTGTGGGTTCTTTCAGAGTCCAAGTGCAGCCATGTAAAGATGGTTCTTGCACAATATTTTCATTTCTGCTCATCTTTTTAGCAGTGACGCTCCTTTCCCTATTTAGAATCTGAGAAGTCTGAATGATGTTTTCTACATGGTCATTCTTTATTCAACTTAGGCAAATACTTCCTTTTTTAGGCAAGACGGCTTGTCCTGTGTATACACTCAGTTTAGATTAGATTTACAAGAGTGCAGGCTAGTCTGTTTTACTCTAGTGTAAAATCTTTTTTCTTTTCTCCCCCTTTAATCTTAAGCAGATAACTGGCCAAAAAAGACCCAGATGGAGACACAGCAAAAGCATGTCTTTGGAGAGTTTGGACTCCACAAACTCTTTGGGCTGTGTCTGTATGGAGGATACGAATGCGAATAGATGAGCAGAGATACGTGTATAAAAGTGGTTTTTCATGCCAACAGTGTGGCACGAAGGAAAGTTTAAAAATTTAACTAAACAGGGACGCCTGGGTGGCTCAGTTGGTTGAGCGGCTGCCTTCGGCTCAGGTCATGATCCCAGAGTCCTGGGATCGAGTCCCACATCGGGCTCCTTGCTCGGCAGGGTGCCTGTTTCTCCCTCTGCCTCTGTCTGCCACTCTGCCTGCTTGTGCTTTCTCTCGCTCTGACACATAACTAAATAAAACCTTTAAAAAAAATTTAACTAAACATAGTTTTAATTTTGTATGTTATAACTTTAATATTGGAACGTAATTACTGGGCGGGGGGAAACCTCCACCCTTCTATTACCATTTCCTGACATTTTTAAATTGTACAGTTATTGAGTTTAAAAAAAAAAGGGCGGCAGAATAGAGATCATCCGGACCCGAATCAACTCACTAATTTATAAACTAAATCTCAAGTAAACAGGCTTGTTTCTCTTCATGCCTTATGCTGGAGGTCAAATGCTTACAATAGCCTAAAATAACAAGTTGAAACATGTTTTCATCATTGGAAATAAGAAATTCAACCATCTGCTAATGGAAAGAAAAGTTTTGCAATAAAGCTAACAGCTGCTGTCATTTCTCAAGAAACATCTCTAAATTCTTCAGAAGACAGTAACGGTGTTTACGACAGCCCAAAATCATTCAGGGCGCCATTAACTAATTATGAATTACCTGGGAAATCATGTTTGCACTTAGAAGGATCACATGGAATTCTTTTAGAAGTTGGTCTAACTTCACAACTGCCTGGGGTTATTCACTGCAGACCAAAGTGTTTCCTTTTCAAGTTCAAATAGTCAAAATGAATTGGACAACTGATTCCCTGGAAGGGACAAAGAGGCTGTGCTTTCCTTGAAAAGCACTGGCTAAACCTAAGAAAGGCTTCTCTCTCCACCAAGTTTAATGGAAATTTGCTAAGCACTACAGTGAAATGGTAGCGTGGATGGGAAATTAAGAGGGTTGACAGCATACAGAAAGAGTTTAAGTCCTCCTGATCTTCCACACTGGCATTAAGCCTTAGATAAGGCAAGAAAAATGGTCAGCCAAGGGAAGGTCTGCCCCTCATAATTGAAGATGATCCAGCCAGAGATCTTTTCTCATTTCTCCGATCACCTATCTTCTCAGGGCTTGTCTTGTCTTCTCGGGTGTAAATTATTTGTTTGTAACATTTCTGAAATGGCTCTAAGAAGATCAATAGAAATGTGATGAGGAAAGAGAATATAATTTTACTTCCCTCACTTCACTAAAGGCTGCCTATTCACCCATGTGTGTACTTCCTGCAGGCTCGGTTGTAATTAATGTAGAGCGTGTATTTGATCTGCCGAAACTTATCAAGAAATAAGTGCATTTAGTCATTGTTTGGATAATCCTAAAGCGTTTTGATATTACAGTGTTTAGTCATCAAACCTCTGCAATAAAGAAAACCTGTTGTTTGATGGAATTAGGTAATTTAAAAGTTCCTCTTGCAATTTTTTTAGAACAGGAACTGTTGCTTTTCGGGAAGCGAATATTTTTCTCAAGGCGTTGGTTGGCCATTTTGTATGGTTCCTCTCTTTTTGAACTCCCAGAGCCCTCACTGTCAGGACTATTCACCTGTCCTCCTTCAGCGCCTACTTCCATGTGGGGCTAATTCTCTTTTTATGTCCTAACCTGACCAGACTATAAAATTCTTGAAGGTAAGCATCACCTACCATATTTCTTTATTTCTCAAGTTGTCTGAATCAGTAGCTTGTCAGGCATTTATAACCAGATTTTATGTATTTGATCACCTTTAATGATCTGATCCATTTCCTATTAAAATAGTGAGCTCCACTTCATTCTCTTTTCATATCAGAAAGTCATCTTGAAATGTAGTATGTTTGCCAGTCCCTTTCCTAAAATGACCCTGGCTTTATTCAGCACAGTGGTCTATAGTAAAATTCTTCAGTCATGGGCTCTGGAGGTATAAGGTAGTCTGAGTATTATACCAGAAAAGCCTGATTTGAACCAGTATTATAAATGAATGAGCTTCGTCCTGGTGTGCGGGGTCAGACTGGGTAATCTCTGTGTGAGAATAACTGGGAATTGTTACTACTCTGAGAATCTTCCACGATTGGAGAACATAAGAGAGAGGGAATGCCCCCTTTGAGGTGGATGTTCATTTATTTATTATAATTAATAAAGGGTTAATGAAGTTGGCCTTTCTGAAACTTGTTTTTGGAATTTAATTTTGGTCCTCAATTGACCTTCAGGAGACAAACTCATGTTCTTGGATGCTGTGTACATGTGTGTGCCTTTCTTTGTGTGTGTATGAAAAACAAAGGAGTCAATTTAGTATCTAGGACCTATCATTTAAGTTCTTAGAAACCCCATAATTGTAGGCTCATGGCATGCATATTGTATAAAGAAAAATAGCCCCCTAAACTTTGAGGCCTTGCTTATGCTCAGAATATGTCACAAAAGGGTAAAGACAGGGAGGAGTGTTGGTGATGGTGTTACCAGTTTTATTTTTAGAGAAACCGAGAGCTCAGATGAGAGCTTCCTTACATTGAGTCACTTTAGAAGTGGTATATGGTATGGCATGGGAAGTTCATTACAGATGCGAAATTATGCAGTTCACATCAAGGGTAAATGTTTATTCATTTTCTAAATTTAACCCACCAACATTTAAATGCTGCAGTTTGGAAGTGAATTTACTGTTTTGGCTTATGAATTTGAAATCCTCCCTCCACGCCCATGCGGAACAGAGGTATGGACACTGAAAGGATATCCAAGCTCCCTCCCCACCTCTGGGCAACCTATTGACTCTATAAAAAGTGAGTCCAAAGGCCCCTCAGAAAACAAAAACTTTAGTCCTGTTCAGGTCTTGTTTTAGGGTATTTTAACTTTTCCTCTAGTCTGGGGGAAAAGATGTCTGTCAGGATCCTGGCGGGGGGACAGAAGGCTTACTCAGCTCCATGTTGAAGAGAAGCTAACAGAGGCGTAGGCAGGCCAAGAGATTCCGAAGCTCTCCCCCCCCCCCCCACCCCCCCAGGGCTTGCCAGCAGGGGGAAGCTGGGAGCACTCCTGGGTCTGAAGGGTTAACGGGAGGAAACTGTGTTACTGGAACCTGAGGAGGGGAGCAAGAGCCACCAGGAGAGGAGCCAGGACAGTGGTCGTGGTGGTCGTGGGGGGCTGTGTCTGCTGGCTGCAGTGCAGCACCGGCACAGGGAGAGAACCGGAATAAATAC
>CM052887.1:52262094-52324855 GCA_028534135.1 Potos flavus
TTAAGAGTAGAGATTAAGGTGAAAGGACTAGAGCGGAGTGAGAAAGTCAAATGCAGAAATGTGCCTCTGTGTAGATCCAAGAAGCCCATGCATGGGGGCAACTGTATACATACAGTTTGTATTGTGTTTAAAAGGCGGTATTGACACCTCGCATCATTTACCATGTATGAGAGATAAGTTCTCTTAATCAGTGGATACCTTTTTAGCATACTGTGAGTGTAATAGCTTTGAAAATATTGGTGATATTAAATGCATTTAGAAAGGTATCTAAAATTCCACAGTAAAAATCTCAGTGGTGGTCAAGATCAGAGTATACCTTCTTTCTCAATTATCTATTCAGTGCAGTGGTGCTCACAGGAGTGGAACAATGGAGTCGCTCCAGGGTCCTCTGTCACTATGGTGGCACATGAGGAAAGCCTATTACAATGTAACAGATGAACTCTGAAAATAGAACCAATTCCTAAGAAGCCAAAGGTTGCATATGAGAAACCTACCAACATCTCCTGCTGAAGGCTGAGCCTCTCGACGTGGCAAATTATTACTAGCTCGGAATAAGCAGTCTGTTAGCACTCAGAGGAGCACCCGCTTCCTGCGGGGGGATACAAATCCCTGGACATGGGAAGCTCGCACCAACTGCTTGGACCCACACGCTGGAGATAAAGGATCTTTCACTGTGTTAATTAGGGGCTCCAGATCTAGTCGTTTCTGGCTGATTTCTTTGCTCTCTCCTTTTCCGGTTTTTGGGTTCTGATTGTCACATCCTAGCTGCACTAGTTATGATCTGGATCAGGGGCAGGTAAGGCACTCTACAAATCCTGGCTGGGAAGGAGGCTTCCAGTATGCCCAATTGTTGTTTTCCTTTTGAATCCCGGCAGCCAGCTTGTGACAGGTCACGTGCGCACTGTGAACAGTGGAGATGATTTGCCTCGCTTGAAACTTGCACTGGAAATGCAGTCCTGATGGCTGGAACAGCCGTCCTTAAGGAGAATCTGATTTTTTCCCCTCTACTTTGTTAGTGGCCACTCGGTCAATCAAACAAGCATGAACTGAGCACCTGGTGTGTACAAAGCTCCGCTTTGGGAGGCATTAAAGAGAGTAAAGCCGCAGGGGAGCACTGGGGTTCGGGAGACACTAGGGTGACTTTTCACTGGGACTCACACCTCAGTTTCATTCCACTGAAAGCCAGAGGATGTTTACTCGGAGTAACGATGGTGGGGGTTCTGCCACGAACAGCAAGAGTGCTAGACCTAGAAGAAAAGGGGAGACAGGTTGTCTTTGAAGAATCTTCCTATGACCCTTTCCTTGCCCCTTAACGGATTGCATGCCGCCTTTCCATTCAAAGTCCGCCAGTCCCTCTTGTGTTTGCTTATGCATTACAGGCAGGGAAAGATTTTTGTGAAGGCACAAACTCCCTGTGGAAATGATTAACTGGCCTTTGTTAGAAACATTCTTTTGTCAGAAACGCTCACCATATGAGCCAAGAAGTCTCCTTCCTTCTCAGGATGCCTGAGGTGAAACCAATATCCCAATTGTTCCCTTTTACCTCTACCTTCCCCGCCTTCCACATAACACAGAGTCCAGCAAACTCCTACTCACCCTTCACCGCCCAGCTCCAACGTGGTCTTCCTTGCGAAGTTCTCCTCATCACCTTCACTCCCCGCTGCCAAGGGCCTGGCTCTTCCTTTAGGCACCCTTGGCACTTGCGCACATCCTTCCCCTAGACACCATTCCATTCTCTCCCGTCTAGAAGTGGGGGCTGCTTGAGGGAATGAAATTTGTCTTACTAATCTACACATACCCAGCGCCTAACCTGGGCTCGGGAACACAGTGCCCGGTAAATATGTGCTACATGGACACATTAGGGAATTGACAAGTGATCTTTTATAAAGGCACAGGTGTGCAAATAGATGATCCCTCCTTAGGACAATGCTGCTGAAAGTAGATAAACAGAGGTGGCGAGCACAGATGGCCTCAGATAGGAGGATAATATTGAAGAAAGATTTGTTTTAATATTTGGTTTCTGATTCTGGTAGTAGAAGCAGGAACTTTCACATACTGTGATTAGGAAGACAAACGTGCCGCTGTGCAAACAGCGAGAGGATATGACTCTCCCGCCAGCGCGTGGTACGGCTGTCCCAAGTGCTATGAAGACAAGCAAGGCGAAGATAACAGTGGGGGGCAGGAAGGGGGGGGAGTCTGTTCTTCTTGCTCTGTTATGTAATGTAAACACTTTCTCCTTCAGAACTCCTCGGGACCACTTGTTTGTCTTATTCTTAACCCTTTCCTTGTCGACCCGCCCATGCGGTCACCCGCCCTGGCTCAGCGGTGGCAGGAAGGCTTTTCTTCCTGCCCACATGGGTTCAGGCCCTTGGCTTACACGTGATAAGTGACGCGCACACGGAGGTTAATGTTGGGCTCTAAATCAACATCTTGCAGGTCCGGAAGGATGGGTTCGACGGTGGAGGGTTCGCTCTTATTTCTCCTTCCTGCACGCCGCTGTTGCACTTCCCGAGCTGTTTCTGTTGCTTTATGGTGTGGCTGGTGAGATGTCTGAAGTGTCGTGCACGCACGTGCGTACGTGTGTGTGTGTGTGTGTGTGTTTGGGATCTGTAGAAATATTTTCTCTGTAAGACGTTGCTTTTAAAGCAAGTGATAAGAAACCACAGGGCGCCTGGGTGACTCAGTGGGCTAAAGCCTCTGCCTTCGGCTCAGGTCATGATCTCAGGGTCCTGGAATCTCCGGGTCCTGGGATCGAGCCCTGCATCCGGCTCTCTGCTTGGCGGGGAGCCTGCTTCCCCCTCTCTCTCTGCCTGCCTCTCTGCCTACTTGTGATCTCTCTCTCTCTGTCAAATAAATAAAATCTTAAAAAAAGAAAGAAAGAAAGAAAGAAAGAAAGAAAGAAAGAAAGAAAGAAAGAAACCACAGAGCACTGAAACCCAGGAGAAAAGCAAAGCTTGAGGTTCTGATTCTCAGGAGGCTTCAAGTATCAGTCACCCCAGCTATAGCCCCGCTAGACAACCCGACTGGGCCTCGTCTATTTTTGCTTGGCTGACAGGAATGGGTAGAGTTTACACTGGTTATACGTGAAGGCAGAATTAATAGAATCTCAGACCTAAGTGAACAGGTTTAACATTGTGAAGCGAATGTATTTAATTCTTGCAGTGGAATAAGGTAGGTCAGCCTTCCCAAGATGACCATTGGGCATACATTGTATTGTTTTTATGGGGTGCAGAGAAGTTGGCCAGCTTTGGGCAAGGTACAGCCCTCCTTTGGTCTTCAGATTCCATATCCGTAAAATGGGATAATAACACCCGTCTTTCAGTGCTGTTTGGAAATCCTGTGTTACAATATTTATGAAGGCCCAGAATGTAGCAGGGCTCGGTAGGAGAAGCAGGACTCTATAATGGAAAAAGCATGGTGTTCAGAGTTGAACAGACCTAGGTGTGAATGCTCAGTTCTACTACCTATAACCCTGTGACTCTGGGCATCCTCGTGGTTCTGTTTACTCACCCATGCGGTGAGACTAATAATACCGATTTTACAAACTTGTTATGAATAGCAAATAAGACCACACGTGAAACACCCAAGAATGTAGTGTAAAGAAAGCCTTTCAATAGTGGTTAAAACATCTATGTCTATACTTATGATCTATCCCTAAAATTATCTCTCAGAAAGGAGGGTGTCATCTGAAATTTTATTTTATACCAAATCTCTCATAGTATAGGGTTTCCCTCTCAATTCCTTTATTTTGAACGCCCAACTACTTTCTGGAAAAGACACAACAGACCTGAAATTACCATAATCAATGATAGTTTTACCCCCTTATAGAGGTCACTTAATGAAATCCTTTTGAAAAGGAGGCTAAGAAATTTGCCCCAGATACAGTCGCAATTACAGATGTTAAATGTAACTGTACATAAATCTTTTAAAAGATTTTTCTTTTTCTTGGTAATCCCAAAGATATAAAAGTGTATACAGTGAAAACTAGATCTCCCTGCGCCAGCCGACCCTCAGAGCCCAGCTCTCCTCCTGGGACAGTTTCTTCCAGAGACAGCCCCACTGTGCTGGCTTTGAAATGTAACATCTTAGAGAGATTTCCATATCCGCCACCTCATTCCTGTTAGCACCTTCCTATTTTTCCAACCACGGGACTTTTTAAAGATCACTTTAAAAGGCAGTGTGGCCGGTGGGTGTGTTAGTGGAGACCACCTGCAGGACGAGTGAAGGGCTAGCTAGCTGCTCACGTGTCGCGTGAGCGTGTGGATGGGCCAAGAGGCCGTCCAGGGGCAACAGCCTGCATGGACTTTCGCAGTTTTTACTCTGAAAAGGCTAATGAGAAAACAGTATGATGTGCTTCGGGAAAAAACATTTAGGTGACTCAGAAAGTGCCAAAGATCCACATGGAAAATTTAAATTGTTGTTCCATGAAACACAAGTTGATGACAGCAGTATCGCTAAATTGGTGGATTGTGTTGTACCTAATTTTAAATACGCGAGTATAATCAAATGAGTGAATTAAATATTACAAGTAGACTCCTGATAATTTCATTGATGCTTCTATAAGTGTAAATATTCAGAAACTTTTGGGGGATCTTCTCATTAGGAAAATGGAGGCTGCCTGTGCTGCAGGTTGCTTGAGGCCCATTATTTAGCAGTCCTATTCTAAACAAGCAGAAAAAAAATAGTCATGGGCTAAGATGTCACCTTTATTACTAAGGACAGACAAGAAGGTTGTTAGCTAGTGGACTTGCTAACCACGGAACCCCAGCATTTAGCAGGCTTACGTGTCCCCAGGTACTACAGGGCAAGACCACCCGCAAGGCAGCCCTCCACCTCCAGGATAGTGCTCCCAAGGGCTGGCACAAGGCCAAGAGACGAATGGCTTCCATCTCCCCAAGACACAATACAGGCCCAGATAGTGGCCAGGGATTCACTTACTAAGGGACCTTCCCAGGCCACGAGTGGAGAAGGAGCCTCTCCCATGGACCCGGTGTATAGGGGGATAAAGCAGATGCTTCTCTAGACTAATCCTCACCACTTATACAAGGCATGTGAAGGGTCCTCTTGTTTCCTCAGGGCAGGAAGGACGTCTTCACCAGAACTCTTGGCATCAGCATACTGCTTTTGACCTCCAGGTCAACTGAACAGCTCTGCTCAACATGGCAGCTGCTTCATGACTGAGAACGTAGGCGGTCCTGGAGCTGTCTACCAGGAGGGCTTGCAGAGAGCTTTCTAGCCCAGTCTCAGTCGTTTCAAATGAGAGAACTAAGGCTCATCTGGGGAGCACGACACATCACCCAGGAAACTGAGAGTGTTGAGGTTTTCTCTATTATACTACTTTCCATAGTTTATTTTAAAGACTTGGTTAATGTTTGCCTCAGTGCTGGACTGAAGGCACCTCGAGGACAGGGACTGGGCTTGCCTTGCTCACGGTGGCATCTTTATCACGCAACACAGTGCCTGGCACATAAGTGTTTGCTGAAAGAATGTATGGATAGATGGGTAGGTGGGTAGATAGATGGAGATTCAGGAAAATTGTGAAGATTTGAGATAACGTACATAAGAGACCCACCTCAGAATCTAGAATGTACCAGGCACTTAAAGATTCCTTTCCAGGGTTGGTAGAAGACCTTTCTTCCTCTTCTATCTCTGCACTAGGACTTCCTCTCTTTGACTCTGAGTAGAATATGGCCAAGAAATCTTTCTTTCTTGGTAGTGACATTCATTGCCAGGACCATGATGTGTGAGCTGCTTTCGTGAGAATTTAGTCTATCACTGCCACAACCACTAGCTATCCGAAGAGACACGAATGCCCCCAGTGAACTCGAAAAAGATAGTATTACAACAGGAGAAGAAAGCGGCTCCTCTAAATGGCAGGAGTAGAGCTGGCTGGAGGTAAGGCTAACTAGTCTTCTCTAAGGAAGAAGACATGCCTCCTTTGGGAAGGAAATGAATATAAGAATAATTGTCAAGAGGGTGCCTGGGTGGCTCAGTCGGTTAAGCGTCTGCCTTTGGCTCAGGTCATGTGCGATCGAGTCCTGCATTGGGCTCCCTGCTTGTCGGGAAGTCTGCCTCTCCCTCTCCCTCTGCCTCCTGCTCTGCCTACCTGTGCGTTCTCTCTCTCTCTGTCAAATAAATAAATAAAATCTTAAAAAAAAAAAAAAAAAAGACTAATTGTCAAGAAATGACTGAGTTTAATAATCCCTTTTCCCTGTCCATTCCAACAGCACTTTTCAGTCTGACCTTGCTATGCTACTTGACCTTGCTACTTTTCCACCTTGTGCCACGGTCACATGCTCATGTGGCCAGAAGCTGGACGCCTAGCAGGCGGGCACTTCGTGCTTGGTGAATGAACGAATGAGGTGATGTCTTTATTTCATCTCCTAACCGATTCCTTGTGGTTAGATTCTGCATCTTGCCTTTATATCTACACCAGTGTCTAGTGCAATATTTTGTGCCAAGTAGGCTGTAAGCTCTGGGTAAATATTTGTTGGCTGAATAAATGAATGCCCAAAAGGGCTTCTAGAGGAAAGCCAAGAAGACATTCCTCTGATGAAAAGAATTTGTAAAGAAGCAGGCAGATGCTAGAAGGGAGAATGTGGGGGCAGGGGCTGTTGGAGGAGAGACAGGCCTCTAGGCTGAATGGAGGTAGTGGGTGTGCGGTGATCTCTAAAGAAATAGCAGAGGACGAATGATAAAGGAGGAAATTATCCACTAAGAGAGCTGCTCCATCCTGCCAGGAGGAACCTGCATTTTGTAGAAACTTTGGGCAAGGAAGTAGGGAGCGGGTGACCCAGGACAAGCAAGTGGTTTGGCAAGAGGTAAATGACGATGATATCCAATGATATTCAGATCACAGCTCCTGGCCCTCGGCCCCCCCCCTTACTGGAGAGAACTGTTCACCTCCATCTCACAGCCATACCTCCCAGAAGAGCTGCTCATACTCACAAATTCTACTTAACAACTCTCACTCACTTACCCCATCGCACCCACTCACACCGCGTTGCAGCGTCCTCCAAAACCCCCTTGTTGCTGAAGCAGTGGGTCCTCGTGCTTATCTCGCTCAAACAGCTTCTGACACGACGGGCCACTTCTCCCTTCCTGAGTGTCTCTGGCCTTGCGCTTCATGTCAGCCCATCTCATGGCTTCTCCCCTTATCTCTCTGGTCTCTGGTCATTCCCCTCTTCCTCTCATGCTTTAACTGTTGGTGCCCCGTGGGGGTTCTGTCGAGGGCCTTCTGTCCTCACTCTGAATGCTCATCCGAGGTCATGTCATCTGCTTTGGTGGCCACAGCAGCCATCTGCGTGTTGGGCCTTCTGTTTCTAGATCCCCAGCCCGGTTCTCTCTTCTGAACTCCAAGCCTCCTAGATACGTTCACTTGGCTGTCCCATGGGCATCTCTTTCCAACAGGGAAAAGCCAAGTGCATCGCCATCTGCCAGGCCTGCTTCTTCTCTGGTCTGCCCTATTTCTGTGAATGGCATCATTCTCCATCCAGTTGCTTCTGCCAAAACCATTTGTCTTCTTCCGCTCAAGCCCGGTGTGATTTTCTCTTCTTTCCTTCTCTGCCCACAACCAGTTCATCACCAAGTCCTGTGGAGTCTACCTTCTCAACACCTTTTGAATCCACCCCATTTTCTCCATCTCCACTGTCACCACTCGAGTTCAGACCACTAGTGTCACCTGCCCAGGTTGCTGCCCAGCTCCCTCATTTCCCCACTTAGCTTCCCTCCCTTCCATCTTCTCTCCTCCGGTCCTATTTCACACTATAACTGCAGTCATCTTCTGGAAGTACAAACGGGATGCTGTGTCCTTCCTGCTTCTATTTCCCTTTCCCTCTAAAACAAAGGTAAGCCCTTAAAGCCCTTAATTATCTGGCACCTACTTATCTCTCTAATTCCTAGCTACTCTGAACCCTACGCATACACACAGAAACACACAGACACACACACCGCATAGTCCCTGTGTTTCAGCTGCAGGCTGGACCGCTTCCAGCTGTCAATGCCATGTTCTGTTTTGCCTCTGGTCCTTCTAGGCCATACCTTGGTCTGTGAGTCATACTCCATGAGCCCATTCGTCCACAACGACACTCCTTGCCATTGGCTACTATAGTGGATGTCTGCATGATAGAGCATCTCTTTGACTAGGTGTAATTTGCTATGGTGCCAACAGTTAGTTATGCTTCTCTCAGTCTTTGGAGCCTATAAGCCTTGATGTTAAACTCTACTCCCCTGGGACTACTCTTGAAGGAGTCCCGAACAGGGATGCTCAAGGCCAGGGGTATTGGCCAAGGCATGGGAAGGGCCTTACTGCCCTAGCCCCACTCAGCCTTCCAAAGATTGGGAGCTTTTCCATAGACACCCCTCCTATACATCCTCTTGCTGTAGGATTGTCTCTTTATTTGTTTGTGTCCCTTAACAGAATGTGAGTTTTGAGTCAGTGAACAATGTCCATCTTTTATTCATCTACTCTTTATCGAGCATCTATATACCCTGAGATACAACATTTAGGGCCATTCCCTTTGTGCTGTCTATGCCCAGCCGAGGGATGAGTTGGGGCTGACCCCAGCCTGGACTCCCATCATCAGGCTATGTTGCTCTGGCTCAGGGCTCTGCCTCCCAGAGGAAGCATCTTCTCACACAGAGGTGCCGTCCAATTACCAAGCCATTGCCAAGCCTGCTTGAAAAGGATGCCTTTTTCTAAATCCCAAAAGGTACTCAGTAGGCTAATGGTGCCCCAGGCATCAGAGAACAAGAGAAAAGAGCCTCTTGCTCTCATAGTGCTGTCTGTCTGAACAAAGAAAGAAATAAGTACATAGTAAAGATGGTTCAGATGGTAAAAAGACTCTGCAAAGAATTAGAGGCTCTCTGAAAGGCAGCTTTAGATAAGATGGTCCAGGAAGACCTTTCTGAGGAGCCAGAGCATTGGAGCCAAGATCTAGATGATAATGAGGCCGGCCATGTGGAAATCAGAGGGAAGAAACTGTTTGAGATCTCTAAGACTGCAATGATCTTGATGGATGCGAGGATGAAAAGAAAGGCCAGAGTTGGCTGAGGTATGGTGAGCAAGAGGAGAAACAGATGACCAGGGAGAGGTGGCCAGGGGCCAGATCGTGCAGAGCTCCGGAAGCCTACCTGCCTTCATTCACTGAGATGTCTCCAGGGTCCGGCTCACTGTATGTATTCGGTAAATACCTGTTGAATGGGAGACTCACCGTGCGCTGCATACCAAACATTGGCCCAGAACCGAAGCTCTGTGTGGCCCCAGTGCCCTCTAGTGACCACAGACTCCAGCCCAAGGCCCTCAGTAGCTTCGTCATCTTCAGAAAAATCTCAGCTTAGCCCTGTCCTTGGGGCCCAGCCAAGTATCTGGAATTTGTCTTATTAATTTACTACTTTCTTTTAGTTTCAGGAATTTGTCTTATTAATTATTCTCTGCAAGTAGGACTAAATCAGTGACAGAAATCCCCAACATACAATCCACAGTGAGATGCACCAGACCTTCATTCTTTGCCCAAGCAACAGTTTTCAAAGAGAATACATGGATGTCCAATTTTTCAGGGGACTGCAGGGAGCACGTCGAGGTGGCAAGGATTAGAACACTTGTTTCTGTATTCCCTAGGCGGTGTGACGACAAGAAAGATATCTGAAAGACAGCCCCTCCACATTTCCAGTTAGGACGATCTCCAGGTCATCTCCCAGCTCAGGTGTGGCACTGTTTGGCCACAGTGGCCTGACAAGACCACAGCCACAGGCTGCACGCTCTGGCTTTCCCAGAACTTCTGAAGACCCAAGCTTTTGGGAACAATGTGCCTGTCGAGGGCATATTGAAGGGTGGGCACAAACGTGACGTCCTGCTTGTCCTGTCATTGCTCAGTTTCATTTGGATCCCAACCCATTCTGGGCCCGTTAAGCTAATCACCCAACAAATTCTGAACTGTGATCTCATTGAGAGGCTGTCCCATGTCTGATTGAGAAAGCTGTTTTCCACCCAACTTCCCCGGAAGTAGCTCACTGCCTGCAGCCTATTCGCAAATGTGTGCATCAAGAAATCAAGAGCGAAGGCAAGAGACTTGGCTCTTCTGGGAGAGGGGATGGCAGGAGGAGGGGGCCAATCCTTTCACCCTCTATTTCCAAATGACCCCCCCTCCACCCCCATGCAGTAATTTATGCAGCTTTGCTTGAAGGATCCTTAAGGATGAGTCCTCTCCAACATTCCTGGGAGATCATTCTCTAAATTGGTGAATCTTTCACTGCTCGCATTTCCAGAGGCCCCGCGTGTGTTTCTCTGTTGATCTAGTCATATGCCACTGAGCCAGCTGAAGGAATCTGGCTCTCCTTGAGGTTTACAAGGGTTTCCTCCTTAGTTGTCACTTACTCGAGTGTGGCACATGGCATTCTCTAAATTTTCTTCATTAATCAGTCCCCAAATTCCTTTACACTTGTTCCTCAGGTGATTGTATCAAGTCAACATATTTCTGAATATGAAAATGCCTGGAAGAATAGAGCCTTCCAGGTGCAGCTTACCAAAATGAATGGGATTAGTGTGTTTCCACCTCACTCCATGGCCATATGTTTCCACAGGTTCGCTCTCAGGAACGTTCCGTGCTTCCATTTGCTTCCCTGCAAATGCACACTTGGGCTTCTCTGTGTATTTTCTCATTGAGTCTTAAATGTACAAAAATTAAAACATATATTGGCAATAGCCAGTGTTGGTGAAGGTGTGGGGATACAGGCATTTGTTCACACGTTGCTGAGAGTTCCAACTGATATGACTTTGGAGGGCCATTTTTTAAAATTTACTTATGAAAGAGAGAGAGAGAGAGCAGGGGGAGGGGGAGACGGAGAGGGAAAGAGAGAATTTCAGACAGACTCCGGGCTGAGCACGGAGCCCGACACCAGGCTTGATCTCATGACCCTGAGATCATGACCTGAGCTGAAATCAAGAGTCTGACACTTAACCGACTGAGCCACCCAGAGGCCTCATGGAAGGCTATTTTAACAGCTTTTGAAACCAAAAAATACAGAGACCCTTTACTCAGCATTTAACGTATCATTACAGCTTTGTTTTTAGTAATGGAAAATTAAAAGTAGCCTAAATGTTCATCAGTTGGAAACTATTATAAAGGAATCAAATACATTTGGGTATTACTCATGCAGTAGAAGACCAAGCCATAGGTTAAAAAAAAAAAAAAAAAATACCACTACAGATCTCTGTGTACTGACGTGGAAAGATGCCTAAGGAATATCATGAAATTCAAAAGCAAATTGCAGAACAGTGTATGTGATAGGAGACCATTTTTTAAAATTTTTATTCCAGCCATTTATAGGGCAAGATCTAGGCAGAGTTGCATAAATCGATCAATGGTACTTTTTCTGAGGTAGGCGGCTTTCTAAGAGACATTTTTCAATTGTTGGAATTTTTCTGTTTTTCCACAGTAAGTGTGTATTCCTTTTAAGTTCAGTAAAAACAGTAGAGATCATAAATTATTTTTGTGATGCTTTTGATCTAGAAAGATGACTTTTTATGGCGCGTGCTCTCTGTCGCCCCTGTTGTCCTCTCCTTGGGTCTCAGCCATGGAGGAGCTTTCCATGCCCTGACACCACAATTCTTTGTCCTTCCCCCAAAGCTCAGAATGGCAATGCATCTCCTCAGGGCAAGTTACTTTAGCACAGAAGGTTTTCATGATGACTTCCAAATTTTAGCACGCAGGCCCCTTTAACCAGCTTTTCTTTGCTTTGCTTTTTGTTTAATATGTTTGGATTCTTATAGATTATTTCACGCAAGTGGTCTTATGACCTATTTTTGTAAGATTTTGATCATTTTCTAAGCATTATATATTTTTTTCTCTCCCTCTGCCCCCTCTTTAATGAGAGGAGATATCTGCTTCCCAGTTAATTGCTCATTAACGTTTATTTCACAAATTTTTTAAAAGAGGGCCAAGGGGATTGGACATGGCCTTTTGCCACAGAAACCCTTGTCTCTTTTCTTTTGCCTTCCCCCTTAACTCTTCCTGAACTAAACCTGTACACTCTACCTGTGTTATTGTAAGGATTATTTTTGTTGGGTCTTTTTACTTCTGCTTTATTTTCAGGGTGGTGATTGATTGTTTTCAGGGTGGTGATTGATTGATTGATTGATCCGAAGACAGAGAGGACATGCAGTTGAGTGGGGCAAGGGGCAGAGAGAGGGAGAGAATCTCAAGCAGACTCCCGGCCCAGTAGGGAGCCCGACATAGGGCTTGATATCAGGACCCATGAGATCACGACCTGAACCAAAACCAAGATTCCAACACTTAACCAACTGAGCCACCCAGGCGCCCCTAAAAACAAAATCTTTAAAAAAGAGATAGAGCGGGCACCTGGGTGACTCCGTCAGGTAAGCGTCTGCCTTCGGCTCAGGGCATGATCCCAGGGTCCTGGGATCGAGCCCCACATCAGGCTCCCTGTACGGTGGGGTGCCTGCTTCTCCCTCTCCCTCTGCCTGCTGCTCTGCCTACTTGTGCTCTTTATCTCTCTGTCAAATAAATAAAATATTTAAAAAAAGAGAGAGAAACCACCTAGCACGCCAATGAATTTATTTCTCATTTATTTAAATTTTTACACAAACAATATGATCAGAAAATTAGAAAATGCAGGTGAGCAAATGAAGAGAAAAATAGAAATCACCTATATTTTCACTACCAGGTATAGCCACTGCTAATAATTGGGTTTACAGTCTTATAGATCATTTCTATGTGTATATATTTTTTCTGAAACTGGGATTATATTTAATAAATTATTTTATAACCTGATTTAATACTTAATGTTAGCATAAATATTTGTCTATGTCATTAAAGAGAGAGAATAATAGGAAGCATGGAGTTGACTGCATGCCAGGTACCAAACTAAGTATTTCATACATACTAGCCCATCATCTCCTCACAACATGCTATAGGTTGGGCAGTATTATTACTCCCATTTTGTAGATAAGAAAAACCGAGGCACAGAGAGATGAGATAAATTGGCGAAAGTCAATCAGCTGGTAAATGACAGAGCCAAGTGTTGAACCTAGACAGTCTAGCTGCAGAGGCTATGTTTTGACCACGAAGCTCTGACCCACACCCTCCTTTTCATGGCTCCATTATAGGGTAATTTCTTTAACCACTTCCTGTTTCTGGGCTGTTAGATCCACTGTCATTCACAAAGCAGCAATGAACACCTTGTTCATATATTTACCTGTACGTGTGTTCATGAACAACATTAGGCTGAATTCCCGTGGATAGAACTGCTGAGTCCAAGAGTCTTTTTTAAAGTTCGGGTGCCAATTAGTCAATATTTTTAAGCAATATATTTTCTAAGTCTCTTTGACCCTCTTTGTTCTGTTCCAAAGGGTATAACTGTCTTCTGGGTTCAGTGATAGGTTTTTGTTTTTTTTTTTTTTAAACATGAAGCTTCTTCCCTTCTACTTCCTCTCCCTTCCTTCTGCATCATATCCATTTCTCTAAGACGTTTAACAAAATAATACAGTTTCCACAAGCATTATACTTTATGGTGTCACAGTTCCGGCACCTTACACCTGCCTCACTGTAACTCTTCGATGGGGTTCCGTACACAGATGGGAAAGCTGCCCACCCTTTGACTTGATGTCCATCTTTCATACAGCTCTTTTTTTTTTCTTTTCTTTATTTCGTCTTTCAAGCTTTACAAGAGTCGAAGTAATGAACCTGCTATGCAATATATTTTTTTCCTGATTGGATACATGTAAACGGAGGTGAGGTGTCTGGCGAGGATGGCTGATGTGTCGGAAACTTGGAAGACAGGGCTTCCTGCTCTCATCTCACTTTGGCCTTGCTCTTGCTCTGTGACCTTGAGAAAGCCACTTGATCGCTTCTGTGTTTCATTTTCCTCATTTGCCAAATGAGGAAGGTGAACTAAATGACCTAGAAAACCTATTCCCTGTTTGGGGGGGAAAAAAAAAGTGTCAGGCTATCCAAGTGTGAAGCTGAGCTTTGAAAAGTATTATGTGAACTTGGGGCAAATGTGCACGTGGGTGGGGTAGGACTGGAGGCAGCTAAAGATGCATTTCAACATATTAAAAATATTTTGTGCCTTGTCTCTTGACCAAGGTCTCCTAACAGTGTGCTTTAGTGGTTTGTGAAACATGTCTCTAAGACCAAGGTAATTGTAGTTGTTCCACTGAAGCATGACAAATGGCCTCTCACTTTGAATTCTTTAATGGGAAAAAAAAACCTTCCATGACAACAGCCCTGGAACTTAATTACAGGCCCCAGATCCAGGGGTAAGAAGAGAGAGAGTCGAGGCTGTGGTCTAGGGGCAGGAGACAACCTGGGGAGCACCAGTAACACTGACAGCGACGCGATGAGGACATCGATGGGGCTCTGTCAAGAACTCGCTATTTGCCAGGCGCTGTCCCAAGAATTTTAATTTAATTCCCACAGTGACCTAAGAGATAAGTTGGGAGGTAGGCACTTTTATTTCTTCTGTTTTATAAAGATGAGTAGTGGGAGGCTCTTGAAGTTAAGTAACCTGCTTCGAGTTATTCAGCCAGTCGTTATCAGAGGTGAAATCTGAACTTTGAGAGTTTCCTTACTTAACACGGGCTTTTTGGATGTCTGTTATGTGCCAGGCACCCTCCTGGGGGCTGCAGATGCACAAGTGAATGAGGCACATGGCCTGTTTATACGGACTTTGGCTAATAGTGGGTGAGCCCCATAATACGCCAACAAATCAATAAATAATTTCAGATGGCAATAAATGCTGTGAGGGAGAGTGACCAGAGTTGGGGGAAGGCTGCTTTATACAAGATTGTCAGGGAAGGGCCCTGGGAGGTGAAGTGAGCTGAGCCCAAAATAATGGAGCAAGTCAGCCACGAAAAGACGTATTGGATCCTCCACAAGAGCGATGGCCGGGGGCTTGGAAGAACGTGGCTTGCTCTAGGAACAGACAGAAAGTTAGCGTATCTGGGTATGTGTAAAAGGGCAAGATGTCTGCAAAGAAGTCAAAGAGGCAGGCAGGGACCAGATGACACAGGACCTTGTAGGCCACAGTAAGAGGTTTGTTTATCTTATTCCAAATATAGAAGGAAGACACTGCAGAATTTTAAGCAGGGAAGCATGATCTCTAGTCTCTATAGGCCCCCTTCTTCACCTCTGCCTAATACTGCTAACAAGGGGCAACTAAAAAGGAGTAAATTGTTTCTATAGCATGCAGGGCAGCCTAAATGAAAGTAATAAAGTCAGGAGCCAGTGTTTCAGATAAAACAAAATTCTTGTTTTTTTCACAAAACAGCAGGACTGTAATGGACAGGGAGGGAGAGATCCTTTAATCTAAACTTCTGACTTCGGTTAAGAAGACCTTTTGGGCGCATCGGTGGCTCAGTTAAGCGGCCAACTCTTGATTTCGGCTCGGGTCTTGATCTCAGAGTGGTGGAACCGAGTCCCGCGTCATTGGGCTCTGTACTCAGTGGGGAGTCTGCTCGAGTTTCTCTCACTCCCTCTCCTGCTGCCCCTCCCCCTGCTCTCTCTCTCTCTCTCTCTCTCAAATAAATAAATAAATCTTTTAAAAAATGACAGAAGACCTTAGGAGAGCCAAGAGGAGCATCTGAGCTCTAATATCTGCAGAAGGAAGACTGCTTCTTCTCTTTGGGGACCTTCCCTCAACAGGCCAAGAATTGCAGTCTAGGTGCTGAACATTCTTGACCATGTCTTGGTCTGGGGATCATCCAAAATAATAAGACATTATAGCTTTGTGTAGATGACGTCTCAGGGATTTACATTTCTATGCAATCTGGTGTGCGTCTCTGTGTGTGTGTGTGTGTGTGTGTGTGTGTGTGAGTGTGTGTGTATCCTTCTCTTTGAAAAATATTTTTGAAAGTGCCATCAACATTTTAACATATAAGACCTGACTTTTCGGGACTTGGCAACTTGATTTATTTTATTTGAATGCTTTCTATAAACAAATACTCCTATTAATTCATTAAAACTGGCTTATGTCATTTTTGGGTGAAATTAGTGGCTCGTTTGGGTTAAAAACTCAGTGTTAGAAGATACTGTTCTACTTTGGCAAAACTATGAAGAATTTCACTTTTATCGGCAAAATAAGTTTGAATAATGACACAAACCATCATCACTGCATTGTATTTGTGTGCGCACCTGTGTGGCTGCTTATGCATTGGTTCCTGACAATACAGACCTAAGAGTATGGAGTTATTTGAATGAAACTACATTTGGAGGCATTTAGTTACCTCTGTGATCGGGTGGGCCCCAGAGAGCAAGACATTAATTGTGAAAGAATTGAATTTAAGCTACACAGCTGTAATTAAGTAGGATTTGGAAAAGTTCACCACTCTTACGTTAGTTTTTATACAAATAGCGTATTTGTTTCTTGAGAGGGGAAAAATTCTCGAACTATCTCGGCGCAAGAGGTCAGAGAAGATCTAGTCCTTGGCACGAAAGTGGTAGGTGACAGTAGCATCAGGACACAGGGCAGCAGGAGGAAGGTTGTCTGATGCATTGGGGATGCAGGGGGACGAAAGCAGTTCCCTCACATGAAGGTGCTGAATTAGAGAACACTTACGGTTCCCCCCAGCCCAGCGTTCTGTGATTTCCAGAGGGAAAGGACTCTCCCCTCTGGCTGTTCAAGCTACATACAGTACAGTACCAAGGCCTTATGCTACATGCTCAGGAAGGCTGTAATAACTCCGTCTGAATTAAAAATTCAGCTGTCAGCACCGGGATTGTTGAATCGACTGAACAAGCAGATTTTCTCCCATTGTCTGTTTTCTAGATTGATGAATAACAATTTCGTCCTCTCCATTTTGTTGTAACTCTTTCCCTCTGACACTTCTGATTGCTGAGAGGTGTTCTAGAAATTTCCTAAGTCACACACTGGAGTAAATTCAAAGAGATAATGCAATTCCAATGGAATCATCAGTGTCTCTGCTGTCAGACCCGGTCATTTTAGGAGTTCAGTTGGTTGAGTTGCACAACTTCCTAGATTTAATATTACATACTTGCCACTTTACGTCTTGCCCTCAAGTCTTAATAAATGGGCTAAAGGTCTGATGGGAAACCGTGAGATAAATTATATGTTTATTATGCCAAGTTAAGTAAATACTGTTCGAAAGGATTACTGGAGGGTACAATTAAGTTAATTGCTTTGAAAATCTTTTTTGATTTACTGGGCTCTATGAAAATGGTTAAGCAATTGATTTCTGTCATGGTAAGTGATCTGAAGAGAGTGGTGTTGGGTCCTCGAGGGTTGCCATGCGCATTTCCTCCTTTGTAGCTGGAACTGTCCCATAAATGAGCAGAGAGGGCCCCCTGGGACCAGAACGCAAGTACTGCTGACAGACTGTTGTTCCTCCAAAGAAGACACATGTTGACAGTTTGACGTTCAGGCTGACAGACTGATTTCTTTTCTTTTTTGTTCTAGATGCCGAAGAATACCAGCCTCCAATATGGAAATCATACTGTGAGTATTTGAAATGAGAATCTCCTCAGAAGTCTCCGGTCGGCCTGCCTTTTGAACAATTCTTGCCGTTGATTTAATGCACTCAAGCAATCCCACATCACGGCCCTACAAACCCAAATCTTTCTTTTTCGACTAAGGAGAGATTTGAGTCAGAGTGGACCGCACAGCCTTCTCCCCTGGCCAGGGTCCCCAAGAGCAGGCTGCCTGTGACCCACTTCAGGAATACTTAGAGAAAAAAGATAGACATTCTGACTCCCTGCCTTTTGGTTTGGAGTTGTCCTTCTCTTTTTTGCAGAGCTGGTCAGCAAGGGCGAATGTGTTGACCTCCATGAATTACATTCTTAGCTGCTCTTCCTATAGCTATAATATCACGTGACATTGACCACAGACAATATTAACAGATAGCAAAGAATAATGTTTGTTCATTACGGTTGACGCCTTAGATACAGATCCTAACTGGTCATCAGTCAGCAATTCAACTCCCTTCATGAAGGCAGGCAGTTGTCATCAAGTCAAGCTCATTTTCTCTTCCCTTAGTATCATTTGCCTAAGTCATTCTCTAAGAGCAAGAGAGGGAAGGAGTAGGTGGGAAACCCGCGGTGCTGACAGCCAGGGGACACGTGTTGTTGTTCAGGCTCTGGGTGTGGACAGCAATAATAAGAATAATTAGTACCATCGTTATCGATGTTACCATTGTTTCTCCTGCCCGTGAGACTTGCCCCATGCCAGCCGCCGTGCCAGCTGTGTGCCTGAGCCCTCAAATTGTCACCACAGCCCTAAGCAACGGCAGCCACATACAGGGAAACCACAGCTCAGGGAGGTTCAGTAACTTGACATATGGTCTGCATCTCTGAGTGCATTGGTCTGGCATGCAGAATGGAACCCAGAAGCAATCAAGACGTTTTTCCTTCCACTTAAATTTTTTTAAAGATTTATTTATTTATTTGAGAGAGAGAGAGAGAGCACGCGCCAGTGCGAGTGGGGAGGGGACAGAGGGAGAGAATCCCCAAGTGGACTCCCCATCGAGCATAGAGCCCTACACGGGGCTCATCCCATGACCCGTGAGATCACGACCTGAGCTGAAACCAAGAGTCAAATGCTTAACTGACTGAGCCACCCAGGCACCCCTCCACTTAAAATTTTATACATAAATACATGCATTCATACAAACACACATATATACATACATACACTCACTCGTGCATATATCTGTTACAAAAGCAATACAAAGCTGCATACAAGACAAACATTACAAGTACAAAAGCTGAGAGTGGAATGGTTCATGATTGACAAACCAGCCCCCACCCTGGATTCCACGTCTCTCTCCTGCTTCCCGGGAGCTGACCTCTGTCAATTCTGGAAGGCATAGCCTTCCAAGTGTTCAAAATACACATACCTAATATGAAGGCATTTTTACGGTTGTGCCCTTTTGAAAAAAAAAGGGCTTGTGCTGTACTTGGTGTCCTTCAACTTGCTTGTTTCACTTCACCAATACCTTGCTTTTATCTTTCCATGTCAGCATATATAGAAGCACCTCATTCTTATTACATGAGTCTGTTCTTCCATCTGTGAAATAAAGGGGTTGTGCTGGGTCTCTAAGGGCCCTTCCAATCTAATGTTCTGCATTCTGATCTTCCATTTTAAAAGGCAGTGCTAATGACTTAGTAATTGGATGTTTTTGTTTGTTTGTTTCCTAATGGAGTGTGAAGAGCTCTGACGGTAAATCAACAAAATATCTGTAGTGAGAGGCTCGGGGTGTTCCATGACTTACTGGCTTTGCACACCGCTTTGCACACAGCCTTGCATACATTAAGTAGCCAATAAATATTTGTTGAGTGAATGCCACTGCAGAGAGCTCTACTGAAGCAAAAAGATGGCATTGGCTCAAATTCATTTCACTTTTCACTAAGAGGCCTTGGGCCACCCAATATATCTTTTTCAAAGGCTCTGTGTCCTAAGGAAGGTAGGAAACACATTGCTAATTACATGTTTACAATATCAATTTCACCCTTGCGTATTGGTTTTAAGTTTGATTTGGGGGTCTAACCCAGTTGTGTGTGTGTGGGTGTGTTTAATTTGCTGTAAGATCATAAAATTTTAGACACAGAACGGATAGTTGAGTCCATTTAATACAAACTTATTGGCATTTATGAAATTGCTCTTTATTACATCCGACTAAGCGTCATCCTGGCTGTATTTGAGGACCTCTAGTGATGCCTAACTCCAAAACCGAGGGGAGTATGCCACCAGATGTGCCATTCATGGCATCAAAACCACATTGCCTGAAGGTATACAGAGCATCTGAGAAAGAACTCTCTTTTAGCTGTCCTGCACCCCTAAATTATTTGAGTTTCAGTGTTCGGCCACTTACAAACTCACCTGACTATATTATTCCCAAGATCATGCTACTCTCATATTCCCAAGACTGTCATCCTTTCATTTGGTCTTTAGAGCATAAGTAGTAGGAATCAAAAATGACCAACTTGTGGTCCATACTTTTCTCCAGTTTAAAGTCTCGTGAGGGAAACAGATATAAGCCTATTAACTTAAAATGCAAATGGCTTTTTAGTAATAATATAGTACTTCTCCACCTCCTGGGATTAGAGAAAACTTTATAGAAGAGTTTAATTCGTATATGGGTCTTGAAGGATGAATAGGAGGAGGAATCTTAGGGCCTTGCCGAACTTCACGAGATACTTTTTAAAATCCAAATATACTAAAAATGTAGCATTTTCCTGATCTGAACGTCCAAAAAATTTCAGAGTATGAAATTTGCTTTATTGGAAGTAACCTGTTGTTAAACCCATTTTGAACCTCAGGACTCACCAAGCTCTTGTCTTTGAAATGTTCACAAACCATCCTTTGAAAGATAATTTTAGATATTGATGTCAAACTCATTAGCATATCATTTATGGAAGCCACATTTTTTCATCACATGCTTTTTTTTTCAAACTTTAGTGATTATTTGGTACTTTGAAATCTCTCATATATTTACTAGAGGCAGTATATTTTTACTATATTATAGGACTTGATTCTAAGAATTATGATTTTTAATTTTTATAGACGTATATAAGTATGTCTTAACTTTTATTGCCTGTTATTGGACATAACTTTGACTTATTTGATATCAGATTCTTATTGTGAGGCATGAGTCCCAATTAGGACATTATTTCTAAAAGAAAATTAGTCTACTTGATGATAATCCATTTTAAATAGTGGTTTCTCGAGTTTAATGCTAATTACTATGCTCTTGATTGCAAGTATCTACAGTTTACTTTCCTGATGGTTTAAGCGAAGTCTTAGAACTGAGTCTCAGAGCTGACTGACCTGCCTTACCCATTCCTAACTCCAACACTGTGGTCCAAGGGTTGGGATATGCTGCCGCCCTGAACCAATCAGGGGCCAACCCTATATAATCCACAGAACTGGAAAATTTTGAGTACTGTTGGCATGGGGAAGATGGAAATGGACGTTGGGAAGGCAACCACAAATGTCTGGCTTAGAAACGTAGAGGAATAGGAACCTTAAAATCAGCTCTCTCCCTATTTTATTTAAAGTAGATTGTTCATTCATTCATTCAGCAAATACATATTAAGTTTTTGCCTTAAGCCAAACACTGTGTTTAGAGCTGTGAGGCCAGAGGGGTGAATAAGCCCGGGTCTTGACTCCGAGCACCACAATGTCACACAAGGTCCTTTAACTCTGCTCCCCTCCCTTTCTTAGAACCTGATGCTATCACTTACTGGGCGATTTCCAAAAGAATGATCTTGTCCCGAAGTACCATATATCTGCAGCTGGTCCTTAATATTCAAGACCAAACCGGAAAACATTGATGAAGTCACCGAGAAAGCTTTGGTTTCAGTTTTCTAAAAGAAAAGCTATCTTTAAGTTAGCTTAAAAAAAATAAATAAAGCCACATTCTAAACTTTAAACCGGAACTCTATGAACTGTATGCCCGAAGCAGAGAAGTTCACGAGTCAGCCACCCTGCGTATACTCTGCAAGGTTTTATTTTCAAGAGGCCAAGTGCCAATTAGACAGCAGATGCTGGGGCCGCCGGCTCTCCTGGGAGACCCTCCCAGGCAGTAGGTCAAGCAGTCACAACGTGTGCCTGTTTTCCTGGAGAGGAGTTCAGAACCTCAAAACCCTGCTCCACTGATCCCCTGAATCAGAATCGCCTGGGGTGGGTAATATTTATAACAAATCCTTGGCCCTACCCCCAGATTTCTGAATCAGAAGAGTGGGGGGGGATCTGCAATTTATCACACCCCATAGGTTTTTCTTCTGCACACTTACACCCAAGACCCCTCATCACGAGGCTACAAGGCGTCACCCTCGGGTTTTTCACAGTGCCATTAGACAAGAGGAGAACTCAGTCCCCGTTAAGACTGGACATTCTGTCCGTGAGAAGGTGGGAGATGGGGTTCAGGCTAGAAGACCTCCAAAGCACCTACTAATTCTCACTCACACCCAAGAGTTTTTCCCATGAAGACTGGGAAGATGGGCGGTGAGCTTCCCATGAAGATGGGAAGATGGTACAGGCGCAGTGTCACAACCACAGGGCTGGGTTGGGCTCCTGGGTCTGCACGCCCTCTTTAGAAAGAAGTAGCTGGAGAGGCCATTCCTGAAGGGTCTTTCAGGAACTGCTGGGTGTGGACTGAGCTTCAGCGTCACCCGGGCCACAGGCTTTCGCTTGGCATCCACAGGAAGAGGGGCCGATGATTGTTAGAGGAGAGTGCGCCCAGTTTTCTTCTTGAAGGCAAAATAAAACATTCTTTCCGTGAACTCTGGATTTCTCAATGTGCTTCAGGTTGCTTGGGGATCAAGAACTCCTCCACCTCCACATTCCCCAGTGACCGCACTCCCTGCCCAATAGCTCATTCCAGGGCTAAGCATTAATCGTGTGCCATAGAGCGCCCGGGGCTGGGGAGTGCCTGGAACAGATCTGCAACATCGCTACAGCAGCGAATTCCCTCGCATCACCTCTTAGCCCGCAGAACCACCCAACAAGGGACAGACGTGACTGCATTTTCCTCTGAAATGTGTTTGTCAAACAACAAAAATAACCACAAGAAACTCGAGAAGCAACCCTTTCAGATTCCGTGACATGTTCCAGTTTGTATTAAATGTGCCTCAGAGGTTTTTTCCACGGACGGTGGTTTTATTATAGCTAACCTGGAAAAGGAGGGACCGAGACTCTCACTCCAAGCTAAGATAGGGTTTAGGGCCCATTTTTTTAATATGGCTACCATTGCAGTTGCTTGCCATCTCATTATCTTTATAGGGACACATAATCCAGATGGCGGACAGGCCTCTGTGCCTAGTTGCCAACTTCTGTGGCTTCGAGCGGCAGCGGACAGATCGGTTCCTGAGACCTGCTCACTGGGAAACGGCAGTCAGTCGATGATGTGTGCTGCCCGGGGACCAGGGAGGAGACCTGGTGTCTCTGGAGCGAGAGGCTTGCAAGGACCCCCTCAAAGTCACCCCTTGCTCAGAGTGTTTCTGAGGCTAGTGAACGATGGCATTGCTCTTTACTAAACCTCACAGGGTCCTCAGAGGACACAGCGGCGGACTTTAGCCTGTCTAAATGTTCCTTTACCTGTATCCTCTGTGATTGTTAATGGCCTCTCCGTCTCTCATTGTTTCAAGGTCCTTCCCTCTGTTCATGTCATTGAGCCCTGTCCTCTCTCCTCCGCAATCAACCCACCTTCTTATCTACGTTTCCACCATTGTCTTACCACACATTTCCACAATCTGCTTGATGTACAACTAAAATACTGTTCTCTCCTGGTTCCCTGCCTCCAAAGCTCCTCCCCTGATCCTTCCTTCCTTCAGTGAGGCAAAGGGCAATGGCCCCACTCCTGGCTGCTGAGCATTAGAATCTCCATAGAGCTTTAAAAAAAAAAAAAAAAAAACAAATTGGGGGGCTTTTCGTCAGACTGTCAGAGTGAGCACTGCCAGCGAGCAGCCCCAGTCCCACACAGGACCTCTCAACTGCCTGCTTTAGGGAACGACTGACAAGGTTGAAAAATACACATCTTGGAATCTGGAAATCAGGCTTTCAATCTCAATTTCATCATATTATCGGTGTGACCTTGAGCTTCTTCAAAGCTTGGCATCTCCCTACTTTATTAGTCAGGGCAGAATAATAGTTACCCCGGAAGTTTTTGGAAAGATTAAATGAGAAGATGTAGATAAGGTGTTTGGCGCATAGTAGGTGTCCACAAAATGGCAGCTTCTATTATTATTATTTGGAAACAGACCGGATCGTGTCATCTCCCTGCTCAAAAAATGTCACCGCCTCCTCGCTGCAGACAGAAGATCATCCATGCTCCTTGGCATGACCTTCGGCATTTAGCTTTCTGTGACCTCCTCCTACATCTGTCCATCCTGGCAGAAGAGCTATGCTGGACTCTTACTGATCAATAAACATGCCATCCCCTTTCCCTGTTGGGGCTCTTTCTTCACCTGGAACTGCCCTTCTCTTCTCTACGTGCAGAAACCCCTCTAATCCTTCAAGAAGAGTTGCATGCTTCTCCCCTTGGGAAGCCATCTGGCCACCTGAGTAAAAAGAACCACTTTCTCCTCTCCCCCTCATTAAAGCATTTGCTCCACTCTGGTTTTATTTCTCTACACAAGTCTGTCTCATTGGATCAGAGTCTCCTTGAAGACGTGGGTTGCGACCTGTGAGTCATTGGATATGGTCCGTTTGTTCACCAGATACGGCATCAAGCATCTACCGTGTGTCCAGCACTATCCTAGGTGGTGAGGGTACCACAGTGGACAGAACAAAGCCCCTGTCCTCAGAGAGCTTACACTTTGGTCAAGGGAGACCGAACACAATAAACAAACAAAATGTGTTAATAGTGATGAGTGCCGTGAAGAAACATAAGACAGTGTAAGGGAGCAGAGTGATGGGATGTAATTTTATACTAAATCAGTCAAGTCAGGGAAGACCTGAATGAAGGGAGAGAGGGAACCATATGGATATCTTGGCAAAGAGAAATCCAGGTAGAGGGACTAGCGAGGGCAAAGGCCCTGAGGCATAGAAAAATAAGGAGGGCTCTGGACTCAAAAGGATACGTGGATACCCCAGGGCAGACATTTAACTTTCCTGCACTTGTTTCCTCATCTAAAAAATAAGAATGATAATATTACAACATTCTTTTTTCTGCACTCTCCTGAAGATTCAATAAAATATTATTCCTGGCACATGACAGGCACTTAATACACTGGTTTTCTTCTCCCTTTCTCTCCATTCATCATAAAAGCCTCCACATAATGCTGACTATGGTATCTGGTCCGTAGCAGATGTTCAGATATTTCCTGTATAAATTGCAAAGGCACACTTAGCAAAATATGCTTCTGTCTTACAACACGTATACTTCCTTTGTCACCTCCAAAGGAGGCATTAAAAATGGCGTCCACCCTACCCCCACGTATAACTGTTGGCTTCAAGAGGCATTGGCGATGGAAAGAGAAGAGGGGGCAGGATTCTCTCGATGTGGGTTCTGTAATTCCCATTGGATGGAACACTCTATGATTTTAGGAGCTGGTCCTTTTGGGTCTCATAACAGTCATTAATAGCAACACTATTGAAAAGCAGTTAATAGGCGTCGGGGCTGATTCAAGAGGTAGAAAGGATTCCATGCAGCCTCTCTCCTGATTTAAGAAGCACATGGGCACTACTGGGATGGTTAGTGGAACATCCATAATTATTTCTCTATCTTTGGCCAATTCTTCCTCATGTTTCCTCTTTGACAAGAAGCCTTCTCTGTCTCTACCTTCCATACATGGGTATAGTTGTCCTTAAGTGACACAGGCATTGTCATTAGTGTGGGCAACCCAGCTTAGAAATGTGGCACATTAAAACATCTACAAGAGGGTTAGATTGTTTCTCCTCTGTGTGAAAGCTGGGCAGTCTACACTTAATTAGGTAAGAAAATAACCATGTTGAGCTAAGGCATTGAGAAGCCATAATTACAAAATACATCCCCTCATTTCCAACCTTGTTTCCACATGACCATCTGCATTTCACTTAAAAAATTTTTTTTTATTTTTAGACCTAAAATGAATCAGAAATTTTTGCTTTTATTACCTTTTCTAGATTTCTATTTTATATGATTTATAATCATTTTATAAGAGTGAATGTTAACTATTCATAGATTTATGCCATCCAAAGTGAATTCTTCTTTCTTCAAGATGTTGAAGATAACATCAGCTTGGTTTTTAAAGAGGTAGAGCTCACAGGTACCAGCATAGGGTGACTTACCGCCAAGAGAAATAACCAGACTAGCTGAGCAGCAGAAAATCACTTGTTATAGTCCAAAAAATCACAGATAATAGGCTGATAAATTTTATTTTTATATACAGTTACCTCCATGTCCAGGCCTGAACGTCTGTCTTTTAAAGCAGGATAAAAGGGGTGCCTTGGTGGCTCAGTTGATTGGGCGTCTGCCTCTCAGGGTCCTGGGATCAAGCCCTGCATCGGGCTCCCTGCTCAGTGAGGAGACTGCTTCTCCCTCTCTCTCTGCTGCTCCCCCTGCTTGTGCCCTCTCTCTTTCTCTGTCAAATAAATAAAATCTTTTAAAACAATTTTTAAAAAGCAGTATATAAGAGAGTTATTATTTCTTAAGACATTAAGGGGCCCAAGAAAGAGGAATGCCAATGGCTGGAAACCAGTCACGTAGATGAGAATGCATGGTGACAGGCAGGCCAAAAACTGGAACTCATGAAAAGAGAAAGGGCTCGGGGTGTCCCTCACTCACAAAATCAGTGGTGTCTTGGTACCTAACCGTAACATTTCAGAGAATGACACTCCTCTGCTAATACCAGTCTTTTCCTGATACATCAGGAGCATCAGCATTTCGATTCAGGAATCCACTTTTGTGATCTTACTGTGTAGGTCCTCACAGGTAGAATTCCCAAATAGTCCGAAGAATTTTACTCCTACCTTCCAAGAAACCCATAAAATGAACAATGCCAGTAACAATTATGAAACTAAATTGGCCTTGTAAAAGAATAAAAAAATCAATTTTGCCAGTTTACATGCATGGTAACTAATTTCCATATAAATGAGGGGACTTTATTCAGTCTGATGATGTGCCTGCATCCTCTTTGTTTTTTTGTTTTAAATACTTGCAGTTCTTCAGAGCGACCTAAGTGGGACTATTTGAAGACATTTTGGTATGTGTTGTAGTTTTCTAATCATAATTATCTTTTTCTTTCTTTTCTTTTTTGGCAGTATATCAGTTACAGCAAGAGGCCCCTCGTCCCAAGAGGATCATTTGTGCTGGGGAGGTCAGTACTCAGCTATTTCTGACACACCTTGTTAAATATGATGAATGGTCAGTGCTGTGTTGATATCAGAGGGCTTTTGGGTTTCTTGAGAGTTGATTTGCATTAACGTTTGTTAGAGTATCACCAAATTTAATGCCTGAATCATCTATATTTTGAAATCAGGTGTTACTTTTAAAAATATTCACAAACTCACTTGAAATCAGAGGTCTCATGTATTTAAACATTGCAGAGGCAAATTAAGCCTCCTTTTCTACCGCCCCCCCAAACATTTATTTTGGTTGTTTTCCTTGTTTCTGCTGTTTTGATTCTGTCATCATTTTTTTCTTATGGAATGCTTCCAACAGAGAGAACACAGAGAATAATAAATATCTGGGTACTCTCAACACTCATATTTAACAAACCTTTATGCCCTGTCACATTTACATGATATTAAAAAAATCCCTATAAGAAAAGTGTTTTTTAATTCTTGGAGATGAGTTTAAAAATATATCGACTCATAAAAATGCTTACCAGCCCAGAGAACTTTCCCCAGTAGTCCCTCACTAATCAGTTCTCTTATCATCTGGGATGCCGGCAAGATTGACAGTCAGGACTAAGGCTCTATTTTCTATTTTTATATGGATCAGTTTCTGTAATAGTCAAACTAATATCCTTCACATAAAGGTCCATGGGTCCTTGCTTATTTTTGATATTATGACTTAGATTAAATATAGAATAGCAGATGCCTTTTAAAGTGTCGCATCTGCCTTACCAGGAGGAAAAGGCTCCAACTCCAACACTCTTGAGATTCATCCTTGAACCTCAGTACTTACTGGCTCCCAGACTTGACTAGATCTGGTTTTGAACCTGTCTCCTCAAAGATACATACGTGCCCACACCCAGAGATGACTTATCACTGTGTAATAAATGTTTCTACAGAAAATTTTACTTCTGTTGAAGGACATTGACATTCATCAAGTAATCTGAATATTGACACAGAGTAGACATTCCTATCTGAGAAGAGAAACTATCTGATCCCCGAGGAAAATTCCAAGATGAGGTCCACTCCTTATCTGATAGTCTGATCTTGTCCTGCCACCAACCCTGATGGCTTTTGTCCTTTAATTATTCAATAATATCTAAATAAGGAAAGAATAGGATAAATATAAAATGTTTAATAAGATGCTTGGAATAGAGTGAGGGGATAAGTAAGAAATAAATTATTAAAAATTCTTTTAATTCTGGGGCATCTGGGTGGCTCAGTCAATTAAGCATCCAACTCTGTTTCAGCTCAGGTCATGATCTCAGGGTCATGAGATCGGGCCCTGCATCGGGCTCCATGCTCAGCACGGAGTCTGCTTGAGATTCTCTCCATCTGCCTGTACCCCCCCGTCCCTGCTGCCCTGCACATGCCCATGTTCTCTCTCTCTTAAATAAATCTTTAAAAAAATTTTTTTAAATACTATTTTACATCTAGTACTTCTCCAAGAGAAAAAATGGAGCCCATGCAGGGAGCTAGGGGAATTCAAATGTCTCCAGGAAAAGAATTTTTTTGTAAAATTAGAACATCACTAAAGACTTTTCCTAGGGCTATTAATAAAAAGTCTCCAGGCAAAGTTGGGTACCAGAATTTAAAACCCAAGGGGACAGTAAATAGTCATTTGTTCATTTATTCAACAAGTATATAGGGAAAGCCTACTGTGTTCTGACTTTGGTCTAGGTGTTAGGGATATAGCAAAGAACTGGGCAATTGATACTTTGAGTGTTGCATCAAAAGAGAACAAAATCATGATGTACATAATTAAAGATCTATTTTACCTCCATGTGTGCACACGTGCGTGCATGTCTGTACGTGTAAGAGAGGAGAGAATGCACTTCTTTGCTTCTCAAAATCTTTGGAACCATGTCACTTGTCCTCTAAGCCAGGTGCAATGTTAGCAGTGGAGACGGGTAGATGTAGATTAGCTTCACAGAAGCTCTTCCTAGGGTTCAGTTGAAACTCTTCAGACGTCCAGGGGGATCTGAAGGGATCACAGATCTCTTTACTGTTGCCCTTGCATCGGAAGGCAATGCCACAGACATCTTAGCAAAGCAGAGCTGTGTGCCACAAGCCATCCCCTTCTGCTAGAACTAAAGAACATAGTGCGCGTGTAGCTTTGTCTCCCTCTTATCTGTCTTTTTAACCAACTTTTCACCTTTGACCTTTATCAGTTTGATTCATGAGTAAGGGATCCTGTTGATACTGGACCCATAGGTTGCTTGCCTCTAGAAATTCCACGTCCCATTTCTACTAGGAAACCTCGCATGAAATGGTTATTCACCAGCTTCGTTTCCTCTGCAGGCAGCATGGGGCCCAGCCAGCCAGGCAGGTGTCAGGAGATAAAGGGTCACCCATGTTGGCGGAACAGGTGCCCCTTAGATGGGTGCCAGCAGAAGCAGCTTCAGCTCCCTTTGTCTTCAGTGCCACATTAACTGTCAGGCATTCCTGCCTGAGTGGCTTGGCCTCCCAGGACTTGGCCTCCTTCAAGTGAAGGCACGGCCTCCTCTTGGACGCCGCAAACCCACTGCTTCTGCTACGGGCCGTGTTTGAGCAGATGTCTCTGCTTCATGCCGCACCTGCCTGCTCAGGGGGCGTGCCTAATGAAGTCAGAAAGCCCTTGGTTTGCGTATGTGGCCAGAGAGACTCAAGCTTTATCAACACATTTATATAATGCCATACGGGCTATTTCTTTTGAACAATGAGCTAATGATTTTTTTATCTTTGTCATCTCACCCCTTAGCCAGCTTTTAGGAGTCCATGCTTTCCTTCTAGCCACAGCCCTGCTGCCTTCCCTCTTAGTGTTCAGCCTCTCTGCTCCCAGCCACCCTGTCCCTGGCCAGCCTCCTAGCTGCGTTACTCGCATACCCCCTCTCTTTTGTTTCTCTGATGACTAATAACCTCCCAGGCTAGGGGCCCCTCTCAGGTTAGGATCTTCCCACTGAATGCGATAAGGACTCACAAGAGGACACCAAGAGAGCGTAGTTACGGAGATATGGAACGCTGTTGCTCAAAGGTAAGGACACGGGCCAACACGGCTTGAATGCTGGCTAGCTATCAACAGATACCAACCACCTAATAGACTTTGCTGGGGACTTAGGTGTCGAGGGGACAGCCTGATTCAGCAGGCAAAATTCAATGAGCTTTATGAACCCAGGCAGGGGAGCCCAGCTGCAGGGTCAGCTGGACCTGGTCTGAGCTCGTGCTGTCCCACTTTCTAACTACCTAACTTAGAGCCAAGCACTCACTTTCTCCGGGGGATGAAGGTCTCCTCTACTCCAAGGGCCAGTATCTACTTGGTGGAGTGCTACAAATGACATATATGTGTCAAGTGTGTAGAATAGTGCTTGGCACATAATAGGTACTCAGTGTTCATGACTCGAGGCGGATTCAGAAACCTGCGAAGGGGAGGCTCTGAGATGCTCATCAGGGACAGAGTCGGAACAATGACAGTGTTCTCCGAATGCGAGAGCCAAAAAGACAATGATCAACAACAAAGCAAGATGCCTGGATCAGGAATTAAACCACCAGGAAAAAAAGATGTCGAGGATGAGGAACAGCAGGTACTAGCGTTGAACAATAGCTCTGGTGCCAATTAAGCCAGGCCTGGGTCAGTTCGTGAAATAACAGCTCATTGCTTTCTTGAGATTCATTGCTGTAAATTAATATTTATCGAGCAGCCATAGCACCTGGCACTCTACTAGCATTTCCTGAGTGCTACTTGCCAGGAGATTCACATCTTCCAGTATGCAAAATTCTCTCTTGCCCTTTCTAACAATTCCCTATTAGTCATTTCGTAAGCAATTCATTAATTACCGAATCTGTGCCCGGGTGGTCTGGCAGGAACCATGACTGTTGACCCCCAAATGTGTACCTCTAGCTAAACCCTCTCCCTGGGCCCCAGTCACCTCGCTCCATCGGTCTACTTGACCTCCTCAAGCAGATGTCCCACACCACCTGTAGCCTAATATTCAGAATAGAACTGAACCCCCCACTCCATTAAATGGCAACTAACTTCAGAGACCTGGACTCCTCTCTTCCCACCCTCACCCTTTTCTCTAGTGATTGTCAAATTTCCCCCCAACTGTATCTTGCATTTGCCTGCTTCCTCCATCTCCACGAGTGCCATGTGGTTTGGGTCATGCCCATTTCTTGCTTGGATTAGTGCTGGTCAGCAGCCTCCTGCCTGATCTCCCCATTTCCACTGCTGGCGCTCTCCCTGCAGCCCACATTCTCTCTCACACACACACACACACACCCCATTCACCAAACAGGAGTCCAACAATATTAAATATAAATCTAACAGCTCCAACAGCTTCCCATTGCTCTTAGAATAAAAGCAAAACTTCTTGCTCTGCTTACAAGCCATGATGGGGCTCCTGCATCGCTCACTTCCCTGTCTGTACCATTCTTCTCAGAGTGCAGCCCCACTAGCCTCTGCTCCCATTCATCAAACAAACCACAGCGTTGCTACTGTAGGATCTTCAGATCTGCTCTTTCCCTGGAATTCTCCAGTGTTCTCTGCATGTCCAGGTTGCAGACCAAAGTACACCTAATAACAAAGCCTGCCCTGAACCCCATAAAAATTAGCATCTCCATGGTGTGCAGTGCTCTCTTCTGAGTGTGAAGCTGGCTCGAGGTGTCATTTCCGCAACTACCTATTGCCATTGATGATCGCTCTTCTTCTTTGGAGGAGTAAGAGGAGGAGGACACAGTCTGACTGGTAAAAAATAAATAAATAATGCCTTCCAACCATCAGCTCTTTGTCATATCATCCCGTTTGTTTTGTTTGTAGTACCTAATACACTATCTAATATAATTTCTCCCACATTTAGTTGTTTGCTTGTCACTTATACATCTCTCTCCAGGGGAATGCAAGTTCCAGAAACTTCATCGGTCATAATTTCATGGCCTTCCCTAGCATTGAACCTAGTGCCAAACAGCAGTGGGCAATCAGTAAATATATGGTAAAATGATTTAAAAAAAAATAGAGACTGCTAACATAAGGAATTTAGAATACTCAAACTATTACTAATAGCATATCAAATTTACCCAATGCTGTTATTAGGGTAGTGACTTGGACTTTTGGCAGTGGTTAAGGTTCTTACTTAAATATAGACTAATATTTTTTCCTGGAATATTCTGAATTTCTTTTGGCCTTTCCAAAAGGCCAAAATGTCAAGATTTACTTAAATGACTAATTTAAAGTCAAGTTCCACCAGAATTACCTAAAGAATACACAATAAGTAGAAATTCTTTTGTGACTAAATGATTTGGTGTCATTTGTCTTTTTTGAAATTGCTGGAGTGAATTTCAATATAAAAAGCAATTTCAAAAAAGGGAAATAAAACTACATATTATTATTTCAAATTATTCTCTCTTTAATGCAACTTCACTTCCTCTCTCTCTTGCCATAGAACAATATATTTTGGAAAGTTTTGTTTTTTTGAGATGCAAAAGTGAATTGTAGAACTGAGGTTTCCAGCATTTACCAGAACCAGCTTCTTGTTCTTGATCGTCAGAAATTAAGCCAAGTATAGACGACAGTGGCCTATCTTAAATTGCAGTAACACCTTATTTTACCTTTTAGTGAATTGTTTTCTCTTTTTAAATATCACTTTAAATGCCCCATTTTCTCTGGTTTTTTAGGTGTCCTTAAATATCTGCCCATTTCACTTTCTTCTACCTTTATTTGTAAAAATTGTTCTTTTAAGCCTACAAAAACATTTCACTTTATGATTACACTTTTAAAATTTTGATTCATCATACCTAGATTTCGCAGTCTTATAGTCTTGTAGCTTGATGCATTTATCTTGTCTTAGGCATATCTGGAAGATCTTAACAAGCCACATTGATTGACCATATCATTCTCAACTAACTCAGTACATTTCAAATCAAATTTAAAGTAAACTCAGAGGAGTTTTCTACTATTCTTCAATCCTCCCCCTTTTCTTATTTTATTCATTGACAATAAATGTTTTTAAACCTATGTGCATTTGGGGGAACATGGAAACTCTACTGATTCAAGACATTTGGACAAGATATGTCTCTAAAGTAATGAGATTGATTTTGCAAGCCACAAACAAAAATCAATCCCATTACCTTTTAATTGGCTTTATGTGTAGTAATCAGAAAGCTGTTTCTTCCCTGGTAAGAAATATTTCTGTTCTTTTTATCCTAGACTTTCTCCATTGGTCTCCTTCCCCTTCCCACCCTTCACACTGACACAACCTAGAATAAAGGGTTTTTTCCATCATAGTTCTCCTAGGCTTTCAGCGCACTCCGTAATGCACTCAGGTTTTTTTCTTGATGTGATTTCATGTGAGCTTGACTGGCTTTGGTTGTAGGCCTACCATAGCTAAGGGGGAAAATCTAATAAAACGAATGTTAGAAAAAAATTTTAGACAGATGAATTTTATTTTTTCCAAATATAGAACCAAGAATTTTGTGCTTCTTTAAACAAAAACTTTCTTATTGACAAGTACTGCCAAAATACATAGCCCTCCAAAAAAGAAGTCACTTTCTTTAGAGTACTTTGAACTTCTAATGTAATGTAGACCCTGCATGTTTGCACCTATAAATATTTAGTCATTTCCAAGTGATACCATGACAAAGGATAAGGGGTTCCTGAGGACAAGCTGCTACAGAATTCAGAGACTCAGGGGCTCTGAGCCAAGGGGACAGGTGGGCTGAGTTGGAGAGAGCCACCAAAGAACAGTATATACGCTGAAGCATAAATTGAGGCAAAAGTGGAAGGTTTCTTCTTAAAACCAAATAGAGAAAATGAACGGGGAGATTAAACAGTGATAATAAGTAAAATTTCTTGAGAAGCTTCCTTGATCCCTCTGGGTGACTTTTATTTCTGAAAATCAAACTTGAAAATGCGTATTCCTTTACAGAATTACTTGAGGTGAAATACTACATTGTGTTGTTAGTTGCTTTAGGAAGAAAAGAACAAACGAGAGTGTGGGGAATTACACCACACGCTCTCTTATCCTTACTTCACCTGTGGCAGCCATAACCCAACATACATCGCCCCCCCCCCCATGGTGGGGGGCGGGGCGGTCCAGACTGCAGCTGAGAAGGTGCACCTTATGAGAAGGTGCTGGCTTTCGTCGGGCCAACCTTACACATCCAAACAGGAAGCAAATGTCTCACTTCCACAGTGGTTGCTATCGAGAGCAGCCCACCGTCTGTCTGCTCTGTGACTCAGAGGTCAGGTCCAGCAAAATTTCAGGGGTGGCCAGGCTTATCTGGGAAGGGGAGCCAGGTACAAAGCACGGGGTGCCCTAGTGAGGTTTTAAAGACATGCTTCACATTTACTGACCTGGTTAAACATTAACTGAGATAGAATGCTGATAAAGGTTAAGCCACACTTGGCCCTGGGCAAGGCTCGTCTCCTGGCGTAGTATGGCCTGGCTAACCAAGCAGTGAGATGTTTGAAACAGATTTGTAGACTTGACTCTACTTCCCATCAGAAAAGTGTGGATGGTATCATTTCCGACCATCCCAATTTTAATGGGACTACTCTAAAGGATACTGCCAAATTATTTACTTGTTGTCAGTCTTTTCATAGGAATGAGAATTAACACCCTTGGAGGGCTTGCTGTGCCTTGCGTGCTGGGTTAGAGTTTTACACATGTCAGTCTTCATGGGAATTCCAAGAGGAGATGAGACAAGCAGCACAAGAGGGGCGGAGGCTGAGTCAAACCCAGACCAAACCTCAGACTGGCTTTCTAACCCAGTGCTTCTCAGCTGTGGTCCCAGGACCAGCAGCAACAGCATCATCCGGGAACTTGTCAGAAATGCAGATTCTGGGCACCTGGGTGGCTCAGTCGGTTGAGCGGCTGCCTTCAGCTCAGGTCATGAACCCGGAGTCCTGGGATCGAGTCCTGAGTCAGGCTCCCTGCTCAGCAGGAAGTCTGCTTCTCCCTCTTATTCCTTCCCCCCCGCCCCCCGTGCTTGTTATCTCTCTTTCTCTCAAGCTCTTTCTCTCTCTCTCAAATAAATAAATAAAATCTTTAAAAAAAAAAAAAAGAAAGAAAGAAATGCAGATTCCCTGGCTCATCCCAGACCTCCTGAATCACAAACCCGAAGATGGGGCCCAGAAAGCTGGGTTTTAACCAGTCCCGCGGCTCATCCTGATGCTCGCTCAAGTGTGAGGACCACTGTTGTAACAGTGTTCTCATTCCCTCTGTTTTCTACGTCCTGCTCCCTTCCCTGTGCTCTAGGATGGAAGACTCAGGATGCTTTGTGCCCTATGATGCTTCCTGTTTGCCTAGCACTGTGCTAGACTCTTCGGGGACTTCAAAGTAGATGTCAAGTCACCCCATAGCCTTCTTTTGTTGTCTAGATATACTTCCTCCTGGATGTTATTTTCCACCCTTTAAAAATATTTTGCTTTTGCCTTTCTTTGCTATGTCTAGCTTTCCCGTGCCCTGGAATGTTGCAGACGCCAAATATGAATCCTTGTACAAGTATGGTCAGTGCTTAATATAGCCTGGTTTCCTATACCCACACACCCACCCCCAGTTTGTTACACTTCTTAGTGTTTCATTATGTCTACAATTAAAAATATTTAAATTCCATTCTAATAGGATTCATACTCATGTTTGTTCATATGCAATACATAGTATTATGAACTCCAACTCTTTTTAGGTGTTTTCCTTATCTTGTGACTATGCACAAATCTTTGATAGTTTACTCTTCCTTTTAATGGACATTTGCATTAATGAAAATACCAAATCCATTATCGTTATGTCAGGAATACTTTGAATTATAGTTCTGTATCCCAGGGCAGTAGTCTCTTTACTCAGTGGATCCTCTGTGTGCTTCATGATCACTTCTCAATTCAGGATTATAGGTGACTAATTTGCTAATAAAAGTCAGTCCAGCACTGGTACTCTACTGGCCCCACCTCTGTGCCTCAATCTACCACTCCCCTCATCGTCTCCAGGCTGACACTGAGCCATTGGTAATCCATCACCTTTGGCTGTGTCCGTTAACAACTCACAGTGTCATTTGACATTAGCTCTAAGTACACTGCATCTCTCTGTCTTGTTGGACACAATAGCAAGCTTTACTTTAGTGATGGTATCTCGTTCTTCCTCCTTATTTACATAGCCAATGTCATCTCCCCATTCACTTGGAAGGAAATTGAATAGCCTTGGCACAGCCAGACAAAGGTATATTGGTTGCCATCCAGCACCTTGTGTCCTTCTAGGTAATTACACGTCGATTGTTTGATGAATCGTTCTCCTATCTCCCTGGGTATTTCTACCAAGTCTGTAATTACACTTTTCTGGTTTGTCCCTTTGCTCTTGTTGTGGTCCTCAGGGTTCCATGACGTCTCAGAGACCATGCTTAACAATGCTTCCACAATACCTTTCATTTCAAGGATGCAGGTCAGGTCCCTTAAGGTTTCAGTCGTAGTCTGTTTAACAGTGTATTTCAACCATTTTCTGCCTTAGTTCGGTTCGATCTTTAAGTTGGCACCAGTCTCATAGATTAAAAATTAATGATTCTCTCTTTGCAGTATAGTAAGAGATGGAAGGGCATGAATACAAAGAGATGATTTGACCTACCATTAAACAAAAAGGCCTTGGAGGCATTGATGGGCTCTGAGTTTTGAGCTAACAATAAGATGTCCTGACACCAATTGTAAAGAATGGACTCTAACATTTTTTGGTATAGCAGAGGCATGGGCAAACTATAGCCTGTTGATGATTTTGGTAAATCAAGTTTTAATGGAACCCAGCAATGCTCATTCCTTTACATATTGTCTATGGCTGCTTTCATGCTCCCATGGCAAGTTGAGTACTTGAAACAGACTGTTTCAACTACTATGGTCCTTAAAGGCTAAAGTATTGACTATCTAGGCCTTGCCAGAAAAAGTTTGCCAGCCCTTAGTCTTGCACTACAAGTAACTTGGAAGAGTAAGTTAATAAATGTGAAGCACTTAACAGTGCCTGACATTTACATATGGAAAGCATTGGTCTTTAATTTCTACCATCTCCCAAGCACTATAGACATGTTAGCAAAAGAGGGGCAATTTTAGGCCTGTTATTCAGGATGAATTTGATACTGAGCCATTTTAAGAAACATTTTGGCCTTCACATCTAACACGTGTAAATTGATGGACGAGGCCAAGGCAGTGACAATAAGCAAGTACTCTTTCACCAGCTTTCTCGCGGCCACTCTTCTCCCATCAAGAAATGGTAGCCTCTTAGAAAAGGTGGCCCACTCCATAAGGAAAGTAAAGAGGTATGTAGAATCTGTTGATCCAGGAATGCCTCCTGAACGTGTAAACAAACTCGTGTTCTTTAATTTCAAGAACAAAGCTGGTATTACCTGCCTATGAAAAGTCTATTTGTTATTGAATTCTGATGAATGCTTTGCATGCTGATGCATTTGGGAGAAAAAGGGCTATGTGTGCAACTTACTATGAAATACATCTGCTAAAAAAAGTTGAATTAATGGGTGGATAGAGGGATGAATAAATAAGTGGGTCACAAAGCAAGTACAGTAGATATTATAGAATCTAAGTGGTGTGTATGAGTGTCTGCTGTAAAAGTTTTCAGTTTTTCTGTATGTATGAACATTTTCGTAATAAAAGGTCAAGAAGCAAAAACAAAGATTGTTTGTGCAAGAGGAGCAATGGCAGGATGGGCCCTGGCCCAGGGAGCAAAAACAACCTCTTGGGTGCACAGCCCTGAACAGCCTGAGCGTGTCTCATGTTAGGGCTGCTGGAAGCACCATAAAACTAGCCCAAGGATTTGTAACATGGACTAATTCACCAGAAAAAGAATTCAAAAGCAAGGACTTTTATTAATAAGGCACTTCCACTCTTATTTATTACCATATGTGGAATTATTTTAGGGGGGAGTGCCTCTTTCAGAAATGCTTAATTAGGCAATTTTTTTAAATAATAGAGAACAGGCTTCCAGATTTTATGGCATCATCACTGCACAGAGGAATGAGTATTGAACCTGAAATCAGCGACTGTATTTCCTAAATCAGCTGTTAGCCCAGGGTGGGACTGTGAACAAGTTAATTTACCACTCTGAACTGCAGCTTTCTTGTCTACGAGAAGGAGGCGAAGATACATAGTCCCCCTTCCTGTAGGGAGAACAAATGTTAAAAGCATTCTGAAGGCCCCACTCATCTCATCAGACGAGTTCTCAATCAGGCTGATATTAACCCCAAGGGTGAGGGGGGAACATCCATTCTTAAGGGAGCACACTCTTCTAATGTATAAAGCACAGATCCACATATAGAACATAAGCAGATATACAGTCTATCTGTAGTATTAAAATCCCACTTGGGAGAGATGATTAGGAAGGAAAAAAATGTCTAACAGCTCCAAAGAAAGATTATAATGCAAAAAAGATTGAAGACATTTCGCTAGACAGTCTTTCATGTCTACCACCTCCTTAGTTCTGTCCGCCTTTCAGGTGGATTAATTTTATTCATCAGTTGGAACACATGCATTTGAATACTTACGCTGAATACTTACATTTAAATACGTTTACTCTAGAAGGAGAGAGAAAAAAAACCGAGGGGAGGAAAGAGAATGATGGGCATTCTTTGCCTTTTCCAAAGTACCTACAGGACCACTTAACCCAAACACTATTAAGTTCTGAAGGAAGGAGTTTACTAACAAGAATGAGAAATTAAATGAATATACTCACCCAATCTTTTCTCTCCCTAGAAATTTAATAGCATTAAGTTTTCCTTGATTTGATTCAATTCTGTTGGGTACTTCAAGCTTTTTGAACCTAAGAGGTATTTGGAGAATTTGAAAAGAGTTCCAAGGAGAATAATGGAGACAAATTAAGGATTGGAAATAAGATCTATTTTAAAAAGTTAAAAGAACAAGAATTATTTAGTGGGAGGAAGAACAAGCAATTAGGTGACATAGAGATGGCTTTTAATAGTGGAAACCTTATCCTATAGAGAATAGTCTTAGGTTTTCATCTGCACCAAAGACAAAAGGAAGGGGGAACATGTATTGTGAAGCAAGAAGAATATGAGATTAGATGTTAACCTAAAATTTCTATCCATGATTAAGTCCTGAATTTTGATTCTCCTTTAAGGGATTTTTTAAAAATACAGTGTTGGTCTGTAGGAAGTATCAGGAGGATGGACAGATGGACCCATCATGTTTGATTCTCCTGTCCTGGTGGGAGGCGAGCTGGCCAGTCTGGCCAATATGGCTGACCTCCATGAGATTTGGCTTGATTGGGGGAAAGAGCCATTTTATGTGGAGCTGTGGCTTCAGGATGCCAGAGGATGAATACAAAGTCCTAGCCAACAGTGCTAGGGCAGAGTCAGAGCAGGATACCTAATTGGGTTGTCCACACAAGGAGGGCTCAGGGTGGGTGGGTGGAAAGCCAAGAAACGAGTGCCAGGGAAGATGTAGCAAGGAGGACTGGGTCAAAATGAGCTGCTGGGACGATGCTCCGGGCCAGCTAGATAGATGAATACCACCCATAGGTAGACTTTTGGGTGTTCTTGGAAGCCTACAGTGAGAAAAGGATCCAAATCCACATACACTGGATCAAAATCCACGTAGACTGGGTCAATACAAATATAGAAGTCTTAGGAAGATATCCCAAGCTTCCAGGAAGGTATTCATTCTCTCCATGTTTTGGAACTGCTGCCCAAGTTTGTGCTTCCCAGTACTGGTATGTGTGTCACAATGCCCTGTGGAGCTTGGTAAACCTTACAGCCACCCAGCTCCAGCGTTGGAGATTGGGATTCAATGGGAATGTCAGGATTCTGCTGTGAGCAATAGAAATCAATTCTGGCTAACTTTAGAGGGGGAAAAAAAAAGATGGGGAATGGAAGGAGTTAGAGGGATATGAATAAATTACCTTAATAGAAGAAAAGCTGAACAAAGGGCTTTGAGAAGCATGTGTGAAGCAGGACATCTCCAGGGATCCAGGAAGCAGGACCGATGCACTTCCAAGCAATATTTTGTGATGGCCGGAGGTCCAATCTCCAGGATAATATAGTCTGTTTTTCTACTCTGCTTCTCTGTATCTCAATTCATCCTTTGGAAATGGCTGTAATAGGTCTTACTTACTGGATAGTAATGAGGATTGAATGGGTTATATATGTAAAGAAAGTGCTTACGATAATGCCTTGGCACAATAAAAGTTCTTAATAACTATTAGCAATTATTACTATTGTTGTATTGTTGCATGCATGCGAATCAACTCCAGCAGAGCTGTCTTCAGACAATCAATTACTTCCATTGAAGCAGAGCTCTGTGCAAGATACCCTGTTGGGTCCCAAGACAACAGAGAAAGACGGGAGCCTTTCCCTCAAAGAGCTCACTTCTAGAGGTCATAAAGACCAACAATCCCAATTCCACTAAGATTATGGCCTTAACTCAGACCTTTAGTTCAAAGGGAGGATAAGAAACAATATCTAAGCAGCCAGGAAAGAGTTTTCCAAGATGGCAGCATTTTACCACTTATTTAATTTTTTTTACATTTATTTATTTATCCATTTATTTATTTTTATTGAAGTATAGTTAACATACTTTGTTACATTAGTTTCAGGTGTACAATACGGTAATTCAACAAGTTCATACATTACGTTATGCTCACCACAAGTGTAGCTACCAACTTTCACCATACAGCACTATTATAATACTATTGACTGTATTCCCTGTGCTGTACCTTTTATCCCCATGAGTTACTCATTTCATAACCAGAAGCCTATATCTCCCACTCCCCTTCACCCATTTTGTCCATCCCCCCACCTCTGGCAACCATCAGCTTGTTCTGTGTATTTACAGATCAGTTTCTGCTTTTTGTTTGTTTATTCATTTATTCTTTTTTTTTAGATTCCATATGTAAGTGAAATCCTATAGTATTTGTCTTTCTCTGTTTGACTTATCTCACCTAGCAGAGTACCCTCTAGGTTCATTTCATATTGTCGCAAATGGCAAGATCCCATTCTTTTTTATGATGGAGTAATATTCCATTGTGTATATATAATAGATACATAGTATATATAGATAGATAGATACATAGTATCTCTATCAATTTCTCTCTTATTTTAGATAGATACTATGTATCTATCTATCTATGTATATAACATAAGAAATAATAAGTATTGCCAAGGATGAGGAGAAAAAGGAACCCTCATCCACTATTGGTGGGAATGCAAACTGGTGTAGTCACTGTGAAAAACAGAATGGCAGTTCCTCAAAAAATTAAAATTAGAATTACTATACGATCCAGGAATTCCACTAATTTGAAAAGATACATGTACCCCTATGTTTTTTGCAGCATAATTTACAATAACCAAGATGGAAGCAGCCCAAGTGTCCATCAACTGATGAATGGATAAAGAAGATGTGGTATATATACACAATGGAATATTACTCAGCCATAAAAAAGAATGAAATCTTGCCATTTGCAACAATGTGGATGGAGCTAGAGGGTGTAATGATAAGTGAAATAAGTCAGAGAGACAGATACCATATGATTTCACTCATACGTGGAATTTAATAAACAAAATAAACAAAAAAACACTCTTAAATATAGTAAACTGGTGGCTGCCAGAGGGGCGGTGGGTGGGGGATAGGTGAAATAGATGAAGGGGATCAAGAGTACACGTAGTGTAATGAGCACTGAGTAATGTACAGAATTGTTGATTCATTATAACTAATATAACACTGCATGTTAATGACACTTGAAAAATAAATAACTAAAAAGACAATTCTCTCTTATTTTTAAGATCAGTGAGATTTTGCCAGGTTTAGGCATAGATGGGTTGGAGAGCAAGTATTAGAATTCCAAGCAGAGGCATTATCCCGTCTAAAGAATGATCGGAATGTATGACCAAACAGGATGGGTTTCGGAAACTATAAGGATCTCTGTGGCAGGAACATAAACAATTGGGGAATAAGGATGTGGAGGGCAAGCGTGTGTGTGCTGGTCGGGACATATTCTGGATACCAAGCAAGATCATGCTTGGAAAATCCTGTCTGCCATTCATTTATTCACTCAACAAATATTTATCCAGCACCTACCATGCATCAGCTCTGTTCTAGACTCTGGGAATAATAGCATTGAGTAAAGCATAAAAGTTTCTATTCTTGTGTAGTTTCCATTTGAAAGAGAAAGATTGGCAATAAACACACAAGTAAAATACATAGTATCTAGATGATGACAAGTGTCATGGGAAAAAATAATCCAGAAAAGAGAGAGAGGGTATGCCAAGGTGAAGAGGTACCACTTTTAAGTAGGGTGGTTTGGGATGGACTCACTGAGTTGTGTAGGTTTGACTACTTGGCAATGGGGAGCCAGTGAAGAATTCTAAGCAGAGAACTTGATGAGATTTGCATTTTTTGACTTTAGTCTGAAAGACAGATTAGAGGGTGATAAAAGCATAGGCAGGAAAACCTATAAGAAGACTATTTCAATGGTTCAGGTGAATATGGAAAGAAAGAGACCCTTTCAAGAGTAAGGAATTCCATACAATGGGCAGGATTTAGTGGTATAGTACAGATGGGATTGGGAGAGAGGAAGGAATCTGGGATGTCAGTTTCTAGCTTGGGCACTAGGTGGATGGTTGTCTGGTAGTACCATTAGAGGGATAAAGAGTAAAGGAGGTTGACCATCACATGTGATAAAAGATCTGCTCCTAACAGTCCGCTCACTCAGGTCTCCAGAATGGGCACTTTTAGGAATCTAACAATTTGGGGGTCAACCCACTTATTTATTATAGCAGAATCAATGTTTTTCCTGAGTGCATCACCTCTGTTGTCCGCTGGACAATTCCCCTTCCTTTTGATGTAAAAAACAAAAAACAAAAAAAACTATGGACTTCAGCATCCATGAGATATTGGTTTGGATCTCCTCTCCATACCACTGTGTGGTCCTCAAGTAATCCAACCGTATGGGCTTTTCTCTCCTCATCTGCAAAAAGGGACTGTCAATTGCTGTGTGATTTGCCTTTTGGGACAACTGTAGCACACATACTAAAGATCCTCCTCTGATCCTTCCAAGCCCAGCCCTCACCCGCATTCTAAGTCAGTGTCAGTAGGTCTGAACCTAGAGAAAACCAGAGCTAGGAACAAAGGGTTGACATGCGAGGTGTGGGGTATTTGAATATGTGTGGCTGGGTATAGTTGCCCTGCCATTATTTTTCAAATCCAAACACAGCTACTTTGGATAATTCACCTCCCTCTTTCATGATGAATATTTTGTACGGTTGCTTATGTAATGAAACCTCAGGACACCACTGAAGCATTGGACAGCCAGCCATTCAGCTCCCCAGGCCAGAGAGGTTCCTCTGTGACCAGGGGATCCATGTGCGGTGGAAGTTTTGTTTCCAACCCAGTGATCAGGGCAGAATTTCAAAGGAACATGCCGTGAGGCATGAAATCCCATAGCAGTAAGGGATTTAAACATTAGTTCACATGTATGCATAGCATGGATGGTTACTCCCAAGAAATAAATTTTTTTCTTAATGTTTTCTTTATTTCAGGTTGTTTACAATTTTTTCAAGGGCGAAGGGGAATTTCCTTCTTTATCTTACTGAGCTATTGGTCCATTCAGTTTGGTATTCACCTGAGCTATTTCCCTGAGTAGTTGGAAGGGTCAGTCTTTTCTTAAAAGCTACTTTTATGAATTATCAGTGTTCTCATAAATAAATATTTCCTCTTATCTTCCTTTTAATCTACTTTATGTTTTTAAAGTATTTATTGCTTGTTTATATTTTGGTCCAACAAATTTTTTTTTGAATAACCTGTCTTGGGAATGCTCAAGGGTCCAAAGTTCCTTTTTGTCTAAAACAGGGTTTCTCAGGCTCGTCACCATGAATGTTTTGGCTAGGATAATTCTTGTTGTAGAAGGGGGCGAGGGCTATTCTGTGCATTGCAGGATTTTACCAACAACCCTGGACTCTACCCATTATATGCTGGTATCACCCTTCCCTCATGACAATCAAAACTATCTCCAGACATTGCCAAATATCCGCTGGGGAACAAAAACACTACCCACCCTCCCAGTTGAGAACCCCTGGTCTAAGAAAATTCTTTTACTTCTTATTTGTTCTAATATTATCACTGATTTTTACATCACAATTCCTGGAAAAATCTGAAGAAAAAAAAAAAGGAGACAGAAAACAAACCAAATGAATGGGAACTGCTCTGGTCCTGAGCATATACTGTGTCATATACTGTGTGCGTCTATAAATTAGAGGAATATTTACACCAGGTTCTTAAAGTGCTTGACTTGATCTACTTACAGTACTTTGGAAAGCCATTGGTAACCTTTTAAGGAGGTTTATTACAGAAAGACCGGCCAGTAGATATTTTTATAATACTTTGCAATCGAGACAGGAAGGAATTTACCCCACCAGTGCCCCATCAGAATTCTAGAAGCGTTAAAGTAATGCCATAAGGAAAAAGAAGGCCTTCGATTCTAGATGAAAAGAAAAAGGAGATTTTAAAGTTTGCTCAATTTTCATTCTATACTATGCACTTTGACTACAAGAATATAAATCTCAGTACTCACATTTTCTTTCCGTCCTTTTCAATAGGGAATTATCCATATTTATTTTTTTTCTGGATAAAATTGCCCAATATCACCAATATAAATCCCCCCATCAAAGCCTTTTCTCCTGAAATTGATCTGTATCTCAGAAAATTAAGCAGTCTAACTGCCCTGTGTAGGAGGTTGCTAAATTGGGTTTTAAAATTATTTCTATTAAGTAAAAACTTAACACATACCAGCTGCTGAGGGATTATAAAAGCTTTGTTTTTTCAATAATTGGAAACCTTGTTTACAGAGGACTCACAATATCCTTTAAATGTCTTTGTGTTGAATATAAAAGAACTTGTGTTTATCTAGGCAATGATAATCTGACTATAAAGAAAACTCATTTAAGGATTATGCTTCCTGTCTCTCACCATGCAGCTGTCACCCTACTGTTCTCTCAAGCTTTGCAAAATGCTGAGAATTATTCCTTAAAATTAGAAGAATAAATTGGAAAACAAACCAGGTAGCTGGGAATACATAAAATTGTAAATTACAGGGGAATAGTTGAGACACTCTGAGTATCACTACATGTAGGCAAATTTATGACAAATTCTCGTTTGTTAACTCACTGACAGAACTCAGTTCATTCCAAACAGATTTTAGAGGGTTCGATCCTGGCAGAGTAAAGTTAAGGACAATTCAGATAATCTAATGTCTAACCAAAGTGGAGAATTGTGCGCCTGCCAACAAAGGCCTCAGCATTGGTTGGTATATACTCCGAAGAAGCTGGGAATCACGGTCGTTCAAGGTGTCTATACCGGGTCTGAAGCCTCTTACCAGCTCCATGACCCCAGGCTAGTTATTTAGCAGCTGTCTGCAAAATAATAGCACTCACTTACCTCATAGGGTTGTAAGGGGACTTCAATGAGATACACATGTGAAAGCCTAAGGACAGTTGCTTGGCACAGGGTAGGCGCTGTGTAAATGCTAACCTATTACCACAGTGTTCCCTGCCCTACAGTTCTTTACGTGCATTAGCTCATCTGAGCTTTATTAAAAGAGTACATTTTTATAACTCCAGTTTTATTGGAAATTGGGGAAAATGAGATGCAAAGCAGTTTAATAACCTACTCAGGGTCACACAGCAATTGAATTGACACCAGGGATCTCTGTCTTCATAGTCCTTGCCTCATTCTGCAAACATGTAATGAGCACAGGCATCCTTTGCTCTCCAAACACTCTCTATCAGAATATCTGCTACAACAACTCAACAGAAAGTTTTAGCCAAAATCATTCTCCTGGCTAAAAACCTGCTATAACAAGTTCTCACCTGCTACGGTGAGTTCTCGTGCACTTGGCAGCTTCTCAGACTTTCATGTACACGTGACTCCCCTTCCAAAATGCAGATGCTGCATTGCTAACAAGCTCCAAGGTGAGGCCTGTGCTGCTGGTCCCAGGATCACATTATGAGGAGCAGGAAGCTAGGAGGTGGAAGGGGACTTCTCAAGTATCTCTGTTCTCCTGATCGACCTGGTTTTGTGTTTAAGCACATTGCATATGATATCCATAATTCTCTCCACTTTTTCCCCGAGGGATTAGCCCTTTGGTATTTGTTTAGGCCAGATACCAGGGAGCACTACCAATGCAGGTCTAACCCAGATAGTATTTTTTTTTATAGTACCTGCTCAGTATAGGATAATGAGGTTCCTTCCTATTGTCTTCAGCAGTGGGCTGCACACCAATATACCTGTTAATTACTATATTAAGTGTTAAACAATTATGGAATTGGGCTTTAAATATTTTATAGTAGGCAGAAATCCTTATCAGATTGTTATATAGTTATTTAAAGGCATTTTAGCAATATTTGGGCAATCAGTACTTTTGAATAAATTACTTTTTTCTGCTTAAAATAATGGGATATAGGCTCTTGCTTTTTGACATTTTGCTGCCTAACACATTTGTAAGAGTGGATCAGATTCAGAGAACTACGCTCATTCTGTGCCAGACCAGAGGCAAAATCCTGGGAATGTCGTGATGATGTAGGCCAAAATTGCTGCTTTGAAAAACTCATAAAGTAGAGAAGAAATGGGCAAGTATATATTTAAAATATAAAAAGAGCTGTGAGAGCACAGTAAAGAATGGGCCTGATATAACCCTATATGTTAATTATACTTGAGTTAAAAATTTAAAAATAAATAATTAAAAAAAAAGAATGGCCTAACTTTTCTTCCTATGCAGGGAGCCTCTTTCTGGATACCAGTAAGGAATAGCTATTAATCATTGAATTGCTCCGTGTCCCAACCATGGCTACAAGCACGCTGCAGTATTTACTCATTTAATTATTACGACAACTCAGTGAGACAGGTGTACTTTTATTATCATGCCCATTTTAAAGATGAGGAAACCGAGGAACAGAAATAAGTATTTGCTTATGCACACACAGATTTGGCGTCAAAGCCGGGCAGCTTGAGTCTAGACCCTGCCCTTTTAACCATCACGTGATCTGCCCCTATTTTCTTAAAAGGAAGTTCAGAATCTTGAAATAAGAACATATGAAAAACAGGGGACATATTGGAGAGAGTGAATTATGGAACAGGAAGTAACTCTGTTTGATTGGAGCATAGGATGAATGTGGGGTGATGAGACCCTTAGCCGGAAGCCATAACATTTGCATTGGCTGTAGATAAGTAGGAACGTGGTGTGTGGAGGGTATGAACAGGACTAGACGGGACTAAAACCACTTTCGGTAGTCCCAGTACGGACAATAATTATATTTGAGATGTGACTATAAAGTCATAAAATAGATTTTACTTTAACATGTATATTATGTGAGTGTGGTCCCTTTCCAATCCATCATCTTGGGAAGCCATGTTTTATTTCTGCTGAGGTCCCATTGCTCAGAACATGTTGGGAATGTCTCTTGCAAAATACCTTCAGAACAGGACACGGTACAGATTTTATTATCTTAGGATCATGCCTCATTTTTGTCTCATATGTATTTCCTAATTGAATCACTTCCCTTTTTACCAAATTTGGCTCTGAATAACTTCTGCCTGTTAGCTGAAATAACAGCCACTCTCAACTCAAAACAGATATATTGTTTCCATATACTGGTGATTCTGGCTTTAGTCTACGCTTAAACATTATCTAGGGACTTTATCAAATAACACATCGCAGCACCCCCCTCAGTATCTCTGGTTCAGTTGATCTAAAGGAGGCAGTAGTAGTAGTAGATTCCTAATCTGTAATCTTTAATAAGCATTCTGAAGTTTCTGTTTTGAATGACCAGACCACACTTTGAGATAGACAGCTGTAGGGGTGCCTGGGTGGCTCAGTCGGTTAGGCGACTGCCTTCGGCTCAGGTCATGATCCCAGGGACCCTGGATCAAGCCCCGCATTGGGCTCCCTGCTCTGTGGGGAGTCTGCTTCTCCTTCTCCCTCTGCTCTTCCCCCCACCCCCACTCATGTTCTCTCTCTCTCTCTCTCACTCTCACTAAAATAAATGAATAAAAACTCTTACATTAAAAAAAAGAGAGAGAAAGACAGCTGTAAGGATATTCGAGAGAAAGCGTACCCTGCTTTCTTAAGAAAGTTCCAAAAGAGGAATTCCAAAATGTTACGAACAACACTGACATCAGTGGCAAGTATTGCCCACCTTGAGGGGGGGAGCACTATTCTCCCTTAGATGATGCTTATGTAGAATAAAATCTTCAATTATATTTTTAAAAAGAATCTGCATGTTTACACCACATATACCGAATTCACCGATGTTTCGGGAAGACCCATTTCATGTGTGTGTTTGTTTACTGAGCATATGCTTGGTGTTCTTCCGAGAAGTGTTCCTTTCTGAACTAGGTAGATCATCTAAGCATCCGGTATTTTAGGGTTCAGCAATATATCTACGAATTATTGGATTTTTTTGCTTAAAATGGTGGGTGGGCTTCTTTCACTTGTTGGAGTTGGAGCGCTAAATCCCAAGAGCAAGCATTGCAGATCCAATTTCTCTTAGTCTTCTCCACGGTGACTAGGTTCACCAAGTGATGGGCTGTCCAACTCCAGCTGTTGTCCTGAGATAATCGGTGGCAGGAATGCTCCAGAACCAACCTTCTTTCATGTTGGGATTTGTTACATTTTGTCCCTTGCTGAATCCATGTGACTCCCTAAATTAGCCCTCTATTTTTTGATCAAGTTTTTGATTTTAACAAAGATAATTTTCAATGAGAATGTGAGAAGAGCTTCTGAGCCGCCTTACTCTTTGTCAACTGTCTTCTGTCTTCTTCACTGAAGAGAATCTCGTACAATTGGAAACTGAAATTCAGTGCTCTGTCTTCTTTAATCAATCCACATTTCACAGGTCAGTCCTGAATCAGTCCTGATTCAGTCAGTCCTGTGTTGCCGGTGGCTGACTCAGAGCCACACCTGGGGACTGAGTCGGGCGTCCCCCAGGCATCCCCGGGTCACAGTGTAGAGGTTACCAGTCTGTCTAGTCAGGTCCTTTATTTCTGGAAGCCCTGACACTCAGCTTGTCTGGATCTGAGGATCCAATATTAGCCACCTTGAAAACATGTGGATGTTCTAGGATTTTTCTAGGGCCATTTAACTTAATTTAAGCTCTTGACTGGTAAAAGCTTGGTGAAGTATGGAGAGAGAGAAACTATGTTTAGACCCCTGTGAGCAAAAGTTTAGAAAAAGAATAGGTTTTTGTTTGTTTTTTGTTGTTTTAATCCCAGCCACTATCTCTCTCGCTTTAACAAGGACAGCTATATCAGCTTTAAGAAAGGCAGAGACAACAAAGGGATCCAAGACTGAATCCGATTACTATCCAAATAGCCCCCAGCAGTGGGAGCAGTAACCCAGTGAATGACCACATCCTCTCTCTTCACTGCCTCTGACTTCCACTTTTCCTCTCTTCCTAAGTAGGGTTGCCAGATTTAGGAAAAAAGAAAAACCGGATGCCTAGTTCAATTTGAATTTCAGATAAACAAAGAGTAGTATTTTAGTATACATCCATGCAATATTTGGGCTCTGTTCCATGGCTCTATTTCATGTGTGGTCTGTCCCACACAATTCAGCGCTTTTGTATGTTCTTGTGGTTTTCATATGCAGATCTGTCCCTCAATTAGCTCAAAGGGTCCTCTAGACAGGATCTTACTTGGTATCTATCCCTCAAGGCACCATAAATACTGACTTTTCTATTGGGGGGCCTATGTTAGATTTCTCAAGTTGGTTTCCTTCTGCTACAAATGCAGAACACCCCTGAGCTCTCAGACCTTTCCTCTTTACCCCTGTGAGGTTGTTGTTTCATGAACGACAACAGGGCTGAACATAGACCCCTGAATGTCGTAAGCGTGCCATGTATTTTTATGATTGATTAATGAACTGAAAGCAATCTGTTGTCTTCTTGGGAGTCAAATTCAACATTCGTTAACTACTTACTTGTATGCCAGGAGTTAGTAGTAGGCTCTATCTTCCATGCTGTGTATCTGGGAAGTCGGATGAATTATTCTTCCTTTTGGGGGAGATGAGAGGAAAGAAGTGGAGAATGGGGCTGGGAGCTTCACCCAGATTTGCAAATGTGACCTATGGCTCAGCCAAAAAAATGGAGACAAAGTTGTCCTTATATATAGGGAATCATTTCAAAAGAATGGAATATTGACTCTCAAAGATTGCAGAACTATCTTACCTATTGTATATTATTTACTTTCAGTGACTTTTCTAGTTTAAATTTCTTCTGTGGCATGTTGGTGTTGCAGACACATATCTACAGTGTCATAAAAGTAAGAAAGAACTTTGAAAGCTAGTAGAATGATATAAATGGCAAAATATTCATCTCCTATTAAAAAGCTTACCAGCATGTAGAGTAATGGTACACATCAGATAGCGAGGTGTCTTTTACACACTTTGTGCTTCTAGTAATGATATCATTTAGATCTTCCTTTGTAAATGACACTGAGCAGGCTTCAAACCTTGAAGATTAAGAGTCGTGAATGCCCCCTCTTCGTTCAGTGCTTTTCAAGTTTAAAATGCACAGAAGACTGAACATATATTCAGACATGTCTAGATGATGAGTTTTATGCCAGCGAGGCTTATCCAAGGCAGGCTTGTGAATACGTCCTTGACTCCCCCTTTCTGAGCCTTTTCCTCTGCTCCATGGCTCTCGACTGTCCTCTCAGATCCCCTGCATCCTTTGGAGGGTGGAGGGAGCCAGGAAACTGCCCAGTACCTTGAAATTCCACCACTGTGCCTGTGAGCCCAGCTGAGAGGACTGCCCATTTGACTGTGGACAGAAATGACTACAAATGAAATGGCTGCCAGACCCCCTTTCTACTCTAGCAAATAAACACAAGCTTGCTGCTGTAACCCTCAATGAGAATCCATAACTCAATGTAGCTCTACTATATTTTCAGTATCCCTGGAGTTATGTTAGAAGAACAAAAGCCGAGCATGAGATTTCATGTTAATGTCTTACCAATTCTAACAGCAGGAACACAAGACAAAGTTCTTATGAAAGTGGATTATCATATATATGTGATAAAAATCCAATGTGATAATCCCCAAGCTCAAAATGTGATTACAAAATATTTTCTGGGATGCTTATGATTTTTAGTCAAGTCATGAATCTTGTCCTCTATATCTTGTACCTCTGGTGTCAAGTGAATTTCAGACCATTCGCCATTTGTTTAAAAATACAAGTATTGATTTTATCTGGAAACAGACCAAATGAAACTTTAAATCCAGGTGCATTTCTTATCTTTATTATAAATACATAATGAAACAGTTGAATGAAGATTAAAATAAATGCTTAAGTTTTATTCATTTTATTTTTCAGGATGATATCTTATAATATCTTTATAAATTTCTTAATATTTTCCTTTGTTTCATTTGAAAATTCTTTTTTTAGGTGATTGGGTTTAGGTGTAGAATGAGCCTAATGATTAGAGAAATATGATGATTCTACATAATCCTATCCAAGATAGAGACATTGTTGGCTATCTCTGTGGTTTCGTGGATCTCAGATTTGGGGAATAAAAACTGTAATAAAATTACTATCAGGATTAACTATGTTCATTTGAATAGCATTTTTATCTCTGATTTGAATTCCAATGCATTATTAATATTTTTCTTTTTTTTAATATAGGTGGAGAACAGACCAAAATATTATGGAAGAGAGTATGTATCATGCTATTCTTTGTTTTAATAATGTAATAAGTAGTCATTTTGTGTGTCATTTAAATATTAAATATTAAAAATCTTCTAATATATAGTCTTCATCAAATGTCCATTGTGCAAGTGTTTAATAATAAGGATAAATGCAATCAGATCCCTTTGTATTGAATTTTCTTTATAAGACTAAAGTGCTTGCCTTCCATGAATGTGGGAAGGACGTACTTCCTGCTGTAGTTTTCTCCAGTAAAGCGACCACTGAGCGCCTGGCAAGTATTTGAAACGTAAGGCAGCCTTTTCCATGACTGAGGCTGAGGCTCTGTTAGTATTTTATTTCACTTTCTGCCTTGATGCTGTATAAACATTTAGTGTCAAAGATTGTAACCCGCGTGGCTGAATTCCTTACTCTCATATACCTCAGCAAATGCAATATGGGGAAGTCACCCCTTTTCCCTGCGGTCTCATAAAACCAAAATGATGATTTCTCTTGACTTGGATAGATTAGCCAAATTGCCTCAATACCATAATGGTTATTTCCTCCCATTGCCCTCTTAATTTCAACTCTTTTTTTGTCTTACTTTCTCAGAAACCTACTGTAAAGCAAATATGCATCCCGTAGAAAGCATTCTCAGTCTCAGGCTGTGGTGTGGTGTGGCGTGGTGGGTGGTGTGGTTTACAAAGCACAAGCGGGGAGGTCAGGTGCACAAATCCCTTCTTCCCACATCCAACCTGGAGGGCTGATGAGCCACAGTCTCTTTCAAGTCCACTTCCCGAGCTCTCCTGGCCAACCCAAACCTTCTTCCTCTATTCCCTTCGCCATCAGAGCATCATCTTCGTGATGAATGACCCTTTCCTGTGTCCCAGCCCAGCAGTGACTTCCTAAGGGCCACGGCTGCATTTCTGAACCTTCCTTTCCAGCCTTGGGAATTCAGCCAGGACCCCCAGAATACTTGCCCAGGAACGCTGACCTCTGCTCTCGGCCATCCCCAAGTCCCTAAGATCTAGCCTAGTTAGTTAGTTAGGATGCTCTTTTTCCTTCAGTGTACTGATTGGGATTTTTGCTCACGGAGAGCACAATTAATAAAGAAAAAGAGAAAGGAAAGCCTACCAAATGGGACACTTTTGCACGTAAATTCCAAAAGGAACTCTATTGTGCATTTTCTTTGCTGCATCAAAGTTTTGTTGAACAACCTTTTAGTTATCATTTTCCAACCCCCAAGCCACACAAACTACGTAGTGAGAGGACAGCAAAGAAACATTTTCTTAGCCACAGAAAAAGGACCGTTTTTCATTAGAGGGAAATTAGCTTAAAAACTTCAGATTCTGTGTTTCTTTCTTGGAAATAAAAGGCTTTTTGTTCCATTTGAAAAGTAATAAATGCTCTCTTCAGGAAACATAAATGCATTTTTTTTCCTACTAGGAATCACAAGAAACTGTTGACAATGGATACATTTAGGGGAAGAGAGTTTTTACTCTGTAATGTTTACATTTTTACCTCTTATGAGCCTTTTAACTTTTGAATTTTCCCACTGTGCATTGGTATGACTTTTTTTCTTAAAACATGAATAAATTAATACCCACTAATTTGGGAAAATTAGAAAATATATAGGTAGAGAAGGTGGAGAACATCCTCAGCTCACCATGAAAAAAATCATTGCTAACTTTCCCCCTTCCTCTCCTCCCTTCTGGTGTTTTTCAATGCATGCTTTCTTTCTACAAAGAGGGGATCATAAGATATATATATCACGGATATTTTTAAACCCATGCATAAGGGGGGGTGATGAGCCGCGAGCTAGATTCACAGAACTGTAATTTTTGTCTTTTGAACAATTGAGTTCAACTTGGTTCTTGATGCTTTAGGTCTGCTGCAGGCTATCAACTAAACTGTGTCGAGGGAATCAAGGCTGAGCTGCTTTCAGGGTACCTGCCTGTTTGGGGTGTCCCTCCTCCGTGACAGTGACCTGGGGCAAAGGCGTCAGGTCCCTGCGCCCTCCACCGTGTGTGCCTCCATCTTGCTGCAGTCATCCCCTCCCCCGCCCTGGCCCACAGTCAGTTGTGTCCTGGAACCTCCCCCCCCCCCCCCCCCCCGCAAACCTCTCGTGGCAGCAGCTTTTGTCCTTTCTGACTCCAGTATGGGAAACTTTCCAATGCCCAGTGCCCCTTCCACTCCTTACCATGTCCCTGTCACCACACACACACACACACACACTCTCTCATGCACACACATACGTACTTTCTCATGCACGCACTCATACACACACTCTCACACACTCATACACACGCGCACACATTTCTCTCTCCTGCACACACACACTCATACACACACATATGTACTTTCTCATGCACGTACTCATACACACACACACTCATACACACGCGCACACATTTCTCCCTCCTGCATACACACTCTCTCACACACACACACGCACTTTCTCACACACTCCTACACACACTCTCACACACATGCTCCCTCTCCCATACACTCATACACACGTACTCTCTCATGCACACACTCATACACACACATACTTTCTTTCTGTCTCTCATAAACACACTCGCACACATGCTCTCCCCACACACGTACCCTGGCCCACTGCCTGCGAGGTTCCCTCGGGTCTCTGCCCAGGCCGTCGGTCCAGCCCAGCTCATACTGCGTGGGAGGCGTTCCCGCAGCTTCGCAGGGCTCAGTGGCCACATGCCCAGTCAAAGCCCCAAACACTTCTGCTCTGGCTCCGGGATCCCCGTACATCCATCTGGGATCCATCAGTTCCAGTCCTGAGTCTGAGCTCTGCCCCAGTTCCTCCCAGTCTCCCTCCTGCAAGAACCGGGGACCCCGATCTCTTTAGGAGCAGACAGGTTGCTCATTTGCCACATCTATCCTCACTTCAGAAAAGTGCTGCTCAAAGATCTCCACGTGTTGGCTCTTGAGATTTAAAACCAAAATTTGGAAAGCAGAAAACCTCCTTCTCCCACCCTATCACCACGTTAGACTTTTGGGAATTGATTTTGGAACTCAAAGCTGCAGCTTCTTCTGGCCTCTCTGCCCTAAGACGAAAGCTTCAGTTTATAAGGTCTACTTGTTAAGGACAGAAGGGAATTAGGAAATAAGTATGCAATAGCCATTTTTCCCCCAAGCTATTATCATGCTACATTTGTCCTCACTTAATTTTCACATTCCTGGGGGAGAAGTCCAAAGTTTGTTTAGCCAACTCCCACCCCATGCACCATCCCCTTTCCAGGAAGGTGAAGGGATTCTCTGTCCAGAAAAACTTCTTCTCTGGTTTATTCCCCCAAAGATCTTCAAGCTTGGGTAATCCTGGGAAGAGGGTATTGTTCCCTCTCCCAGAACCCTGGGATCCCTCAGCACTAGCCTCACCCTTCAACCCAGCTCCCCCACCTTCCTATGAAACATGAATTGATCAAATCTCTGGTAAGTGGTGATGGGGGAGGAGCTGTCCTTGCTTCAAGACAACAGAGAAGGTTCCCCAGGAGTCACTGTCCACTCTGTAGGCCTCAGACATACGCCTCCAGAACAAAGCAGTCATTGGCCAAGCCTGCATCCTTCCCAGATATGCTGTGTTTTCTACATACATGTGTATTATTTTTTAAATTGCAGAAAAAAATTATAAACATTGTCTTTAAAAAAGAACAATAGGTAATGTTTTTTTTCAAACATATCCCTAAGCGATTACTCTCAACATTAAAAGGACTGGACGAATGTCGATTGTAGCTGACTATTGTTTCCAGAGAAAGAGCCTCTGGAATTAACAACACCGGGCACCCGAAGTAATAAGCAAGTTGATAATCAATAGTGTTCATTAGCAACCCGGACAATACGTAGTTTCTGTGTTTGAGCTGAGAGCTAAATTGCTAATTGCTCTTTTGTTATTCCCCACCGTTAAAGAAGGAGCCATAACCTGGACTTTTGTTTTGACTTTAGCTTTCAGCTTGAGAGCAAAGACAAGAGCCAGAAGCCAGCGGGACTGGGTGTTCATTTTCTTTTGCCTATCTGAACACCTCTCCTATGTTTGTTTGCTTGCTGAGAAGTGGTTCCAACTGCAGCTTTAAAATATATGGTAGTTACTCCTCTCTTCACCCAAGTGGGGGCGGTCGGTTCTCGGTGGCCCCGCCATCTTTTTTAGCCTAGTTCTTTGTGGTGCACACTTTGTATGCGGTCTGCTGAGAACAAAGATGGTCTGTCTCTCCTCAGGTTTCACGGGATCATCTCCCGGGAGCAGGCAGATGAGCTTCTCGGAGGCGTGGAGGGTGCCTACATTCTCAGAGAAAGCCAACGCCAGCCGGGATGCTACACGTTAGCTCTAAGGTGAACTCGATTCCATCCATTGCTGCTACTCCTTTACAAGTGGCCTTCCTCAACTTTTTTCCCATGTTTTTATTGCCATAAAATATATGTAACATAAAATTTACCATCTTAACCATCTTTCAGTGTGCAATTCAGTGGCATTAAATACATACATTCTCAATGCTGTGCAACGATCTCCACTAGGGGTTGGCAGATTTTTTTTTATCCTTCCAACCAGAAACTCTGTACCCATTATGCAGTCCTTCCCCATTTCTCCTACGTATTTTTTATTTTTGCTTTGTTTACAGAGTACCAGTAGCATAGTAGAGGCTTATACACTTCCGAGGCCGCCGATAGCATCAGTAGGATGGACACTGAGGCTCTTTTTATGCACATACAGTAAACTGGAGAATTATCTGGAAAGTTAGTGCTCCTATAGCCACTTCTGCCTAAAACTGAGCCAGTTGAAGGAGCAATGCCTCTGCCTCACTTAGTTTCTGGCAGTGCTTGTCAAAAAGCTTCACCTCACGTTGCGTCTGTGTGCCAGGACTGATGGGGAGTTTGTCCATGGGTTCTCTCAGGCTTTAACGTTGACCCAAGGATCACATTGACTCCCAACGGCAGTCATGGCGCTCCACGCCAGCAAGCCATCGGAGGAGAGTTCTCATGAGCGTTTTATCACAAAATCACAAAAACTGGAAATCACAGGGCCAGAAAAGCATTGCATTTTCTGCACTTTCCTAAACTTGATCAAATATTTGATGCCATTTGATCCTTACGGCAATCCTGTAAGATTTGGGGATAGCATCCAATTCCAGAATCAAATTGTCTTCTGAAAGTTCGGTGTATGAACTCTTTGGAATTAGAAAGACCTTTCTCCATAGAAAGAAGGGTATTGATGGAAACACTTCCTAGGCCAGCCTGCAATGGCCTATTCCCTGTGACATTCAATACTGTGGCTACAGAAGGCTTCTTCCCAAGTTGCACCCAGGGATGGTTTGAACATATCTTAGATGATGTCATTATAAGGAAGTACTTCAAAAGTTAGTAAGTGCTCTAGATGGGCAAAGTCTTTTCCTATCCCCCCAGCCCTCCAGCAGCAGGCACGGGCAGTCCCAGTGGGGAACCAAGCAAGGGCTGTGAGATATAGGACCAAGGCCAAGAGGGTGCAGCCAGTCTAAAGGGGGAGGACCTTATAGATGAGATCCCTGGGACACTGGCGGTGACAGCCACAGAAGGGCGCTTCTCCCAGCTCCCTTCATCTCCCTTCTGTGGCATCACCTGGGATGGGAGGCATGAGGTGCTCTACTGGTGGTGGTCAAAGATGTCATAATAAGGGGACATCAGGGCGAGTGGTGGTAGCTTCCCCTGCAGAGGCAATTGGCAGGTATAGGAGGTAGTTTTCATCAAGGAAATTTACAAGTGAAATATTTGTAAACCAGGCTCTACCCTCTTACATTTACAAATGAGCATGATAAGGACTCACCAGCCTTAGTGATTTCTAGTCTCCAGTGACACCATAGGATAGTCTGGTGTTAAATCCCACCCCTGCCTCTCTTCAGGGGTATAACCTCAAGCAGGTACCTGATCTCTTCAAATCTCAGTTTTCTTAGCCACAAAACAGGGATAATAATTCCACCCGTCTCAGACTGTCTATGATAATTAAATGGGGGGAGGGTAAAACCACACCAAGTGCCTCGTTCAGTGCCCGACACGCAATATGCTCTCAAAAAGTGTCAGCTGCTACTGTTCTTCCATATTCTTACTTCTAACACTGTTGTGATTTTTCCTTCTCTTGGGGGCAGGTTTGGAAACCAGACTTTAAACTACAGGCTCTTCTATGATGGAAAACACTTTGTGGGCGAGAAGAGGTTTGAATCAATTCACGACCTGGTCACAGATGGCTTGATAACACTGTACATAGAAACAAAAGCTTCTGAATACATTTCCAAAATGACAACAAACCCCATTTATGAACACATTGGATATGCCACTCTACTCAGAGAAAAAGTATCCAGGAGGCTGAGCAGGTCGAAAAATGAATCAAGAAAAACAAGCGTTACAAACGAAGAACACACAGCGGTTGAAAAGGTAAGCTACACATGTGACAGTAACAGTCTCTGCTTTTAATCTATGCTGAATAACTGCTTGATTAAGTATGTATGTGATTGGCCAGAATGTTGGAAGAGACCCACCCCCACCCAAAGAAATCTAGAATGTTCTGCTAGGAGGGACCTTAGAAATCTTCCGGCTCAACCAAGGCCTGGAAATGTGAATCGATTTGCCCAAACTCGTACAGTCAGGGTAGGGCTTCACATGTAATTATTTGTGGGTTTATTTGGAGTTTGGAAAAAACACTTCTTTCATGTTTTATGATGAAAATAGTCCTTGGTTTTAATTCCATTTGAGGCCTTACCGGCCGTCTCCAGGTCCACCTAGCTATGCGAGTCCGTGTTATTTGTCTCTGCTTCTCTTAGGAATGAGTGACCATGCGTGATGCACAGGTCAGCCCTCCTGAAGGTGGTCTTACCCAGATAACAGCTTTTACTGACAGATACGGGAGCATTATCGGGGAGAAGAGCTATCTCTGGGAGGCTTAAAAGACAGACTGTCCTTTGCCTCGCTGCGGATTAGAAACTCTGAAGTGGGTGATGTCCGGGCTGCACGGGTGGTGGCCGGATGTGGCGGGGGAGATCTGATTTTCCTCTCCAGTAAGTTCCTGTTTATTTGAAAGGCACCACCACAGTTTGCTAGCAGATTTTTTGGATGTGCCCCTTTAGGAACCATCTGCTTTGCCTGGTTCTATGTGTTTTCCGCTGAAAGAAAGTGACAGCCAGTCCTACCGGTCAGCCCCCACTGAGTCTGTGCTGAGCCCAGTGTCGAAGGCAAGCTTGGACTGGGACAGATATAAATAAGGAGGGGGTGCAGAATGGTGGGCAATGTTCCCACTGGCGATCGCTAATCCTTAATTCAACTGGAACGTCGCTCCCACCCTCCCCTGTTGTCCAGTGTGAGCATAAAGCAAAGGAACCTCGGGTTGACTGGCTCCCTTGGCTTTGGGACAGGGACACACCAGAAATCACTGGAACAGGGAGGAGGGCAGAGGCAGGCAGCGAGGTCCTGTTGGCAGAGATGGGCATGATCTTAATTGATTTCCTAATTGGATTTTAGAGCCTAGGAGAACCTTCCCCAAAATCACATCAGCTGAGCAGCTGGTCCATGAAAAAATTATTTGCCATTTTCTCTTTTATAACTCCAGTGTCTCCAAGGCACCTGTCATTCTTTTACAAATAATTGATTTGGGAAATGATGGGTTTTCTGATTGTTTACATTTTACCAAGAGGGACGGAGGGGACATGAGTCTCAACTTTCAGAGTGTGTTCCCGTCCAGGCAAAAGCCATTCCTTAGTCTGTTTGTAAAATCTGTTCAAAAGTAATTTAGAATAGAAAATCAGGAAGCTGACCTTCCCAGCCATGACAAATCAGAAGATGAATTGTAAGATAAATCTCTGAAGCAGTGTTTATATTTCCGAGTCAGAGAGTAATGCCACCAAAAAGGCAACTCTTTACAACGGCAGGCGATACACTAGAACATTTCCAGGGAGAGAGGCGAGTCGAAAGAGTGCCTCTTGTATGTTTGGGATGAGAGTTTAGATTCTGGGTACTGAATTGATATTTCTAGAGCCTTGTCCTTCGCCAAGAGGGAAGTCTGGTTGCGAAAAACCGGTATTTCTAGATGATATTCCTATAAGGAAACTTGCAGGACAAAAACATACCCTTCATTGTAGATCGTTTTGTATGTAGTTATTAAAAATTAAAATTTGGAGGAAATTAACAATCAGATTAATAATCACTTTAGGTGAGCTTCCCAGGACACTTTTACCTTTCTAGGAAAAGGTAAATAAAGAAAACGTTGAAAGAAGAAGTCCACACGCAGGGAAGGATTTGATGGACAGGTGTTGGTGGTGTGGATTTTCTGGGACACTAATGATGCAATGTTTGGCTTTCCTGCGAGACATTCTGAACGTTGGGTCTGGTCATTTGCTGGAGGTCACTCATTTTGTCAGCGAGTTTGTTAAGTAACTTGGTACAAATCCATCTCTTTCTCTGTGACCTGTGTTGACAAGTAGAATTATTAAAAGTCTCAGTCTTGCCAGAAATTCTATTTCCCTGAAGGGCAGGTCAGTGGATTGTTGCCATGGAGGCAGAGAATAGAAAAGAGGTAGCAGAAACTTGAATGAATTGACTAAGAAGTGCCCGGGGCACCTGTCTGCTTCAATAATGGCGCGTCATGGAGGTTTTAATGAGTGAAATGGGTAGGTTTCCTAACAATTCTCAAATCCAGACAGCCTGGCATTTCATTTTCCAGACTACTTAAACTTTGTTCACCCATTTATTTTATTGATCATTTCCAAATGAATCCAGAGAGACGGTGGTGCCTGAAAATCCAAGAATATTATCAGTGTTAATTGGCATAAAGTTATTACCTACCCCATCAGATCTGAGTGGTTTCCAGATTTATCTCCTGTCGAGGTGGTTAGCAGTGAACTTGATTTTAATAACTATAGATGAGTCGGGGAGGTGGAGAGGGTACCAAAAAAAAAAAAGTTGTGGTAGTTAGCCAATAGCAACCTCTTTCCTTTCTGATTCTTTATTTAATTGATTTTTAAAACATTATGATACATAAGGGCCACCATTTGGTGCATTTATTTAAAATGGTCATGCCCTGTGTAATTTCTCTTATGAAACTTATTTCAGAATTGATTCCATCGATGGATTATCTACTGACCTCCAAAACTAGCACTCTAAGCAATCGGATTTTGCATTGGTTCAGGCATTTATAGTTTACAGAATTCACACATGTGAGCTAATTCCCCATTTTATCCTCAGAGCAACTTCGCCAGGTCCATAGGGCAGGAATCATTGTCCCCTCTTCGCTAAAAAAGTCACAGTGGCAGAGTAAGGAACCAAACCCAGGTTTCTGAGCCCCAAGTTCAGAGCTTCCTAAACCTACAGAGCAGCAAGGCCCCATTCCGTTCTCATTCCCCTTGCTGCTTTAAGCAAATATCCCTAGTTCTCCCCATGCTCAGTCCATTGTTGCTAAGAATCACTCAATATTTCCATCATTTATTTTTTAAAAATGCACCGCTGTTACTAGCTATAATAACTATGCTTTCTTAGGAAGGATACTCTGCTGAATCAAATATATGTGACAATAGTGTTTTCCATGGCACATGTTTATTCGATAAATTCGGCTTGCCTGCATTAAACTACATTTATGTTTTACTGGCAAAAACCCATCCGTATCCTTGCTGTAGTAAAAACAGAGTTTAGAATTTATCTTACCAGTTCATTCATTGCACTTTTTTTTCTAACAGCAAAAATTAGAAAATAGCCCTAAATGCCCACGGTTGGGGGCTGTTTCAATGAATTAGGGCGCACCCAGGTGAAGGCTTACCATGCAACCACAGAAAAGAATAAGAATCCTCGTCCGTGCTGATATGGGAATGATTATCCAGAGTCATTAAATGCCAAAAACAACTTACAATGTAGTGTGTATATGCGGTTTTGTTTGTGTAAACCAGAAGAAAAACATTTTTGTGTATGTTTTTCGCGCAAAAATCATAAGCTGTCCCTTGAAGGTTATAAGAGCTAGTATCATTGGTTGCCTTTTGGGGGGTGGGTATCTGGGAAATAAGGGTGGGTGGGAAATAATCTTCCCTGCTACTATTTCATACTCTTTGAATTTTGAACCACCATAACTGCAGCATTCTATTCAAAAATTTAATAAGAAAAAAAAGAATGCATTAGGTTTTAAATTCGCATATGTTAGAGCAAAACCCCCCCTCCCCCAAGTAAAACCTCTTCTGTGCTCAAGGCATCACACACACATACAGAGAGGGAGCAAGCAGGTCCAGCCTCTGGACCCAGGCCGGTTTTCACACCCCTTTGCATGGTTCCCTTTCCCCATCCTGATAGCTCCCTTTTCCCTTCATCTCTCCCTTGGATGCCTAGCAAAGAATCTGCGTGCAGCAGCCTTTAAGGCTGGGGCCAGAAGAGGGTAAAGGACCCAAATCACCACATAAAGACTTTGATGTGACTGTCCCTGGAAATGGGTTGGGCTGTTGCTTCCTCACTGCCATTGCTCCCTTGGGATCCTGCCCAGCCCTCCCCCCATTTTCCATGCCCCTCCCCCCACCCCAACTCTGCTTTCTCAAGCTGTGAAGACCAGCTCCCAGATTCCTCTTGCTTCCCTACAGCAGTAGGGAAGTCCTCTTTGGTTTCTCCTTGTCTTCCTGTGAACCCAGGAGACTGACCTTTTCCTGATTGAAGGGCTCTGAGGCTGGTTTGGACGCCCTCCTGGGCTGATGAGTTGTTTCAGGAACGCTCTCTCTCTGACCCCAATCCACCTTTTTTTTCCTTTTTGAAAGAATTCTCTTCTTCACATCCAGGGCGAGCCTCTCGTTGTTTATTTTGTTGTTTCCATGCTAAGAACCAGGTAGCCTACCAGAGATCTTGGCCCAGCAATGACATTACGTTTCCCTCCACTGCCCTGGAGCAGGCGGTCGTAGCCACATCAGGGAACAGATATCCAGGCCTCGCTGACAGACAGAAGCCTCACAAGTCATTTGAGCTGAGACTGAATGGTTCTCCCCTCCAGTCTCACAATGGTACCTAAGTGTTGGTGGCCCTTGGTGACTTTTTGTTCATTGGAGAGCTGATCTTGCTTTTGTTCTTTTCATCTTGGAAACATGATTTGCTTTGTCTGTGGGACAAAATCCAAATGCCACAGTAGGACGTTTGTAGCTCGTTTGAGCCTGGGCTCTCCTGGAAGCGGAGCCTGAGACAAGGGTTTGGTACATTGGTAATTTGGGAAGGCAGGAAGGAGAGGTCAGGAGAAGGAAACAGACGAGAAGAGAAGCCAGTAGGAATGGATGTTACTGAGTTGGGCATCTTCTGAGAAGCCACGTAGAATTGCTCCTAAGAGGAATTGGGGGGGGGG
>CM052887.1:52325355-52346310 GCA_028534135.1 Potos flavus
TTCTAGCAATCCTTAACTAACCTTCCTTGGGTTGTGGACACATCACTCCAATCTCTGCTTCCATCCTCACATGCCTTTCTCCTGGTGTGTTGGTCTGTTCAACTTTTCCTCTTCTGGTAAGGACACCAGTCATTACATTAGGACCTGACCTAATCTAGCATGCCCTCATCTTAACTTGGTGACATCTGCAAAGACCCTATTTCCAAATAAAGTCACAATCACAAATAGAGGGGTGGACATATCTTTTGCAGGGGACACAATTTAACTACAACAGGCCTAAAGACATAGTCCTTGCCCTCAGGAAACTTGCCATTTACAGTACTTGGAAAAAATGTAAGCGAACTATAATGAGAGAATGAACCACAGAAACCAATAAGTATATCTATCTGTTGGTCCATCTGTCCAATCAATTTTTTCTAAGGACCACATGAGAGAAACCAAAAGTGAATGGTCTAGGAGAAGAGAGCAATTTCCAATCGGTGGTCCAAGGACCAACAACATCAGCATTGCCTGTGAACGTATTAGAAATACAAATACTCTGCTCACCCCCCACCCCCACAACCTACTAAATCAGTCCAGCAATCAGTATCTTCCGTCCTCCAGGTGACTCTACTGCAGGCAAAGGTTAGGAACCACTGGTCCAGGACTTTAGAGAATTCACCTTCCTCAAAGCTGGATGGATAAGACTTCATGTAACAGCTAAGGAAGCCATTAAGCTGAGAGAATTCATGCACGCTTCTCTAAATCCTATGGGAAGAGTCTACCATATTTTCATGTTTTGGATTATGGTGAGGGCTAAACGCTGGGTTGTTTCATTCGAGGCTAGAGTTCATCAGTCCAGCACATTAACTAAGTTGTGGAATGAAGTGATCCTCTCTCACTAGGTTCTTCTTGCCCTAAAAATGTAGCATCTATATTGGAAGAGCAGCATGTGCGCCAAGCCGTAGAGATACAATTGGTTACCAACTTTGGGGACAAACAAGTGAGGCTTGGGTTGGAAACCACAGAATTCTAGAGCGATGTACCTCAGGCTTTCCTGTTCTTCCCAGTCCTGGGAATCTCCCGAAAGGACAGATTCTGATTTGGTGGGTCTGTTCTGAGTGTGAGGTTCTCTATCTCTAACCAGCTCTCAACAGTGCTGAAGCTACTGGGTCCGGGGATGCCCCTGACCTTACTGTGCCTTTGAACAGGAAGTCCAAGCAGCATGTGAAGGACCCCACTATTTATTCACACTTCTTAAAATGTGTAAATTAGCATTTATATACTTGGATTTATATTTGAGTATTATGTTTAAATATTGAATTTTATAGATTATATTTGAGCATTGATAAAAAAAGCTATCAAACATTTTTAAGATTATTTATTTATGTATTTGACACAGAGAGAGAGACAGTGATAGAGGGAACACAAGCAGACGGAGTGGGAGAGGGAGAAGCAGGCTCTCTGCTGAGTGGGGAGCCCCATGCGGGGCTCGATCCCAGGACCCTGGGATCCTGACCTGAGCTGAAGGCAGATGCTTAATGACTGAGCCACCCAGGTGCCCAAAGCTATCAATTTTTAAAGACTCAATAAGCATTTGTGGAAGTAGAGTTTGACTTCAGAGTTTCACTGTAGCCAGTGCCCACCTCCCCAGTTGGCTCTGAGAGGGGCAGCCTGACCCTAGGAAAGTAGAGGCAGCCCTGCCTTCTGACTCTGGATGGCATTTGGTCTTATGTGCTCAGAAGGGTTGTGTGTGGTACACATCATGTAAGATACACCCAGAGGCCATATTCAAGTTCCCCAGAGAGAAACTACGGAGAATAGCGTTTGTCCCCAAAGTTGGTAACCAATTGTATCTCTACAAACCAACAACCTTCTAAAGATTATGATTCTCTCTTCAGTGGGTAGGAGGAGGGTATTTGAGTAAGCTACTTTATTTCAAGTGGACATGCACTGCAATAGGTTTCTATGTATTGGGCTCTCAATACACGCTCAGAGTAAATTACCAGGGTTTCAGATGCTTATGTCCCAATCCCAACCTTTTTTTTTAATCTGAAAAGTACTTCTAATCTAAACTTCAATTTCAAATAGTTGTTTTTTGTTAAAATTAATAATAAGAAGGCTTACTCTTTGATCTTATTGTTATGTAATATTTGCTCACTGAATAATGAGTAGGAAATACAGGTAAACAAAAAAGCTGATAATAAACATTTTTATAATCCACCACATGGGAATACTATTTCTTTCCAATGTTTATATAAACAGAAATAATGTATTTGCCATATCCTTTAAAAGTTAATTTAAATTCAAAAATAAACTTTATTCTTTTTCTTGCAAAAGAATTTGAATATTACATTTTCACTGTATGCAAACTAGAAAATACAAATTTTAAAAACATTTGCTGGGCCTCCATAACCTGACCTTACATAGACATCTATTATTTTCATCCACCCAGCACTTATACCATTTAAAACCATAATAGACCACAGTGGCTTCTTCCTGCTAAGGAGTTTAGCATAATTTCCCTCCTGGATAGATAAACCTTTGTTTAGGAAAATACCTTGACAGGTCATTTATGAAAGAGAAAGCTCTCAGGGAATGGTCAGAAAAGGAAAAAGGCAAAGTAGAAAGGTATCTTAAAGTTTTTTTGAATATATAATATAATTGTTTCGGATCATTATGCATAGAGAAAGAGAGCTGGAGTGCCTGAATTTTTTGGGGGGTGGAGGCAGAGCAAGAGGTAGAGCCTCACAGGGGTGTCAAGGCCAATGAGAATGACCTTCAAAGAACACAGATGTCTAATAGACAGTTCTGAGTGGTTTGCGAGTTGGTGCTTTAAAAATGCTGCCTCCGTCCATCTCTTATCCCCCCTAATCTTTGGTAAAATCTGCTATGTATAGTTTTTGGACTAGAATATGTGGGGAATAAAGGAATCGTGGAAGTACCATAGCATCACCTGGGAGCTTCTGAAAACCCAGATGCCACGTCATACCCCAACCAGTTACATCCGCATCTTTGGGCAAGGAATAGAAACAAGAGTAGTTTTTTAAGCTGTCAGGATGATTTCAGTGTATACCGAAGGGTTAAGACTCACTATTCTAGACTAACCTTTAGGCCAAGATAAGAGTAAAGAATTGGATTTGCCTTCACACCTAAAACAGCCATAGATGGGTGGGTAGCTAGATTAGACAGACACAGAGATGATAGGTAGGTAGATTGATAGGTAGATAGATAGACGATAGATAGACAATAGATAGATAGATAGATAGATAGATAGATAGATAGATAGATATCAATGGTTTTTAAGACATTGACATCAGACAACAGAGGACAGTGTCTAAAAACAAATAAGGTGAACCCTACAATTGCCCCAGCTTACTGCCTGAAGAGAGTTCCCAGGCAATGGTACAAGGAGGAGAGGATCAGGCAGAACCCAGAGGACTCTCTGAGATGAGGAGGTGGAGCTGAGAGTCCAGGGAGAGCCAGGAGCTGAGTTCATAGGACCAAGTAAGGGCGATGAGAGAGCTGCATGAAGAGAAGGCTAGAGATCTGGGTCTCTGGTGTAGGGTCAGTGCGTAAATTCAGCAGTATCAGGGCATGCGTGCGAGGAGACAGGCCAAGGCCAGGAAAGAAGCAGGAGAAAGGATCAAAGGAAACAGTATGGAGGCTCACACTGGGCCAGGGATAGTGGCTCTTTCCACCAGCCAGAATGGAAAGTCTCATAATTCATGGACCATTGAGTTGGGTACTCAGCGTTTCCTCCCTCAGGAGTGGGGCATAATCAGCCCTAGGCTGAGCCCTGTGCCAGATGGACCTAGCAAATCATAAAAACAAGGCATAAAAGGACCAGACTCTTTCTAAGCAACTTAACTGTGCCCAGGAACAAAGCTGAAGAACATTTATAGGAATACTAAAATATCCAGCACCCAGAAAGTAAAATTCAGAATGCGTGTCCAGTAAAGGATGACAAATACGGGAAGAGGCAGGAAAATATGACCCATAATGAAGAGACTTATCAATCCAGAACTATCAGAGACATTGAAGTGACCAGATGAGGACATTAAAATGGGCATGACAACTGTATTCAAACTATATTCCATATATTCCAAAAATTAAGTAGAGAAATGGGGCATATAAAATAGATCCAAATCAAACTTTTAGAGATGAACACTGCAATGCTTGAGAGGAAAAATACACTACATGGTATTATCAGAAGACTAGAAATTATAGAAGAAAAAATTAGAGAAATTAAAGACAGAAATATAAGCTGTCCAAAAAGAAATTTTTTTAGAAAATGGAATAGATGCTTTATGTGTAGGGCAACTTCAAGTAGTCTGATATACGTGTAATTGGAGTTCTTAAAGAGATAGAAAGGGAAGACAGAAAAGAATCTTTAAAGAAATAGTGGTCAGAAATTTTCCAAATTTGATGAAAACTATAAACCCAGGGATCCAAGGGTCTCAACAAACCCCAAGTACCAAAAGCTACACCAAGGCACATCGTAATCAAACTTTCAAAACCAGGATGCCTGGCTGGCTCAGTCAGTGGAGCGTGTGACTCTTGATCTTGGGGTTGTGGGTTCGTGTGAGCCCCATGTTGGGTATAGAGATTACTTAATAAAATCTTTAAAAAAAAATTGCTCACAACCAGTGGTAAGAAGGAAGGATTATCAAGGAACACATGGAAACTTTGGGGTGATAGATAATATTCATTTTCTTAAAAGTAATGGTAGTTTCCCGTGTGTATAGACTTGATTGGTGATACCGATGATAAGTGAAAATTGTTTAAATTATACACTTTAAATATGTGCAGTTTATTATATGTCAGTTACACCTAATTAAAGCGGATATATTTTTAAAAGCAAACAAGCAAACAATAACTCAAGCCTGACTACACATTAAAATCGCCTGGGGAATTTTGTAAAAATGTGGGGCTCTCTCCTCAGAGGTCCTGGTTCAGTGGGTCTAGAATGAGGCCCAAGGTCTGTATTTCTCAAACTTGGCAGACAATTCTTACTGGCAAGCGCTTTGGAGAAACACTGCAAATGGGGAATTTCAGAAACTTTCCCATTAACCTGATCCAGTGGTTAATGACCTTGATTCTGAATAAGTAGCTTTATATTTCAGGAATATGGCTATTTGATACACAATGTTAATATCTAAGTCCTGGGTTTCCTGTATCTAGACTTTTTGCTTATAGTCGTCTGATACCTTATTTTATTAAAGGATGGGATTCTGACAACTTTTTCCTTGTTTTCTAAACTTTTTGGGCTTTCTTTTTTTTCCTCCTTGAGACATTAACAGCTTCTGATCCTCCCAGAAATCACAAATAGCATGCTCAAATTGGGCCCTTTGATTTTAGTGCAAAGAAGTGATTCCTTGGAAGCACATCATTGGTGTTACAGGTCAGACATTATCTAGAGCGAGCCCCTGAGGACTTTTAAACTCTCTTAGAGAAGCACGAAACAGCTTTACCGTAATTATTTTATTAGTTTGTACCTTTGCATTTATATATCTTACCACGCCACTCCTCTACTTCAAGCTATCCTTCACCAGCTCCCCCACTCCAGACTTCTAGATGTGATCCCATCTGCCTTGGGTAGCCTGTAAGATTGTGCATGAGCTAATGCATGCCTGCCTCACTCCTTGACCTTCTCATTTCCAGTCATCTTCATGTGCTGGGTCACCCTCTGATTCACCTCCAAGTCTTCGCAGAACCTGTTCCCTCGGCCTAAAACACTGTGCCGGACTCATTCTCACTGCCTGACTCCTTCCCATCCTTCAGGTCTCAGGTGACCCATCATTTGTTTGGGGAAGTCAGGGAGGTTTCTGGGCTCCTGGAGCTCGCTGCACCTCCCCCACCTTAGCCATTTTCATGACTCTGCAAATTATATATAATTATATATTTTATATGTAACATGTTATATAATTTATAATTATTTAATTTATATTATGTCTACATATAACATTATACATAAGTATAGATTATTAAATATAATTATATTATAATTGCCCTCTAACTTCTGTAATTACCAACCTGACTATAAACTTCTGGAGGGCAGGAATCAGTCCTGACTTCTGTCACTGGGCCTGGACTGGTGATTCGTAAATCAGAAATGCTAGGTTTCATGAAGTACTGGGGAGCACCATTTTTTACAGTACTTTTCTGATTTACAAATCAGTCTGGGCCCTGGAAGTTAACACCGAAATCCAGCCATAGGAGCTTTGTACTACAAGAAACACTTGACCGCTTTGCAAAAATATGTTTGTTTGTTTTTTTTGTGGTAACAAGCTTAGCAGAATAAACCCAGATGGGAAAGATGAAATTATACCCCCTTATTTAACACAGGGAGTTCAGGAGACAACTTGAGAGGTATAGGAAAAATGGGGTCTCTAAAAAAATTAAGTTTTTTTTTTTTAAGATTTTTATTTGACAGAGAGGGAGAGATCACAAGTAGGCAGAGAGGCAGGCAGAGAGAGAGGGGGAAGCAGAGCAGAGAGCCCAATGCGGGGCTCAATCCCAGGACCCTGAGATCATGACCTGAGCCAAAGGTAGAGGCTTAACCCACTGAGCCACCAAGGTGCCCCCAAAAATTAAGTTTTCTTAGAATTACATAAACTCAGTGAGTGTCTGAAAAATCATCTAAGTGTCAGGAAGCCTGGTTTGGAGAGGTAATAATGGAAAACAAATTTGACCTTGTCCTTAAATCAGTAGAAGTGGTTCAACTTCTTATGATGGGAATAGGAATCTGTTCTTTGGGCCTAGAGCAGGAATAAATAAACTTTGTCTCGTAAATAAACTTTTACTGGAACACAGTGACACCCAGCTGTATAGACTATGATTTCAGTATAGGCAGTGGCTATTTTCATCCTACAGTGGCAGAGTCGAATACTCCTGACGGGACAGAGACCATATGGTTTGCAAATCCTAATGCTCTTACCATGGGCACTTTGCAGTGTCTGTCCCTTGGCCTAGGAATGGATGAGACTGCTCACATTCATTGTGAATCACTTATGGAGCTCTGCAACGTGTTGAACATGGTACCCAGCATGCAGTTAACCCAAATAAACACTGGCTGCGATGGATAGGCATTGGGAGGCACTGGGAGGCACCGATGAACCAACACTGGGTGCAGGGAAAGCTCCAGCTGTACTACAAAGGGCAGGAACACAGACGTTCCTGGCATGTGCAACAGTCTGGACCAAGGCCAAGCAACGAGAAAAGGACTCCAGGTGGGTGGTAACCTAGTGTTTATCCCGCTCCAAAGAAAACCACTCTTGGGACATGTTGATTTCATTTCCTTTTCTCTTCCTCCAGAGAAAAGGATCGAGAGCCAAGCTCAATTTGTGGTTAGTCAGTATTCCATTCTGAGTTTCATGAAGTGACTTCCAGAATCTTCCCCAGGGGATATGGTAGACGTTTAAGAAATTTAGGGTGTAGGGGTGCCTGGGGGGCACAGTCATTTGAGTGTCTGACTCTTAGTTTCGGCTCAGGTCGTGATCTCGTGGGTTGTGGGATCGAGCCCCACATCAGGCTCTGCACTCAGCGGGGAATCTGCTTGAGATTCTTTCCCTCTCCCTTTCCCTCTGCTCCTCCCCTTGCTCTCTCTCAGATAAATAAATAAATCTTAAAAAAAGAAGAAAAAGAAATTTAGGGTGTATATTTTACTTTTGTTTGACGGAGATCTTTAAGGCAAATAGGAAGGTTCGTTTCATCTGTTTGCGGCGCACCTGTTAGCGCCGATCATGTCTCCTCACCTTGAAACCCTGCAGGAAGGGGCAGAGTGTGAGTGGGTGGTTAAGGATGTTGTGGCAGGTGAAATAAGGGGGCTCCAAAGAGAGCGGGTCTTCATCTCTGCAACCTGCAAATGTTATATTAATTGGCAAAGCGTCTTTGTAGGCATGATTAAATTAAGGATCTAGAGATGAGATTATTCTGGATTATCCAGATGGACCCTAAGGACCACACAAATGTCTTTCTATGAGAGAGGCAGAAGGGAATGTACAGACAGGCACAGAGGGGAAGTCAGCGTGAAGACGGAGCACGGGGAGATCTGAAGAAGTTGGAATGGTGCAGCCCCAAACTGAGGGATATCAGCAAACCCCAGAAGCAGGAAAAGTCAAGGAACAGCTTCTCTCCTAAAGGCTCCAAAGGGAGCACAGCCCCTGATTTCAGCCAGAGGAACTGATTTCAGACTCTGTCCTCCAGAACTGAGAGAACTGTGAGAGAATAAACTGGCATTGCTTTAAGCCACCAAACCTGTAGTTATTTGTTACAGTGGCCACAGAAAGCTAATACAGATGAATTAATCAAACGAACAGTGTGTGCATAATATTTTACTTGGTGTACCATAATAAACCAGAGAGAGAGAGAGGTAATAGGCCCCCTGCTTTTTCTTTTCCATGCAACTAGAGGCACATGATTAATCATACAAGTTACTGAACTGGGGTTGGGGGAAGAACCTGAAGCAGAGAGAATCAACAAAACGATGGCAGAGGCCTGGAAGGAAAGGAAGCCACTGAGGCTTTAGATAGCTGGGCAGAGATTCGTGGCTCCGCCATCCCCCTCTCTGCTTTATTTTATAGATTTACATTTATTATATATATATATATATATATTTGTATATGTATTTATACATATAATTATTTTATTTTATATATTTATATATGTATATATTTTTATTTATATAAATTTTATTAATACATATATAAATGTATAATAAATTAATACAATATGTTTAATATATAAGTATATATTTAACATAAGTGTGTATTTATAATATATAAATATATATCATATATTTATATATGTGAAATATGAGTATTATTATTTATAATTAATATATATTTATTTATACCTATTTACATATATTCTCTTACTTATTTAATGTCTCTCTCTCCCTACATAAGCAGTGTAATTTCCATAAGGACAGAGATTTTTGTCTGTTATATTCACTGTGTCCCCAATTCTAAGAACAATTCCCAGAACACGATAGGTACTCAGTAAAGTTACTCGATACATAAATGAGATCAAGGCGGATAAGGTTCTGATTAATCGTGAGCTTGTAATTATATCAAGATCCCAGAGTAATACCCTGATTAAAGTGTGGCGGGGCGCCTGGGTGGCTCAGTCGGTTAAGTGTCTTTGGCTCAGGTCATGATCCCAGGGTGCCAGGATCAAGCCCCACATCAGGCTCCCTACTCAGCGGGGAGTCTGCTTCTCCCTCTACCTCTCCCCACTCCCACTCATGCATGCTCATGCTCTCTCTCTCAAGTAAATAAATAAAATCTTTAAAAAGAAAGTGTGGTAGGCAGACAGGTGTCTGAGATCCATTTGTCACCAGTCCATGGTGAGATCAGTACAGTAGTACAGAAGCCTCCAGAATTACATCTTAGTGCTTTAAAAAAAAAAAAAAATGCACTGATTAACTCTCCCTCTCTCTCAAATAAATAAATAAAATCATAATAAGAAAAAAAAAAAAAAAGCAGTCATGGGATTGAGCCCCGTGTCCATCTCTGAGCTCAGCATGGAGTCTGCTTCAGATTCTCTCTCCCTCTCCCTCCCTCTCACTCTCTCTCTCAAATAAACAAATAAAATCTTTTAAAAAAAAATCCACTGATTGAAAAAATGGCACCGTTGAAAAAGAGCTACTGTTAATTCAAAGTTTTTAAATGGATTTGTGTTTTTATTACAACATATTTACCTCATTTTAAAATGGTCATTTATAGGAGGAAGAGACAAATACTTTGAGGGGGCTATAGTTATTCTAAATACAGATAATTCTCCAAGCACAGAGAGTAATCATGAACCCCTGGGAGTCCGTAGCCAGAAATTTCAAAGTTATAAGCCAACCTCAAGGGGGAAACGTAGGTGTAAAAGCATTCTGTGATTGGCCCAGGGTCTTATAACAGAGACAGAACCACACCCCAGACTCAGGCCTTCTGTATCCCATCTGGGTACAATTTCGGTGGCTGCTGATGAGATCCTCCATAGATTTCTTAGAGGTCATCTCCTAGGCAACTGGGGGTGTGCACATAGCTGAATCAGGCTAAAGGAGGAAGCCTCACCAGGAGGGCCCCGTCTTTCATGGAGGACAGCCGGGCAGTTCGGTAGGACATGCGGGCACAGGGCTGGCTTATGGGTGTGAGGCCCTCACCTGGTTTAAGGTTCTGCTGTCACCTTCTTGAAATTCTTCATCAGTTTTGAAAAAGGGGTGCATACTTTCATTTTGCACTGGGCTGACCCATCATAAAGCGGGTCCTGTCTGGGCAAGACAATGTTACTTCTAGTTTGCTTCTGATCTCATTCTGGATAATCGGCCTTCAATATTGCCCCTCAGGACCTGACAGACCGTTAGCTCTGGGATGAGGAGACTTGGTACACCCAGGCAGGGACTTGGGTGAGGCCAGGGTGGGGGGCGGGGCACAAAATTGAAGGAGGTGCTCACTCGCAGGTGCAACGTCAGCACTTGAGAGTGAGTGCCCCTGAAATTTTGCCCCTCATTTGCCTCACCTTGGTCCCACCGTTCACTCCCCCTGCACTATACTATTCTCTCCTGCTTCCTTTGTCTTTGAAAATGACGCTGTGCCTCTGTGGCCCCTGAATTTTCATCAGCTAGATCAGGTGGCACACGGAAACCTTACCCTATGGACTTCTTCTTAGGTTTTTCTGACAGTGTTCTTTATTTGTTCAGTCTTTGTTGAGGGAGAAAGGTATTTCCTCTTGCTCTGCAAGACCGGCCGCGGTTGGCTACACGTGCTGTCCTGTGTAGACGTAATTCAATATAAAGCTGAATTGTAAATACTGGGAAACATTTTACAGGAAGAGTGAAAGAGTAGATGGCACTGGGGGTCACAGTCATTGTGTCATCAGAGAGCAAGAGCAGCGAGGTGTGAAGTCAGAAGACCTTGGTTCTCAAACCGAGTCCACCGGCTGTTTGCCGTGGGACCTGGGGCAAGGCTTCCTGCCTTCTCTACCTCAGGTCCTCTCCTCTGATATAGGGAGAATCAAGCTATCTCTAGCTCCCATGATGAGCGTGAGGGGACGACGGATTGATACATCTGCTCATGGTTTACAAATTATAAGACACTAGCGGTGTGGATGCTATCATTCCATTTTTGGAGGGGGTATTGTTTTGCAAGATGGGTCCGTCCTGAGTTGCCAGCTGTCACCCACCAAGGTTAGGGGTGAATTCTACAACATCACAAGATATAAGTTAGGCCTCGGAATAGGCTTTACAGGAAAAGAAGAAACTGTGAAAGCCAGGGTCAGCCAGATAAAGAGGGGATGGAAGGGCCCACCAAGACTCTGCTTCTGCGGGCTGCATTTGTGTTCCAGGGGGAGGACCATAGCCCAGCCCCGTTTATCTCCCTTCTCATGGGGCAAGCATGAGAGCAGTTTTGTTAGTGGGGAGATAATGAAACGACTTTGGCACCGGGCAGTCTGGATTTGGGTGCCAGCTGTTTATAAGAATTATCTGGGAACACAAGCTCTCAGCACGGGGGGACCTTGGGACCCAAGAAATGTTACCCCGGAGGGAGGACTCCACTTGTCCCATGGGAAGAGGAGCTTGGGCACAGCCTCTCCAGCTGTGAGAGAGAGTTAGGATTCCACCCACGAAGCTCTTTAACCAGGTAAAGTAGGGTGAGCCCCTAGAGGCTTTTTCAAACATCCTGCTTCTCTGGCAGGCGCACCCTGACATTGGAGAAACAGAGACCATCATGCTAACTAACCCCAATGTGAAAGCCTCACCAGGTCATGTCAGAGTTTATGGGTGGTCAGTTTAGATCTGATAGATCAGGGTCTACCCACACTAAATCCAAACCCATCCATTCATGAACTATTTTAAGAAGATTCTGTACAATTTTAAGACACTTGGGCCTTTGGTCTAATACGCAATCACAACTCATTCCTTTAAGTTAAACTTAGGTTCCCTGCTCACCCAGAATGTTGCCCTTACTCACTGTTTCTATCCTGGCCTGAAATCCCACCCTCTATAAGCACGGCAGCAGGTGCCTAGTCCAATTGTGGTGACAGGGTGGGGGGACCGCAGAAGGAGACAAATAATAATAGCACAACATACATTTTGCACAAAATGCCCTGGGAGCTTATCAGAGGAGCAACATCAGAGAGAGGGTTAGGGACACTTGAAAAAGGAGATGACATTCCAACTGTATCATAAAGGGTAGGTAGGATGTTTTCAGACACAGAAAGGAGAGATGATCATGCTAGTAGAGGAAATAGGGAGCAAAGACGTCATCCTTCAGATGAGAGAACTGCAAGGTGTGGAGAACAGTGCGTGGCGTGTAGTAGATACTCAGTAAGTGGTAGAGGTAATAGTAATATATTTAGGGAGTTTCAAATACTCAGGACGGATAGAATACTGGAAGGGAAGGTCTGGAAATGAAACTGGAGGAGATAATTTGAGATCTTTTTTCAAGAAGGACTCTGCACAGTATTCTAAGAGAGATTTTTTTTTTTAAGAATATTTTAGCCAACTAATTTGCCTGCTTTGTCATTCACACTGTCATCACTGTTTCTCAGTGGGAATGGTCTGCGTTAGGATGTATTAACAAATAAGCCCCAAATATCAATGGTTTAAAGCATCAAACATGTATTTCTTACTCACGTTCCATATCCATCAGAGTGTATGCCCAATGCTGTCCTTCTTCTGTGATTGCTGCTTCCGGCTTCTGTCTGAAAGGGATGCCTGTCACTAGTTCCATTTCACTGGCCAAAGGAAGTCACATGACTTTGCCAACTTCAAACGGGATAAGGCAGTGCAGTTACTATATGGTGATGGGACATGACTGTGCCCATTGGTCAAAGCTCACAGAACCGTGTACTTTGAATGAGTGAATTTTGCTGCATGTAAATTATATGTTAACAATTCTGACTTAAAAAAGAACAAAACAACTTCAGTGTATTTTTTAAATAGCCAGCTTTTAAAAAATCATGAAAATCATGATCTAAACAGCCACTTAAAATATTATTTGATTTCTACAAAGTAATTTTATGGATCTTTTGGAAACACCATAACCTGTGTTATGCTGTTAGAGGTTTAACCACCAGGAATGTTCTCCCTCCGGGAGAGGAGAAGGAATCCTGATATTTGCCTATTTGCATTGTGTCCCTACTCCTACCATGGCTGATTTCAAGCTTCCAACGTGATGTCACTGAGTCGGGCTAGGAAGAGATGCGCACATTCTGAGCTGATTCTAGCACACCACTACAAACATTAAAATAGACTATAATTTAAATAAATAAATAAATAAAATAGACTATAATTTAATTATAGCATTATAAGACATGATAATAAGCAGCAACATAATGGCTGTCTTCACAATGTCTCAGGACTGTCTTGTACAGATTCTCAGTCTCTGGCTGGTAAGGCAGAATTGGTAATAACAATAATCATAAAAATGCCAATTAGAGACTGCAGTATTGAAAAATAATCTGGTAGAATCATAAATTTAAAGCTAGATGGGGCCTTGGAGATCATCTAGAAACTTCACATGCAGAAAGTGAGAAGCCTTGCGTACAATAACCCAGCTGGCTGGTGGCAAACCCAGAATGAAAACACAGATTCCTGACTTCCTTTTTAATATCTGTGTGTGGCTTTTCCCATCACTGCAGGAACAGTGGGATTCCAGTATTTGAATGGGGACCATTGTTCCTAGTCCACTTTCTGATATCCATCTTACAAGTATTATTTTTTGAAAGCTCAAACATTCAGCTAAACCATGCCTGTGGTGAGCAAGTGGCAGGAACCGGGGGTGGGGGGGTGATAAGTGTTATTCAATAGCCGTTGGATCCAAACAATGCGTTTCACCCCGGAGAGAATAGAGGATAACCTGACACCTTGTCCGAGGTCTGTGGTTCACCTTCAGCGCACATGGGAGCCAGGTTTCATGGGTTCCCCTGACTGCATGCTGCCCTAGCCTTTCTCTGCCCCCCCCCCATTTCACCCTGCATTAAGAAGAGCAAAGGCAGCCAAGTGCCCAAAGCAAGACCACTGAACATTTTCCCATCAGCTAAACTTTGGGGTAGCTGGAAAGAATCTTCAGAAGAATGAACCCATTCTGCAGATTTCAGGGTAGAATCAAAACCCATCATAATAAAACTCTATCATACTAATGACTATTTGGGGGCCATGCCAGACTTGTCCCCAGATATCTTTCAGACTCGTGTGACTCTGGCCTTTTTCTTCTTTCTCAATCTAACAAATTCTTGCTCTTCCTTCAAGGTCCATCTCAATGTCACTCCCTCTTTGAAGACTTTTCTGACCTTGATCTTGGGAGTACCTCCCATTTCTATTCTAAATTTAAGATTTTTCTACCCTGCTCGTGGAACTCTTTGCACCTACCTTTATTACAACTTATATCATAGTGTTTTGTGATTGATGGTTCAGATGGCTCTGTCCTCAACTCAACCAAATATTTGCTCCTTGAAGTCAAGGCCCAGGTCTTATTCATCTTTCGTTTCCTGTAGCCCCACCATAGTGCCTGGCCTAGACCATAGGACACCCAAGAGAGAGGATGCGGGAGCGAAGGATAGAGGGACAGAAGAAGGGCCCTTCTGGACTGAGAGCAAACTCTCTGGGAGCAGTGAAGTTTCCTTATGCCCGTGCATGCTTCAAGCCAGCAGATGACCGTGTGCGCTCCAGGGGGCGAGTCTCAACCTTACTGGGCGTGATCATCATGAGGCATGTTTGTTTAAAACGTCGATTCCTGCCTCCCTTCCCCTACCTCTACTCTGATTTATAGACGGGAGAAGGGGGCCAGAAATATGATACATTCTTGGATGGTCCGCAAGATACTTTGGCGAAACCCTGGTTAGGTGATTTCAAGAATGCGGACAAGGTAGGGTCTGGGGGAGGGTGCAGACTCCAGTCCAATGTACTTACGGTGTTGTAGACAGTGCTCCACAGCCCGCCCCGTTTCTCCAGAATCACAGGGAGCTGGAAGATCCTCGGGGAGCATCTGCAACCCAAGCCGACTCACTCACACCACAGTCATACAAAGGCAACACGGGCATACCTCTTGCTCCAGAATATTTGGCAGACTTTGGGCTCATTAAGGGCACTTCTGAACATTTTCAATCCTAGTATGTTGTGTGATGACTCTGGGCTGTGGAATAGCCACCCAGGATCCTAGTCCGAGTGATGGTCTGGCTCAGGAGCGTGAGATTTGACCTCCGGCAAAGCAGGGACTGCGGCCAGTGCCACTGATGAGGCACCTCCTGGGCTGGCTGTGGGCCTCCTGCAGGCCGCCCATCCCGCTCTGGCCTCGGCAATAACGCCGCAGCGCCCTCCTGTCGCATCGCGCAGACATACCCTTGAAGCTGCTGCACGCTCAGCCCCGGCAGCCTCCTCTGTCTAAGAAGCTACGTAATAACGGGACTGTCGCCTCCTTGGAGAGGGCCCTTCCCAGCCTTCTCGGCACCCGAGACCTTCTCTGAGCTCTTCCCACTCCCGCAGACCCACCTGACTGGAAACTCAGAACCGAACTGTAGGAAGATCTAACAAGGGCTGAGCCATGCGTGTCACGCTCATTCACATCACAAAGTCTATTTGTTTCCCAGAAGACGATCATTTTACATTCCTACTCATTAAGTTACTATAATTATACCTGCATGGGGTATCACTGATTTTAATTTTCACTCTGAGGTAGCTCCCGGTTGCAGCCGTGAGTGTCTCACCTTGGAGAACTCTCTCCCTTTAGTTAGCATTTAAATGAGTATCAGGAGAGCAACACAAGAAGTAATTATGAGGAGAAACCAAGCGGTGAAAGGGGCAGGTTCTGAAGTGCTCGGACGTCCCAACCGAGGACGTGGGAGGTCAGCTGGGTGGCCCGGGGAGCAGGACGCCCCGACATTGATGAACTGTGCGGCCGTCCTCGGGGAGCCAGCCTTCCTCTCCACGCCGGAGCTATTCTAATGTGATGCTTGCCCGTGGCTCCGTAGCCGCTGGTGATGAATCAGCACGTATTTTAAAAATCACACACATTACTCTACCTAAAGTTTACAAACAAATGGTGGTAACGTTACAATGGCAGTTGCCCACTCTTTTTTTTTAAATTATTATTAACAAATTTAGTGTGTTCTATTTGTAGATCCGCTGTTGTTAAACCTTTCAGAGTCCAGCCTCCAGTTATTATATGTCCCACAAGACAGTGCACATTTTTTCACTCGTGTTTAACTTCAAACTTTCCCCGTGATGTGCAGATACAATGGGTGCTTGTTTCCACAGGCTATGGTTAGGGGGCTTTGGTGGATAAAATGGAAGCATAAGTCTCCATTTATTTTTAGATGGTGAAGATTCTAGAAGTAGTAGGATGTATTGGTTCTATTTGAGTCTCTAAACTGTGAGGTAAATTACACAACTAAATAATCAGTTTACTAAAGGAATGCCGCTGTAGCTGATGGTATCTCACACACACACGCACACACATGCACACACACGCACACATCTATATGCATCACGTAGGATTCTGATGTTAGCTGTCCCGTTTCCGTTCTCCCATGGCTTCAGTATTATATGATTATCTGGTTATTTGTCTCACCCCCCATCCCTAACTTTTAACTTTTCAAGGGCATCTGTAGCACTAGTGCTAAAATTAATGTCTATTGAACATTTGAAGATGAAAAGTGTGGTCTTGGCTAAGTCCTCATTTTGAAAGTAAGGAAACTGAGGCCCTAAGACATCAGGTTACTTGGCCAAGATCACAACGGTCAGGACGAAAAAGACAAGTGCGTGTGTCATAAGCAGGAGACTTTTCAGTGAAATCAAAATCTTTATCAAATGTCTCCTATCAAAAGTCTTAGTTTCCCTCATACACTTGGATATGAAAGGATGTGCTTTTAGTCTGGCAAATACACCCAAGAAGGTAAGTCATTCTGCTTTGGCCTTCCCCTTGGCCTGTCTCATCTGCAGAGTTCTTTGTGTAATGATCCAGGGGTGTGACAAATATCAGAATTCAGGGACAGATGTAAGGCCCAGGGGACACACTGGTGAAATTCAACCAGTTAAGAACTCTGTTGCCTTGAAGTGGACAGTGATTCTTTCACAAAAGAAGTCTCCCCCACTTTTGAATTAAGTTACACTAAACTGGGAGAGACCAGTTTCCAGTTCCCTTTCATGTGGTTTCAGGTTTTCCCAGGAATCTTGTGTCTGTCCCGATAGCGATGCTCCTTGCCAGGAACGTGGTGGATGGGAGTCAAGTTCTCCCCCTCAGAGGGCTCTGAAAGGCTCAGGTCCACGCGCTGTAATTTTTTTAAAAAATTTTCTCATATATCTCTTCAAAGACTTGTAGGCTTTTTGAAAGAATTGTCACATTTCTTCCTTCGTGTGTTTTTTATGCTCACTTCTTTTTCAGGTGGTACTAATTCCCTTTCTCTTACTGCGCTTCCCCCTCATCTGGCTTCCCTTGTAATTTGGAACTTTCGTTTTCTGTTTTCCACTGAAAGGGGAAATGTCACCCTAGAGAAATCAGCCCAAGGCGATCCTAGCTAGTCCTCCCCACACAGATCAAACTTTTCCTATTCACCCCAACTCCAGCCCTTTGTTAGGTGAGAGTGGATCAGCTGGAAAGGCCCCCATTGCCTCAGGACACAAAACATCTGGTTGACTGTGCTTTGAGACGGGGAACAAAGAATTCCTCTCTGAGGTCAATCAGCCAATTCCCGGAGCAGACCCCACCTCACCACGCAGTCCACAGCAGCACGGGGGGGCCCTCTGCTGGGACCGCCATGTACACCTGCTAGGCAGGTGTGACGCAGCCTGTAGCCCGGGCAGGTTCAGCTCACCCTCCCTCCCCTCCCCTGCGTGCCAGGCTCACAGATACCCAGAAAAAAGCAGGAACAAACCTCCAGTAAACTCACAGGTAGCGTTGGAGGAGCCCCTAGAAGCATGTATATCTTGCATTTGGAATTCTTTAGATTTGACTGCTACAAGTAGAAAGCTAGCAGCCAATGGGGCAGCAGCAAAAGGAAGAGACCAGGAGGAGAGAAAAGAAGAGAAGGAAGGAGCCATCATGCAGTAGAATACACGGGGCAAATCAAATTTGTACCCACATGTCAACATCTTTTCCCTACTCCTCCCTCTGTCGCTAAGGCAAATCAGGTACAGTTGCCCATTTTCCAACCTAGCAGCCCCAACTCCACTGCATCCCTTAGTGTTTTCTGAAGCAAATTTCCCTTGGCACAGGCACTGTAGAACCACTTGGGCATTTTTTTAAAATGTCGATGCCTAGCCTCCGCCCCCAAACATTCGGATTGAACTGATTTTAGGGTGGCCAGTAGACCTCGGAATTTTTAAAGCTCCCCGAGCAGAGTTCGGGAACCACTGCATTACTGGCCCGGCCATTCCTAAGGCCCGTGCCTCACAAACCCTCAGGACAGCCCTCGGGGACAGGTTCCGCTTCCTCCAGGGCACCCTCACCCCATTGTAACAACGGAAATATGAGGGCAAATTCTGATCCAGCCGATATTTCTAGAACACCTATTATGTGCCACGCCCTGTGCCGGGAACTTCTTATGCTTCATCTTAAACCCAGCAGGGGGATTTGGGGCACGTGCCCATTTGAAAGGCAAAAAGCTGTCTTGTGCAATAAGGCTAAGCATCTGACCTTTATGATCTGTGGCTTCCTGCTTCCAGGATGCTCCTCAGAGTGACTTACAGGTATGTCTATGCTCACTTCAAACATGACAAAGGATGGTTTTACAAGGCCAGAAATGGGGGAGGAGGGTGGGAAGAAGGGAAGATCCCGGGGCTTCGTCCCATCTGCATTGAACTAAAACATGCTTACCAACTTTCGAGTGACTAATTTTTTATGTAAAGTACAAAAATCCTGTAAGGGTTGGAGATGTGGGCACACAAGTCAGACCAATCGTGGTCTCAAAAGCCAGCTTTGTTCCTTATTCGCTGTGGGACTGAGCAAATGATTTATCCTCTGAGCCTCAGTTTCCCCATCTCGGCATCTACCTTGTGGGTAATGAAGTAACGGCATGTCAAGTAGAGGGCACGGTGTCTCTGGAAGTGTAATCTTTGATTACCCGTATCATCATCCTCACTATCATCACAGAGCTTCAGGGAAGTAAATGTTGAAGATGGTCTTCAGCTTCTCAGTCTTATGAACAGATGGGTATGTGCCTTTTTCTTACTTTCTTTCTTTTTTAAGATCTATTTATTTGAGAGAGAGAGAGAGAGTGCAAGCATGGTGGGGAGGGGCAGAGGGAGAGGGAGAGAGAGAATCCTCAAGCAGACTCCCTGCTGAGTGTGGAGCCGGATGAAGGGCTCGATCCCAGGAACCTGACGTCACAACCTGAGCCAAAATCGTGAGCCACATGCTCAACCGACTGAGCCACCCAGGCGCCATAGCATATGTGCCTTTTTCTATCAGTCTTATGTGCTTACTCCCCTACACCTTTGAAGTGTTTGCTAATTAAGTGATTCTCTTCATTATGACCTTTCTTTCCGATATGAGGAGAAATGATCCAGCTCAGTCTTTGGCCCAGCTCCGCCACATTGAGGGTTTGTACCTGAGTTGTGTGCCCCCTGGAGGAGCACCGGAAATGTTGACTTGGTCCGGAATCTCTCAAAAATGTCAAGATGCTCTTGTTATTTTCCTTTTCATATTTTTAAGCCTAAGGGCAATCATCTGAAGCTCTGGAGTGATGTTCCATAGCTCCAAATGTCACAATTTGATTTTCTTAAGGTCAGTAGTGATTTATTTTAAATCATCTTGGCCTCAGGACTTCTTGTTAGAGCATCAATAATTCTTAGATTCCAAAACCTTTCCAGGTGTAGCTTCTTTGGACAGGATTTTGTTCCCTGACCACGGAAGCCAGCAAATGGCTGCTAACAACAGGGAGACAAAGTGGAAGGAACAGTGGACTGGGACTCCAGAAGCTTCGTTCCATGGTGCTATTTTGCTACCAACTTGCTTGGGAGCCTAGGACAGAGTCCTCCACTGCTCTGGGCCTCGGTTTCCTCATCTGTAAGATGAGAGGGTTTCTCTAATAGCTGCTTACCAGAAACAGTAATTGATCTCATCTCACTGCGTTGTTTCATCTTCTAATGATTCACTCTACCTTGTGCTATAGAATAAATTGTTGGCATTCCATTCTGTTCTCCTGTAGAGTAACTAAAACCATACTACTCCTCTCTATTCTTGGCCAAAGTAATACCTTGCGGGGGAAACTCCATGTCCTAAGCAGCCTATCAAGTATATATTTCCCAAGAACCTGCTCTCAGTTTACTTACCCATCTATTTATTCATTCGGAAATATTTATTGAACCCCATACAGACAGACAGTGTGCTAAAGGCAGGAATACAGCGATGAGCAAGACAGACATGTAGGATTTAGGATCAAACAGTGCCACAAGAAAAACAGTTATATAAAGAATGGTCTGAGCTAAGACAGACGCAAAAAAGAGCTTTCTGGAGAAAGTGATGCATGGCCCAGGGGAGCTTGGAAGGATGAATAGGAGTTAGCAAGGTGAACGAAGAAGAAGGGTGGTGTCAGATGTCAGGTGTCAGTATATTGAGGAGGTCCAAGTTTACAGCTGCGGCCTCAGCTTCCTGGGATTTTATGCGTATACTTATATAAGCTCAATTTTTAAGTTATAGGCTTAGCAGAAGAATTTCCTTATTTTCAGGCAATAAGGGTTTGTATTCTTAGAACAATGCCAACTATGGAGATTAGTCAAGACTAAGAAATAGGCCTAGAAGGAGAGGAACTTTCAGTTGTGAAATACAGCAGTGATGAAAAGCACAGCCCTGCATATGTAAAAATTCCTGGGCTGTAAACACTTTCCTTAGTCTTTGAACTGCCTTAAGTGAGAACAAGGACTAACTCTGATTTCAACTTTGGGTGCCCAGAGCCCAGCACTTTTGGGTGTTCACTTAATGTTGGTTGATTGTTTGATTGACTGGTTGGTTAATTGGTTTGTTTAGTTGGATGGATGGATGGATG